>CM057164.1:14782874-14862416 GCA_029962745.1 Echinometra lucunter
ACCCATTCTTATCAAGTCTAGATTTTGCACCCTTTCACAAAAGTTACGTGTACTCACTCAAGGCGTGATTCTTGTGAGATTTTTTGATAGGATTAGCATAAGAAGGTCTTTCCATCAGTATGACAATTTCCCGGAAATATTTTGCAATGCTCAAATGGCAATTTATTTTTCCAACTGTTCACTTTTTTTTCTGGGACGACTGTGTAGAATCTCTGATTTAAAACCCGTTGAGTCCTAGCCCGATTATGAGCTGGAATTTTTCACTGGAACTAGAATCCAAATCATGAGGTGTGTCACTCGAAGTTGATGAGAACAGCACACTGCATTTGATAATGTTGCCTAGCATTCCATATCCCCTCCTCCTTCAGAGACAGGAGTCCTTTCCTTTTGGCTCTGTCAGTGAAGGCATCACAGTGTATCTCCCAGTAGGCTGTGCATCAAAAGGGGAAACATGGGAAAAGGAACTAGCATTAACAATGTCCATAGCAGACCACTTCTGATGTGGTAAGTAAAATATAAAAAAAACTTTACGCATGAGTGAACATACCCGTTTTCTCTTTCCTAGTTACAAAAGTAGAATAGCAAACCTGGACACTTTGCCATCCATGTGTAAATGTCCTTTCACTAACTGGATCAAATGATTAAACTTACACAATGTAGAGGCATTAATAATGAGCCTTGCTCTCTCTCAACCTTTTCAAGCTCTACCCCCCTGAAAAATAGGATAAAAAAGAAGCTTCTGTTAAGTTCAAAGTTTAAATGACATCTAAAGTAGACACAAGAGTGACTAAATGTCCCAAATTTGATGTTATAAACCCGGGGAGATATGTCTCATTGAGGCCTTTACATCATACGCGTATAGTCATTTTCCAAAAAAGCGCCCTAAACAAGGGATTAAAGTAGGACGGACATAATGTAATACATCTCCGATTTATAGCCACCTAATTAACAGGGATTTAACGCAAAGGATTGCAATCATTATCTCTTAATTCAGTAACATCTTCCCGCATTTTCCTGATTTTGATACCCTGTAATTCCGATTGTACCTGTTTTTGATACCCTTACTGGATCCCTGTTTTCCCCGCCCAGTGCTGAAAAACAACCTTTTTCTATGTTTTGGTTACGGCGGATGATGTACAGGACTTCAATGAGACATTCTCCCCTAGATTTTTAATCAATTTTTTTAAATTAGTAAACCTAATTGTCTTTCACCCTGTTAGGTAAACATGAAATGAGTTTTATGCATGAGTGAACCATCCATTTAACTGTTCCAAATTACCAAAGTAAAAGTTTTAAATATGCAGGCCATTTTTTCTAAGTCAAGTAACTTGAAATTCATCGTCATATTGCACTGGAATCACAAACAAAGTATCATTAAGATTACATGCTTCATTGCCCTTGAAATGAAAAGCATTCTTCAAATCTAAATGGACCAAACAACTGCCATAGTGGCATAACATGCCAACAGAGATTAAGGGTATGCTCTTGAAAACATTAGTGTTCCCTGGAATTGCAGTGTGCGTTAATTCCACAGGCTACATAGCCACAGACGACAATCGGGGGGTGGGTTGGCGGACAGACGGGGTGGACATGTTCCCCCCCCCCCTCAATTTTCAAAGCTTGATATATTATTTTTGTGTTTTGAGTCAGCTGAGCCAACTTTAGGCCAACCGTTTAAAAATTTTATAGGCCTAGAATGTATTTTGATGGAAAAAATTGCAAGAAAACACCTGAAGTCAAAATCGTACTCCAAAATCGCTAGCACGGAAATTCAATCGCGATCACAAGAGCAGAAAAATTAACATTTGTATATATTTGTGAATTTCAAGGAGTACTTTCAAGCTTTTGTGAGTACAAAACATTTAATTAAGCTATTGCCACTTAAATGACCTGTTTTTGTGAGCATAATCATGCAGAGATGAGTTTTATTACAATGCAGTAGTCCGGGTCATAATTGAGACTGTGAGAGAGGTGCTCCAGGAGAAGGGGAAATTCCCATGTGTTTTTTCTAGACCAGTTTTTCATGCTGAACAAGAATATCTCAGGTAAACAGGCTGTATTCTGAGAACTTTTCTGTGAGGGCACTTTTTTTTTCAAAATGGCCCACAAAACCCCATACAAAGTGTGTCTATGGTTCAATAGCGTAAATATGGGGCAATTATACCACTTTTTGCATTAGATTTTTCTTTAAAAAGTATCTATGAGGCATGCCATTTTGGTATTTGTTTTAATTAGAGTTATACATAAAGAAGCTTCAATTATATTCAGAATCTATAGAGGTCCAGAATAAAGGCTTTTCAAAATGGCCGCCAAATTCCAATGTAATATCATTTGCTAGTCTAACTAACAATACTCTGAAGGAGATGGATTTGTCCAGATTTGAATTAGTTTTATTTACATATGTGCAACAATACTGTGACTGACAAAAAGAGAAGCCATCAATAAGGCCACTTTTCAAAATAGGCACTAAATTTTGGATAATGACATGAAAATGAATCAGCAAACAAAATACATTGAAATATTGAGATATTTTCTTTATGGAACTCTTCATAATTATTGAGGATTGTCAGTAGTGTAGTGTTCACATTCACAATACCCATCACAATTGCATTAAGATCTTAATTGAAGGTCAACACCATAACTTGTTGACGTTTTCTGTTTGTAATAAAATAATACTGACAGAAGTACATTTTCAACAGTTAATACTTTTCCAATTTCTCTAAATAATTTTTTTCTTTATAGAATATTCAACAATACATGAAAAGACCACTCACCAAGAAAAATGCCTCCCTAAGTTGTAAGATATGTTCAGAAATTAAAGTACATGTAATTTGTAACTTTCGCTGTTATGTCACAAAGATTTTCAAGTTCTACCAAAACACTACAAGTTTGAGGGGGTATGACAAGTTCGTAAAACTGCCCTTTTCATTCTCATTTCTTCGTTTTTGTTCATTTGTTGTTGATTCCTTGCATAGAAGTACATGTATTGCTATCTTGATCAAAGATTGCATAATGTTGTTTAAATTTGTATATTGTTTATTTAGTTTAAGAACAAGAGATCCTTTCTTACTCTAATTTCAGTTTATTTACTTTTGACAAGTCATCCAGTAACATGTCCTGAAGTTTATTTCATGCAAGCCTGTGTCTTGACTAAACATGTCATATTCCTCTTACATAATAACCCTACAGTTGCTGTAGTTGGGAAACATTACACAGATCAAGTAGTTCTCGAGAATGTTACAGTTCAACTAGTTTTTCTTTTAATAGATATTTATCCATAATTCAATGTCATAATACAACATGCTTTTTGTTTCCTCTTCTTTTCATGAAGGTCGTAAACAAAAATGAAACAAGCAATATATTATTCAATTTCCCACACAGGTATACAATTTGAAAAAGAAGGTTTAACACTTACACTTCAGGCTTCAATGAGGAGTTTCCATTCTTGTAATGTTTTACCACCTTAAATGAATTTGACTAAGATCTTTGATTTCTTGTTTTGAACCAAACAATATATAAAACAACAATATGCAGTCTTTGATCAAGAGTTCAGGACGAGGGCAATAAAATCTACTTCAGGCAAGAAATGTTTTATCTCCCTCAAGGCCAGTCTATATTATATTAACTGTATGAAGAGTGAGTACGTTACTGATACAAAATACAAACCATGTCATGAACAAAAGCATCCTGCTCGTTATCAGGGGCAGCACGTGTCAGGGTGAATTTTCCTCCTGTAAAGAAGCGATTTGTTCCTGAGAGTGCTTCAAGACATCTCTGTCCGTAGTTGTATTTCTTCTTCCCTGTATCTGTGGCTAAGTGTCCACAGGTCTACCATCTTCTTTTTTTTTAATCTCAAATGGAACTGCTGCTGAAGAGGCACCATCTGCAAGAATCATCAAAGGGAAACAGGAAGACCTGAATAGGCACAATTAGAAATTGCTTTTGAGCTTTAGAACCACAATAACCAACAATAATATAACATTGAACAAAATGAATAAAAGAAGAATGTGACTGCCTCCACTATATGCCTCCACCTACATTCGATTAATTTTCATTTGTGAATAAACTGTTCTTGAATTATGGCGATAATAAACAGAATAAAAGGCCCCAGGGGGATATGTTAAATTGAAGCCTGTATTGTACATCATCCACGTAAACAGAAAACATAGAAAAAAGGATGTTTTTCAGCACCGGGCGGGGAACCTGGGGTCCAGTTTAGGGTATAAAAAACAAGTACAATCAGGAAAAAAGGGTACCCCAGAGATAAGCTTGATGCAAGTGGAAAATTAAATGATGTACATACTACATGGAGAAGTTAGCACACAGTATTTCCGAGTCAATTTGAATATCTCATACTTGTATTTCAATAGCGCTGGTAACGGTACTTGTATACTGCTCTGTGCAAAAACTTAATTATGGGAGGATAAGGATTGTGTGAACATAAAAGCGAAAGTTAGGGTGACATCGAAAGCGTTGGAAT
The DNA here is from genome assembly GCA_029962745.1 of Echinometra lucunter. Taxonomy (NCBI): domain Eukaryota; kingdom Metazoa; phylum Echinodermata; class Echinoidea; order Camarodonta; family Echinometridae; genus Echinometra; species Echinometra lucunter. Next base: position 14,787,355 of record CM057164.1, read on the forward strand.
CTCTGCTTCAACCTAAAACGTCGAAATTGACCTCTGTGACCTTTGCTGTTTGACCTACACGCCCTGAACTCTATTGTCCTGTTAGACATTCTTGCACTAAGTCTGCAGTTCATATTTCCAAGGTTATAGAGATATTACATTATTGAGTATGCAGACAGATGAACAGACCATCTGAAAACATAATGATTGCCTCAGGCACCACATTCACTGTGCAAAGGAATGATCAATGAAAACAACATCAAACCAGATCAAAAATATATCACTTTCAATTGTGGCCAGTATGTTACGATACAATTAGAGTACAAAACTGAAAAAAGAGGTTTTAATCAAGTTACATTGTGTCTTCCATATTTGAAGTTGATCCCTCAAATGGTTCAGAAGTTATCGCAAGGACAAACAATTATCATGTAGTACACAAATATGTTCATGTCCTTTTACCTTTCACCTTGTGACCCTTAATTCTACAGTGCGTCCCCCAAAAAAACTACACACTTTTGAAATGAAAAATACATGATTCTGGAAGAAAAGGTTTATATGCAAGGATAGCTCATAGACTCAAATTTCATATGAGACCAAAAAGCCCGAAAATAATTATGCTTGGGTGAGCACTGCTCACTTTTGTAAAGGGTATGAAAATTAGGTTGCGCAGGAATTGCGCCTTCCAATTTGTGAGAGGTAAGTCCTTTGGAGGTTACAAAATTGAGGGTGATATGATAAATTTATGATCAGTTGCAGTCAGTTTAAGTTTGCTGAGTGAATCTTATGGTTTATCAAATCAAAATTTTATGCATGAGTGAACAGGAATTGCATTCATTATCGTGGCATTGTACCTTTCCCTGGTGTGTTCATGGGAGTCAGGATTGGGGTTTGACAAGGAGAGGGAATGAGAGGTGGAGGGAGAGAAAGATGATGAGACAGTGAGAGCTCACAGTGTACACTCAGTGGTGTTTGCATAGAGACGCATGTACATGTGCACACAGCACTATAAGTATCTCAGGTAGTGGAATGTGAAAATTTTCACTTCACACTTTGCTTGTTGAATAGGCCCATTTTGCAATGTCTGTAATTAGGAAAATTTGTAATTCACTGACCTTGTCTATTTGTTTGGTGTCATTACGTCACCTCCACCCACACATCAATATAAAAGTAAACAAACAATTCAATTTTCCCGAAGAACAAGGAGTCTCCCTTACTACATACATGACGTCTTTCATGTATATGACCTCTATGACCTGTGACCTATGACCTCATGAGCCCCAAATCTAATCAGATCATTTCCCTCCCTATATACATACACGACACCCAAGTTTGAAGTTCATCCGTCAAATCGTTTTTAAGCAATTTTCATGACCTTTATGACCTATGACCTTTGACCTCATGAGACCAAAATCTAATCAGATCCTCGTCTTTCCCATATGCATACATGATTCAAGATTGAAGTTGATCCATCAAATGGTTCTTAAGTAATCATGACAAAACAAGACAAACAAAAACAAAACAAAGTTCCATTCATATGGAGAATAAAAGCATTGAATGCCATTGCACTGAATAATGAAAACGGTACGGACGGACAACCTGAAAAAAAAGCCTTAGGCATCCACCTTTGGTGGGTAGAGGCATAAAAATAATGTCAAAATTCTAAAAAGACAAGGGCAGTAAAGTAGTTTCACAAGCCAAGTGTTGGCGAGATCCATTCTATCAAAAGGGGCTACAAACAGATGAATTCAAATTGTAAACAAAATATCCACAATACCAGCATGTTCATTTGTTTTCCTTAACTCTTTGCTTGCTGAATTAATTTTAAGGGGAAAATAATGACAATTGTTCTATGCATATTTCCTTTAAAATCTACTTTCCTTAGAGCAGTATTAATGCTGATCATTATTCTATAGTTATCACTTAAGCTTACTAGCTGTGTTTTAGTTTCACTGGTCAGTTTTCACAGGCGCACATATCTTTAGTGAAGGATGCAAGTGTAAAAAAAAAGGATGGCAAACTCCAGCACTTGCATTCAAAGCGCTGAAAACAGGTCAAACTCGTGCAGGGGTTTGGAAGCACCGTCTATTGTTTAAAGGATGTGAGAAACATCTACATGTCAGAGATTTCACCCATTTAAAAATTTTCCTGCATTAAAAAAAAAAAGAATGATTGGAAACATTTTTGATCCCCCACACAGGTTTGGTGAACTTTTGGAGTATGGAAAGGGATGTTGGATGTTGCCAATTATTTCAACATTCCCATCCTTCACAAAATGTATGTACATGTATGCTTGTCATGAAATGACTCTATAATCCATAAAGGAAGTTTCTGTAAATCCTATTTCTTTTGGCTCATACTAATCATGATATCAACGATTTTTTAAAAGTAAGATTGTTTTCATTCTTCAGGCTGAAATTACCTTTGGATATCCCCTTGAAAAGAGGAAAATTCCTTCAGTGTTTAGGGATTTTTTTTTCCTTTGACAGATATGTTGCATATGAAGGCATCTAAGACAAAATAAATGTTACATCACATTTGACCTTGAGTTACCTGAGTGCCATAGGAAATTTCCAGAGATTGCATCTGCCAAACTCAAAGCTGTACCACCTGCTAATCTTGTCAGTATCTCCTCAAGCTTGGCCTTTCCCTTTTCATATTTCCTTCTCAGACGTACTCGTTGCTTACTGCTATCTGTTAACAAGTCCAATGACAAAATAGTAATACATAGTATCACAGTAGTAATACTTTTTAGGAATGCATTGTGTAGAATGATATTCATTTCTACAGTATAAGCACAGTGCAACCAGTATCATTTTTATTGACCAAAACAATAAGAGGCCTTTCTTAAACTTATCTACATAGCCAACTATCTATATACCGGTCAGAGTTGTAATAAAATAGTTTTCATTTAAAAAAAAAAAACCAAAAAAAAAAACGCTTTAAAACGTTTTAAATGGGTTTTTTATGGCTCGGTGCTTTCAATCAGAATTTTTACCCCGGGGGGTGTGTCTCATTGAGGCTTGTACATCATCCGCGTAAACGAAAATGTAGAAAAAGGATCATTTTTCAGCAACGGGCAGGGAACCCGGGGATCCACTTTAGGGTATCAAAAACAGCAAAAATCAGAAAAAAAGGTATCAAATTCACTAGTGCTGAAACCTGAAAAGGGATAGGAAATTTGATGATGATGGAATGAAAATATGACAGATAAATCGCTGTTATTGTGTGTATTTTGTGAAGAAAAGAAAAAAATACCTCTCTTTTAATGAGAACATTCTTTAATGTGTTTACAAGCAGGTTTTTTTTTTTACTTGAAAAACAGGGAAAAACGTCTAGTTGAAGATATCTCCGCTTAGGGTATACAAAAACAATGCAAGATATAAAATCCCTGTTAAGGGTCTAAAAATCTGAGATCGTTCATGGGTTTCCCTGTTTAGGGTATCAAAATCACCCCTACCTTAATCCCCGTTTAGGGTGCTTTTCAGAAAGTGATTTACGCGGATAATGTACATGCCTCAATGAAATACATCCCCCCCCCCCCAGCATTTTTCCCCCAAATCTTTTGCAGTACCACTATGCTTAAATTAGGTTATCGTATAGGACGGGTTATCGTTTAAGGTCTTAACACACCAGCCTAAACTCCCGGGTCCGTATTCAATAAACTACTTAAACATGCTATTCAAGAACTTTTTTTGATCTTTTTGCTCAGAGAGAAATCTTAGCAAAATAAGGTATTCCATACAAGTACGTCAAGCCAGTGGGTGTATATGAACTCCCAATGTCGGAGGCCCAGGACAATGAGATTGCATCATTTGCATGCACAACGCTTCAGGGTGCTTCTGTCTCTAAAATGAGGAAGCGCCGACCCTACCAGTATTAACAGGTTAACAGGTTAACGGCGAAATTTTGAGACAGAATTTTTGGTCTAGAGTGTAGGTTTGCCCTAGATCTACATGTAGATCAAGAGCCTTTCTGCTACATTCACACCTTTGCGTATTTGGCTTATCATACCTGAAGAGACTCGAACCTGTACCATCGGTTTTCAAGACCGACGCCTTACCGATTGAGCCAGCGGGAAATCGCAGAATGTGAAGGGTCTCATAATGATTATAAGCCGGAAGCCGGAAGTCCAGGTTAATCAACTTCCTAGGATGCAAACTGACTAAATAAACTGAGCTCACATGCGAAATGCACGTATCACAGCTCGGATAAGCTTTTACTTATGACATTAAGTTTGACGGAATAAACCATATTTTTATAGGTGCTATACAGACCCTATGCTCTAATTAGTTATAGATTAACGTTAGACCTAACTGTAGGATAGCTGTATTCTGATACTACGAATAGCTATAGCTTGGTTCCATAAATCCATGTGTAGACCAATCATAACAAGAAATATAATGCGTCCAAATAACTCTTTCTCATGCCCAGCTAGCACCTGCAAACTACCTTCAGAATTGGCCAGTGGATCCGTAAATCTAACTGTGATATCAGAATCTGAAATTTATTTTTCAAACTAAGCTCAAAATATCGACATTTGATTGATACAAGTACCCAAGAAGTACCTGGGTCTTTCCATGCCAAATCACCCACCAATTTTCTAATTTTGCACCCTACTTTCTCAGAATGTGTTCAAATTTGGCACATAAAATTCAACATGTGTCACGGATGAAACAAAAAGAATTAGTGCAAATGGCCTGTTGGTTCCCGCGCTATGGCCTGCCCTTTTTTTTCTTCGTTTTGGCAAAAATGGGCATGACCCCCAACATTCAAACGGCTATTGTGGCAGAACCGGTTGACCAATTTTCATGAAACTGGTACCATTGAAATGGAAATTCAGAAAGGAATGAAAAATGCATCAAAACGGATGCTGGTGCAATCGAAAAGATTATGACCTCTTGACCTTTACTTTGACCTTGATTTTTATCCCCGGACGCAAATTCATCGAACTTGGTTTTGAAGTATGTTAATTGTCACTATAATGTTTATCAAATATGTTTAAAGCAAAGATGATATTATATTTCTTCACCTATAAAAACTTTAAAATATTTTGCTTTAAAATACACGTTTGCTCCACACATTGATATTTGTGCCAGTACAATGTTGACAAGTTTCATGTTACATGCATTCTTCCACACAGAGGTTACACTATGACTATATGAAGAAGAAATTAAGTTTTTCAGGTAACTTACATAAATCAAGCATTAAACACAATCAATATGATAGTGTACATATATATATATATATATATATATATATATATATATATATAGATGTATATACCTTCTGAAAGGGGTGGGGTTTCAATATTGCACCCTTAAAGATATCTAGGCCTTCTGATGGGGGGGGGGTGCAATATAGCAACCCCCATCCAATTATGTAAACACACATGCACTATCATATTGTGCTTAAAATTTGATTTATTAAATTACCTGAAAAGATTCATTTCTTTTACATGTATCTATAATGTAACCCGAGTGTGGAAGAATGCATGTAACATAAGACTTGCCAACATCGTACCTACACAAATGTCAAGACATGGAGCAACAATGAATTTTCAAAGCAAATTGTTTTTAAGTTTTTAAAGGTGAAGAAATAAAATATCATGTTTGCTTTTAACATATTTTGTAGACATAATAGTGACAATTATTATACTTCAAAATAAAGTTCGATGAATTTAGGCCCGGGGGTAAAAATCAAGGTCAAAGTAAAAGTCTAGAGGTCATGACCTTTTAGATTGCACCAGCATCCGTTTTGATGCATTTTTTGGTTTTCTTTCCGAATTTCCTTTTCAATGGTACCAGTTTCATGAAAATTGGTCAACCAGTTCTGGCACAATAGCCGTTTGAAAGTTGGGGGTCACGCCTATTTTTGCCAAACGAAAAAAAAAAGGGCCGGCCGTAGCGCAGGGACCGACGGGCTGTTTTCACTAATTCTTTTTGTTTCATCCATGACACACGTTGAATTTTATGTGTACCAAATTTGAACATATTCTTAGAAAGTAGGATGTAACCCATTGGGTGAATCCAGATGGAATGACCCACCTACATGTACCTGTTTAGCGATATCGCCGCTTGATTAATTTCCATGTTGATAGCGCGACCTCCGACATCTTACACCTGCTGGTCTCGCCACAGGCCCTAGGCGCGATCAGCGAAGAGCGGTACACGCAGCGCGTACTCTCGCACGTATTTGGGGACGGGTGATACATGCGAGAGTGTGCACTGCATGCACTAGAGATCCTATATATTGACACTAGAGGGCGCAGCTCCCCAGATTGCTGTGACGAATTGATCAGGCCGTCCGCCATCTTAATCCCGGTAAAAATCATCATAACCAGGTACGGGCTATAGGGGCTTAGCTTTGCAGCTGTATCATTACAAGGTGGATAAATCCACCATTTTGGCACAAAATTTCCTTATGGACTAAATTTTGTATTTTTGGAAGTGTAACCATGGAAACCGATGTTGGTGTCAGGTGCAGGGGCAGGGATGGGGTGACCCCTTAAGATGCTTAAATGTACATTGTATGCAATTGGGTGAGCTTTGCGATGGAAAATAGGCACAAGTTGAGAAGTGAGAAATTTTCAGACAGGGTCTAGAAGATACAAATGTGTTCCGCCTTGAAGAAGGGGGGGGGGGGGGTTGAAGGGGGAAACACTAAAGTGCCTCTTTCATAATAAATATGAACAATTTCCTGCCTATATGAGTAATGGATAGTTAGATAATAACCAAATTTGGTTGGAATCATTCCTAACCAGAAAGAATTATCAAATCTGTTAAGTGCCTACTGAGAAATGTGTTTGTTGGAGCAGCACCACCCCAACGTTCCCATGGGACAGAAATAGATAGAAGTTATTTTATTTCAATGAGAAGCAGCTGGATTTTGGCCAAACTAAGTAGGAATCATCCTTTTGCAAATGGAAATTATAATTGTTCATAATCTGATTGTACTTTCATAACCTACTGATAAATATAATTTATTTTTTTGCAACAGGGGCACTTACGCACTTACTTATAAATTTTGTCCCTAGGCCCTAGCCCCTTCGCCTATTCCCTCAATGAGGTATAAGTAGGCCTACTCAATTCGAACAACTTTAAATTTCCACTGCTTAGGGAAACATTCATAAAACAAAATTTAGGAAAATTGAAATTGTGCATTATTATATTGAAAAGCCCTAAAAATGTGCATGTGTTTTTAATGCCTCATGGGCACTTTGGGTACTACCCCTACCCTTTCACTAAGAAGTGAATCGCATTCATCTGAACAACTTCCATGCCCTCATCTTAAATATGATTCCATTATCTCATTAAAATGGTTCCATACTCAGGGGACTTACAAATATGTGGGCATTTTAACCAAAGGGGCACTTTGGGGGTGTTTCCCATGTCACCTATTTATTTATCGGGGGGGGGGAGGAACTCTTGTAAATACATCGTTCCCCTTAAAAAAAATCAAATCTATTATATTTTTGCCACTCCATAAACTCACATGCATGCAATACATTTCAGCATCCCAGGAAGGGTCATCCCCTCCGTGTCAACCCCCCCCCCCTGCACCTGCCCTAAAATGACAAGGAGATCACATGCATGCAATACATTTCAGCATCCCAGTAAGGGTCATCCCCTCCGTGCCAACCCCCCCCCCCCCTGCACCAGCCCTAAAATGACAAGGAGATCACATTATACAACAAGAATATATTTGACCATATGACTTTTAAGTTGCATACAACGTTAAACAGAGAAAAATGGTAAAGGAATTGCGGAGAAATTGACATATCTCAAATCGCTCCCATATACATGTACATGTAGGCTCACATGCAATAATCCGGGCAGAATCGGAGTGTTTGCCCGGATTAAGATGGCAGCCTGTCGATCTGTTCTATGCTCACAGCAGCATTGCGCACGCACAAATGCATAGTGAGTGCTCTAGTGTCAATATATAGAATCTCTATGGCTGCATGTAGCGCTCTTCGCCAATCGCGCCTAGCGCCTGTGGCGAGACTAGCGGGTGTAAGATGTCAGAGGTCATGCTATTGACATGGAAATTAATCAAGCAATGATATCGCTAAGGTACAGTAGGTATTTGTATCGATCAAAAGTCAATATTTTGAGTTTGAAAAATGAATTTTAGATTCTGATATCACAGTTATTTTTACTAATCTACTGGCAAATTCCGAAGGTGGTTTGCAGTGATAGCCAGGCATGAGAAAGTGTGATTTGGAAGCATAATATTTATTGTTTTCATTGTCCTACACTCATCAAATATAGTAGCTATCTAGCTAATCTCTCCCTATCCCTGTCTTTGGGTGGCTGTCGCAAAATTGAAAAAGGAAGTCTTCCCGAGAGCCTCGGAACACTGCCAGAACGATGCTGGTAAGTAAATTCAAAACTTTTCTCCTCTGTCATAGCAGCTCTAAGTGAATTTATTTCACGTTCGTGTCGGCAATTGGTTTCTCTATTCAAAACACCGATTTGACCTAGCCTACGGTCATGACGGTAGTCAGGAGACTTCCGGGGAAGACTTCCTTTTGCAACAGCCATTCAAATTTAGGGACGTGACTTTGAAAGATATAGATTCTAGAGTCTAGAGTTTATAATAGAGACCCATCAATTTCCGTGTTCTCTCGCTAGCACAATAGGTAATGTGTCGTTACAGGTTTGAGTCTTGTCAGGCATGGTAAGTCAAGAAATTTTAAAAAAAAAAAAGAAAGGTAAACTGAAAGGCTCCATTTTTTATAAAGCAAACTTGGGTGGCTGTCACAAAAGGAAGTCTTTCCAACTTCGGTAGGCACTTTTGAGGCGGCTTTCACGTGAGGGGAAAAAATACTGAGAATACTCATGTCTGAAAAGTTAAGACTAGAAATGAATCCAGGTATAAATGAATAAAGTGCACCGACTGCCTCGTCAACTGCATGTTGCGCAGTGGTTTAAGCCACTGTCAGAACTCGATTACCAGTCATGCTAACGTTAGTCAAGGCCAAGTGACGGCGGCTGACGCTGACAATTTTTTGTCGTTATGAAATCGTTGGTAATGCTAAATGGCGTTTATTCCTTTGACAAAATAGTTAAAGTATGATGGATATTCTTCAATCAGGTCGCTGACAGACAATCTCCGCTGTCATCCTCACTTCAGAGTCTCACCTCAAAAGTGCCTATGCCTACCGGAGACTTCTTGAAGTTCTTGAGAGTCTCCTGACTAGCCTAGTACGGGATACGGGTGGGCCATACTGTAGCCAGCGAAGGCAGTGTATAGACCAATTTCACCTCCGGTTTATGTATTTGGCCCTCTATCGGCGACGCCATTGCTGCGGTGGGCAAGAAGCGCTGACCGCGATTGGCTCTGTGTACAAAATGAATGTAAGATATGAGATATGCCCCGATATTGTTACATTTACTTTATTCTAGATCAATAAAATAAAGCATGGATACATGGGTAGATGAGGTAAGACAATGGTCATATCTGACGGATGAAGGTATAATGTATTTTTGTACTTTCGATGGTTTTTCAACTTAGTTTTGTCAGTAAAAGTTCGATTGCAGCATAGAAGCCGTAGTAAATGGCACCCCTAAATCTTACCCTGTTTACAAAGTCATGTTTTCACTCATTAAATTTTACGCCAAAGTACATAATGATAATGTTTCTTGACTTCAAAGTCCTTTCTGTTGATGTTTTTACCAACTGGCGACGAATTCCTTCACATTGCTTACGGAAACCTGTGTAGGGAGTACGGCTTCTCACACAAACAGGCTTCATGAGTCAAAAGCGAGTGAATTTCGCACTCAGTTAGCTTCCAATTTATAAACTTTCTCTAATTCTTGTGGCATTTGAACACCGCACAGCTGCGACCTGAACTTCCCTGATAATTTCTCATTGCAAATATTAAAATAAATCTGCATATACTGGTCAAAACTGACAAAAAATCGAACGAATGTACATAACGCGCTATTGACTTGTGTACTATAAAAGTTGGAGCGCCCACCGCAGTATGTCGAACTGTGTCGAACAGTCTGCTGCCCTCTTGCGTTGTGAAATTGGTCTATTAGCTGTGCCTCGCTTTGCTTTGGTTTGCGTTCCATTGCTTTGCTATTATAATACTGATGATGGATCATGCTAAATGTTAGACCTACCTTACTCCTTAGCCTTTTATTTCCTTCAATCCGCACTGTACTTGTACTAGAGCTGTAAATCTGCTGATTTCTATTCTATCTTGGTTGGATTTAGTAGTTTGGCTGGATTCATGTCGATGTGGTCGACGTCGGCGCGGCCGGCACGGACCGGACGCCGGCGGCGTGCGCAGAACGCACCGTATGCGCATGCGTGGAACCAACCTAGCGTGTGCACGTTATGCAATTACGAATCAGAGCGCTGGGGATATAGGCTACATACCAGATATGATGTTAATTTTTAATTATGAAATTAAAATATGCATTCATGGGGCCTAGATAGCACAGAACTGATGGAACAGAATGTAACGTTTAACAATAAAATTCATTTGTCATAAATAGCTGATAAGAATGTGTGATAAATTACCATTTTCATTTCAAACATTCAAGTCATATCTGAAAAATAGACTACTAGTATCTATTATTTGGACGGGGGTAGGCGAATATGGACAGTGACTTTTTCAGTGCAATATGTCTTGTCTTGTATAGGTATCTCGGTATCTCAGATAAATATAGGCCCTGCTAAGCGCCCGTCAAACCAAAAATCAAAATACGGCACCCAATCAACCAAGCAGATGCATGCATGTTTATGCCCTACAACTCGGTGGGAGTCTATTCGAATGGGGGTGGAGATGAATTACAATCGCACCACTGAAGCCTGAAGTTAGCCACCTTTTACGTACAGAATTTTTACAGCAATGCGGGCCGCCAGATGGCGACATTTAATTCAACCTGCTATTTTAGGCCATATATCTAATATAAGACCGTTTGTACATTAGGTATATTGCCTAATTTAAGAAGGAGACCAGGTTGTTTTAAATACATGTAGTTAACTTGCGAAATATAACTGACAAAATTACCCTGTATTTTAAGCACAACGTAAAGACGTTATAAAGAAAATAACAAAATGTGATGCAGGTCGGGCTTAGGTCTTCTCATTGTTGAAATAGTGATGTCCACAAATATTCTTTTACAGGGTGGTATGAAGGCTGTACTTTGGACCGACACTTTTCAGGTGACCGTTATGATAGCCGGTTTCTTGGCTGTCATCATAGCAGGGTCTATCAACGTCAGCGGCTTCGACGAGGTTTGGCGGATCGCCGGAGAGGGCGGGCGGCTTGACATGTGGGAGTATGTATTTATTCCCACGTTGGGGTTTCCTTTTTTAATATGATAGAGGTATTACACATTTCCACAGTGGCACTATTACGCCCATGAGAAAACTCAATTAGCTCTCTATAGCCCGGCTCACACGATGCGTCATTTCGATTCCTTAAAGGGAACCAAAACCCGGGGGGTGGGAATCAATTTTAATGAAAAGAGAGGGTAGACAGAATTAATTTTTTCAAAGTTCCATGAAAATCGGTTACATATTGAGAAGGTTATCAAAGTTTATAAAAACAAGTCTCGATTTACTTTCTATGGCTATCCTCAAATTGGCAATTAATGTTGCTTCAAAATGGCAGGTTTTTGTGGACAACTCGTAATATGTTTTGTACACAAAGTTTCATATTTTCTCCACTATCTCTCAAAGTGCAGCTTGTCTCCTTCTTAGCCCATGATATATCATGTACAATGTGCGGTCTATTTAACACAACATATTGAGTTCACAAAGAGACAAGCAGCATTCGCTCAGCGAGAGGAGCGTCATTTTAAAAATCCTTGATTCCGTCGTCATTGGAACTATTTCCTGCTTTCTTCCAGCTTCAATCCAGACCCAACAGTACGCCATACATTCTGGACAGTCGTAGTTGGAGGGTCAATATTCTGGAGTACCTGTTATTCTGTTAACCAATCACAAGTCCAAAGATACCTCTCCTGTGGAACAGTGAAGACTGCTCTATTGTAAGTACCATAACAAAATACAGTTTGAACTCGCGTATTCAAAAATTCACCCCAAATAAACCCCTCATAGCTTGCGAATAATGGTTTTTGGAGTGGAGTGGGGCTTTTAATTATGGATCTTTTATTGAGTAATTTCAATATGCACAAGGAATGAATTTGTTTGTTTGTTTGTTTGGTTGGTTAGTTGTTTTTTTGGGGGGAGGGGCGGGGGTTGTTTGTTTGTTATTTTCTTTTTTTTTAGACATATTGGTCGAAACAGTCAAGGGAATGTAAGTGACCTTGCACTCGACTTGCATCGGTCGCAACAGGAAGAGGAAGTCAAGAATAATTCATGAGGTCGATATTCCCTCAAACTTGGGGATTTCAATCTTCCCTCGCAAACGGTTGTCTCCCTGACTGTTCTATTCAACACCCCCTCACTCTCTCTCTCTCTCTCTCTCTCTCTCTCTCTCTTTCTTCCCCCTTTCCCCATCTATCTTTTTTCTTTCACCTGTTCTCAGAGCTTTATTTCTGGCCATCATCGGCATGATTATAGTAGTGTCAGTCGCCTGTATTTCAGGAATCGTCATGTATGCTAACTTTGCTGACTGCGACCCGCTCACCATGAAATACGTCACAACATCGGATCAGGTAAAAACAAGAACCAAGAACACAACAACAGATAAACAAGCAGAAAAACAAGTCAGAAACTACTACGAGATGATATCCAAACCTTATCTTTCTTTATTCTTTGAAACATTGATAGTCTATTTATATACCGACCCCTTACGACTCTTTAATGTCATACCCCATTCCCTCCGTCTTGTGACTGTCAGATATTGTTTGCTAGGCATTACGAAGGTGGCCTTAATTATATTTATTGAAATGCTATCACTGAAACTAATTGTGTTATTTAAGGCTTAAAATCTGAATGTCTAACTCAAACTCTGAGACTTATATATTTTGTTTGATTTTTTAAAACCATTGTGGAAGATTACTATTGTAATGACGCAGTGATAAATTGTTTATATTTTGATTTTTGTAAATAAAATGCTCGATCAGGAGGAGAGAAAAAATGTTTGCAGAGCAGCCTATTCCCGTTCTAGGTCTCATTCTCCGTCTCTCCTCACTCTTTCACTCTTGATGTGATGGCATGGATCGTGGAAATCCTAAAGCTTTGTAGGATTTGCTTTTATATCTTTCATCCGCAAGATCTGTCCTTCTTACTTCGTGTAAAAAAATATTGATCACAAAAAATAAGATTTTTGTCATAAATTGTTTTTATTTTCAGCTCTTGCCATATTTTGTAATGTACCTGTTTGGAAGCATGCCCGGATTACCTGGACTGTTTACTTCTGCGGTCTTCAGCGCTGCACTCAGGTGAGAAGTTGACAGTTTTATGCACGTGATAGTCACGTTACAAAATTATCTTATCCGTCATGCAGTAGAAATTTTGAGCTCCGTCTTGAGTTTAATTTTGCTATTAATTGACATCATCTTGCAATTAATAAATACTTGTCCACATCCTGAATGTTATTTGGTGTATGCATTCTAAACATAATAAACGTGAGATTAATATGTGTGTAACTCGTCATAGTGCTTTAAAATGACATGCCGCCGAGATTTCCCCAAAAGATCCCAGAATACGTTTGAAAGGAAGTTCGAAAGGAACCCTGGAGGGAGGGGTTACGTAAAAACTGATTATGTTGTCGCTGCAGTTATGTGTGTTTGACTCGGAAAGAATTTAAAGTAGTGGGTAGATTATAAAAAGCCGTATTAAAAAAAAAATCCACGATAGATATGCCTTTAAAATAGACACCCGGATCCTGTCTTATCAAGAATTCCTATCGATAAAATTAATAATAACCGGGGGGGGGGGGGGTCTCATAAAGCTCTTCGTAAAGTTACGAATGACCGTACGAACGACCTTGATTATGGCAACCTTATTGAAATTTTCAACCATTATAAATCGCATAAGCTAAAGGTGAAATATGCAAACGTAGATTAACATTACTTTTGTTTACAAACATTCTTATTGCAAAGCATATTTTTTGCCACAATTTAATTGAGATTATGGGAAATGCAGTCACACTTTGTTGAAACATCAGACAAAAATTTTGGCATCCCATTTGGCACTTCATATTCAAGTCGTTCGTAAAGTCATATGTAACTTTACGAATAGTTTTATGAAACACCCCCTAATATCAATCATGTCAGTCGCAGTTTCTTTATTGTTGGAACAGGGTCGCGACTGATTCCAACGTTCGACTGATTTCAATCATCGCAGGTCTTGATCGGGATCTGATCTAATGTGGCATAACTTTACTATATTTCCTCCATTGTTTCTATGATCATTACGCTTGTAATTGTGTTTATAAAGCTATTAGTGCCTCATTTTCAGCGTAACAGTCGTTCTTTTAATTTGTCCTTCATTAGCTCGGTATCATCAGGCGTGAACTCCTTGGCTGCTGTTTTTGGCGAGGACATCGTGAGATCGATTTGGCCTAATATGAAGGAAAGGACCTACACATGGGTGACAAAGGGTCTTGGTACAGTTTGATTTTATTTTCTCCGATAAATTCAAAGTTTTGTTCAATATGCAAGAAGAGTTATATCTTACCTCCCCCCCCCCCCCCCTGTCATGTAAAATGTGAATCGCGTCAAACAGGGAAAGATACAGCCAATGTTAGCATGGTTAGAATGCATCGGAACCAATAAAATTCCTCTAAGTAAGTGTATTACATGGTCGACAATTTTGAAAACTCTTCTTTATAAGTGCATCGTTCGAAAATCATGCTTCATACTTGTAACTGACACGCTTACAAATGAATTCTCAAATTCCCAAAGACGGATTCCACACGTAAATGTTTTACTACACACCAAGAAAAAGAGGTGCAAGTTTGCACCCTAAATGCAACACTGGCAGCACCTTTTTGGGTGCAATCTTGTACCCTACATGAAAAAAGGTGCAAGAATGCCCCTTTTGTTCTTGTTTGCACACAGAAATGCCTGTTTGCACCCTTAAAGGTGCAACTTTGCACACTTTAGGGTGCATAAATTTTTGCGTTCAGAAAGTTGCAAATTTGCACCCTTCCCTAGAGGGTACAGCCCTTCACTCCTTAATTTAAGGTGCTAAATGTAGCTAACTGCACCCTTAAAGGTGCAAAGAAGCTTCTTAGAGTGCAAAGTTGCACCAAAAAAGGCAGCTCCCAGTGTTGCATTTGAAGAGTGCAAAATTGTACCTTTTTTTCTTAGTGTGTATTCTTTCTCTTTTTTCAGCATTGTTCTTTGGATTGCTCACCATTACAATGGCGTTTGTCTCTTCGAAACTGGGTGACGTTCTTAAGGTTAGTAGCTTTTGTCTTGCTACCGTGACGTCGTGAAAAGACAGTGCCATGGCGGTATTCGAATATGAGCCGCATACAAATAATGTTTCCGCTAGACCACGAGACTCCTTAGTAGTTGTTGAAATTATTCAGAATATATGAGATAGATTAGTAACTTCTGCTGCAATTTTTGTTTCTTTTTTCTTGGCAGGCTACTTTCAGTGTCGTTGGAATGATAG
The DNA here is from genome assembly GCA_029962745.1 of Echinometra lucunter. Taxonomy (NCBI): domain Eukaryota; kingdom Metazoa; phylum Echinodermata; class Echinoidea; order Camarodonta; family Echinometridae; genus Echinometra; species Echinometra lucunter. The sequence continues at coordinate 14,802,889 of CM057164.1, forward strand.
GAGGACCACTTCTCGGTCTGTATTCCTCTGGCATGTTTTTCCCGTGGACCAACTCGGCGGTAGGTTATCCTTATTGAAGTTAATTGAAATGTGCAACCCGGCACTATTATCAAAGGCTGTTTCACAGACTATTATATCAGTATTTTGATTTTGATAGGGGGCAAGATGGTGTTAATGGCAACGTCGCACGTCGGGGGGATTTACTTTTTGAATGTAGTTGCATGACCCTGCCCTCTCTTTTTCCCATTCTCTTCTTTATTTCTTTCTTTCTTTCTTTCTTTCTTACTACTACTACTACTACTACTACTACTACTACTACTACAGCAACAGCAACAACAACAACAACTACTACTACTACTACTAGTACTTATACTTACGCTACTACCCACTTCTTCTTCTTCTTCTTCTTCTTCTTCTTCTTCTTCGTCTTCTTCTTCTTCTTCGTACTCTTCTTCTTCTTCTTTTTCTTCATTTTCTTTTTCTTCTTTTGATCACTTGAAAAATGATAAAGCGGCGGCCCCCTACCCCCTCTGTAGCGCCGCCCCTGATGGATAATAAGGCATTAGTGTTGGGATGTTAAAGACAAGTTCTGCGAAAGGAAACAAGCACGAAAGCTGACAAATGAAAATTATTTGTAAATAGCCACATGTTTATTATTTTGTTATGAACATGTGTTTAGTTCAAGAAGAGAAATCCCATCTCATTCTAATTCTCCAGATGAAAATTCCCTTCTTTTTCTCGCAAAGCGAGTGAAACTAAAATGTCACTACTTGTTTCTGATTGATATGTCTAGCTAATGAGAGCTTGAGGGTCATTCGCATTTGCTCCTCTCTTTAGTGTCTTATTTGAGGACATAATAGTGAAAATGTATTGGAATTATTTTCAATAAACTGATACTTATTCAGTCCTCTTCTGAGCCATCAGGCGCTTTTGGCGACACGGGGGACCTCCACCTGGCTCTGTCTGCGGCAGTACAGGTGGCTGTCTCAAGTCTCAGTCCCCTGCACCTCAGCTCCTTTTCTGCAGTTCTTCGCCATGTTTCTTTTGGCCTCCCACGGTTTCTTCTCCCCTGGAGTGTCCTGATACTACAAGGCATCATTTCCCCTTGAATACTTTCTGACTCTTTGTGCTTTATTTCTCTCTCTCCGCCTTCCTGTCTTACTACCAGGGAGCATTCGTCGGTACACTCCTGGGGCTAACCTGGTCCCTTCTTGTTGGTATCGGGGCTCAGATCTACCCTCCCTATGTCGATAGACCACCACTGAGCACGGACGGCTGTAACATAACCACGGAACCTATCCTGTTAACTGACGTAACCGTATCCATGATGGTCAACTCAACTGATGCCCCAATGTAACTATGATAACCGTTTCCTTTTGTACGATTTACGATGAAATCATTTACAACAGAGCAACATAAAATTGAGTTTGTTTTACTCGTTTATGAATGCTCTGTGTTTTGATTTGCTTGAATGAAATGAAAATGAGAAATATGTATGTAATTTTCCTAACCATAAAAATGATATAGCATTTAATTCTAACATCTAGGATTGCGATGGCTACTTCGGACTTCCCTTGAAATACGAGTGAAATGACATAGTTTATTTCCTCATCTCCATGCTCTTTGTCTTTTCTCCTCCCCCTCTCCCCATCTCTTGCCCCACCCCTTTATTATCTCTTACTGTTTCACCCCAGTGTAAATGACAGACCGACCATTGCAGAACTATTTTCCCTATCATATGCTTGGTACAGCGGTGCAGCTAGTGCTCGTGACGATATTCTGGGCTCTGGTTATCAGCTTCATTACAGGTATTGCAATAAAATAGTCATCAGGCGTATCTAGCTCTTGAAAAGACCGGGTTAAGATGTTCATATATGTAAAAGGGCTTAAATCTTTTAGATAATGTGAACACTCTGTTCACTCTGCGTCAGAATATTACTGATTCATTTAAAGAGATCAATGGGCACGTTGGTGCGTCGATCCGTTTCATGTTTGGGGGGCACTTAGTTCCTTGGACGGGCATACACCAAACAGGGTCCTCAGATTAAATTTTTGTGGGATACACCCTATTGCGTCCCCCCACCTTTAAATATATTGGGAGGGGACATGCTCCTATATCTCCCCCAAGATTGACACCCATGTCAATATGCGAAAAAATGGAGCATTTTCAAAGTAGAGTTGTGATTGCCTCCCATCTGTTTAAACGTTACCAAACACCTGCAAAAGTCCCCTAAAGGTGAAAAAAAAAACTCTCTGCCTCATTCCGTGCACTTTTGATCAATTTCATTAGCTTGCGTATCTTTAAATGCTTTAGCCTGACTTTGCCGGTGTATTGGACGTATTATTCTCACAATAATGTCAACGTCTTTCCCGGTAATGTACCGCTCAGAACATCATTGGCTGATTACTATTCTGTTTCATTTAAATATTTTGGTAATGAGCATTTCCTCTTCTGTTTATCGAAGCGAACAATCTTGTTTCACTTTAGCCTTCTCTTTTCCTCTCATAATGTTAGCAACGTCCCTTCTAATTCATACTAAATAGGCGCGACGGACCCTAGGACTCTAAACCCATTGTTGATCAGTCCTATAGCCGATCGTATGTACTGCTGTCTGCCGGAATCGATAAAGCACCCTCTGCGATGTGGTGTTGGTGAGTTCTACGATGGGTACCATGAAGCAAGTGCAGAAGATACGGTGAGATGAGCAAACAGCGTAGTAATTTTACTTTGGGTCTTACGGATTCTCTTTGAGTTGAGAATTTTTTATTCAGTCATATTTTAGATCGATTCAATAAAGGGCGGATCTTTGACAAGTTTATGGTAAATATTAAAGGATAAATGAATAAATCGATGAATGAAGAGGTAAAGAAATCTGTTAAATAATTAATAATTGCGTATAATTACAAGTAGAGGGGTGTTGGTCCAGTCGATACGTCTCCAGACGTTGGAGTCCATGGTTTGCATTCCAAGTCCCACTGCTTCACTAAGTCTTCCGGAAAGATACTAATCTCCATGACCACTCTCCTGCCAAAAGGTGAAGGGTACCTGTGAGGATGGCCGAAAGTCAAAGTGACCGCCCTACACACCGGCGTAAATCCACTTTGAGGAGGGGGGGGGGAGCGACTTTTGTTGATCTTTTTCTGTCCAACTCACACTGAAGTATAAACACACACCCTCACCCACCCACACAGACCCCTTACACACATTTTAATTTTTCTTTTGCTCGCCATCACTTCCTCTCGGAAAAGTGAAGGATAAATACCCCCCATCCCCCCGGGATTTACGCCACTGGTCCTTCATGTAGGCCTAATGTGAACGGTGCATAGTGATAGAAATGGACTAAAAATCCATTGATAAATTAGTAATGATAATGACATAAAATGCAGTGAAGTTTCCATGTGATGTTTTATGAATGTATCATATTATTATCATTATTGTTGTTATGAATATATATCATTAAAAGTAGAGCTTGGTCAAAGTAAGTTCACTCTGCTGCAACTTGCAATAAATTAGGAATAAAATTAAATATCTCGTTTACCACAGATGAAAGGTGAAGAACTGAAAGTTGGTCCATACAGGAAAACCGACGACGACTAATGAACTTCTGGCCGCAGAGTTTGCGAAATGGTGAGAATCGACCGCATGGATTTATTCCGCTATTGTTGTTGTAATGTAATCATAAATTGCTAAAAAGACATTTTTCAACGTACATGATTATGAGGTTAAGTTGGCTGGCTCTCACCCACGCACTTACTCAACCTCAAACACGTTAAAATAATGGGTAGCCGGTAGCATCTGCTCTTTTTTGTTGTCATCATGTCTTTCGTTCATCGCAACATCCAGTCTGCAAGTTCACACAGAACTCACAGAGACGTAACAAGTCATATCTGATTGATACACGTCTGTAAAAATTTGATTCAACAACAACAACAACAACAACAACAACAACAACAACAACATCAACAAGTTTGGCGTCCCAAACACCAAAACACAAACTTGGTTTGTCGCGTGTTTCCCTCTTCCTTTATAATATATACCGCATTGATGTATATTTTCAATACGTCATTGCGTCGACAGGAAGTAAATATGACTTTCAGCTTCAGTATGGAGTTTAGAAATAAACCAATTTTTAGAGGACAAGATCCAAATGAAAAGTCCTCTCACGGCTTATACAAGAAGGCGTTCAGATGAGAAATTTAGAATAATAATACCGAAAGGAATACAAAATCCTCTGGATCCACTCTTGCTCCCCCCCCCCTTCCCCCTCCCCCCCCCCCCCCCCCTTCAGGTGTATCACGAAACAACAGCAATGAAATTTTCAAACCTGGGGGTGTTTCATAAAGCACGACTGGAACATGTTCTTGGGTGCTAATCAGATTCTCAGTCATTTACATGTAGCACAAGAACATATCACCAGTCGTGCGTAAAGTCGTGCGTAAGTTACCAACAGCTTTATGAAGCACCCCCTGAATACATGTAGGTAATGATTTTCCTTTTTCATGAAGCTTGGATATTTTTTTCAACCTTTTATAGGGCATTTCTATTTCCTTTTTTTCAGACTCTGTCTCCTGATTGCACTGGCATATCGATTAACCAATGCGACGATTTTTCTCTGCATCGACATTATTTTGGTTTCTGTACATATTGAAAAAGTACGTCTATTAACTTTCTATTTCTTAAAAAAGGGGAAAGTCCATCAACAAGTTTGCAGGTTTTATTTTAAGTAGAAAATAACAAAAAACAAGTCAGTCGAAATTGTGACCAAAATTCCGTATAAGCGTAAAAGATTCGTTCATCTCTCGTATATAGATATTAAGGGCAACTCATGATGCACATTTTGAGTATCTATATATCTTACCAGCTTTGTATTATTCTTACTTTTTGTAGTTGGATTTGACAAAGTTTATAGTTCAAACTCTGACTTCCTTTTTCTAATTACGCACACGGCCATTTACGGCCACACGGACTTTTGCATTTCGCTTTGATTGTATTTTTATCTTAGCTTTCTTCGGTATAATATTTCATCATGTACATCCTATCTACTGCAGGCTTAAGAAATTGAGCATATCTTCTTAGAAATTCTTCATTCGTTTTTTCGTCTTTATGAATGAATATAAATCTACAAAAACTTATAAAACAGTATACAGCTAATGTACATGTATTTTTGAAAAAGCTGTGTTGTTCAGAAGGTGTATGAAATTGTTAATATGTCTAGATACGTTGAAAATAATATAGCAATGAATTTCTGTTTGAAATTATTGTTCTCGTGATGGTGATACTACACTGCACGGCGGTTATTGTCTCTTTTTGAAAGTGTTTGTGAACTTTCTATTTATCATTTTTAAGAAAACGTTGGATATTCAGAAATTCAGGGGTGCAGCTTTTACACCCTGTGCAGAATTAACGGTATTTTTTTCCAGTATTTCTGTGACCATATCAAGATTTTGATTCAGTAAGTCTGACATATCTTTCTTAAGAGGAAATATTTTGATGTATTTTTATGGGATGAGGATTAGGATAGCGTGTGGGTTAAGGTGAGTTCGTATCTTGCTTATTGTACGTGTATTTCTTAAACGTTTCCGCATTCAAGTACTCATGTTCTTTCGACTGGCATAATGAATGGTTTCGAATTATATCTCGCCCATTATAATGTGTCTACCGCGACGGAAATATACATATGCATAATTATATCACGTATATAATTATTTCCAATTGTTTTACTGAAAGTGAAAGTCTTTGTATTCATTATAGTGTAATGACTCCCGTTAATAAGGATCAGAGTAATCGTGAATGATGATGGTTAGTGTTGTTTGCATGATGAATAAAGGTCCTGTACGATTACGGTAGCATAAAGAAAATTGGCATGAAACTGGCTGAAATAGTCTCATGTTGTCCCCTTTTCACGAAAAGATGCATTTGCGAGATCATGTGAATCTCTATTCTCCATTTCCGGTGAAATTTAGTGAAAACTTTTGAAAGGAATGTAAGAAGAAGCTCGAGAATGATATGATCATGAAGTTTCTACACCGAAAGGAATGCAAAGTTTTAACACTCTTTACAAAGGTGTTCTTAAAGTCTTATAATCAGCTCATAATGTATAGAAATGTTTTAATATGGACGCATCATGCTATTACGCTACACTACATGGAGAAAAACTTCCAATGATAATAATACCATTATGATATTATGAATGATATCTGTGTTGTATGTGGATAGTTAAACAATAAATTCGAATTAATACATCCAGCATAGAAAGAGCGATACAGATGAAAATTATTAACACAAGTAATATCAATCATCTACTACCGTTTGCCCCCCCCCCCCAAAGAATTACGATGAGTATCAAAGTATCAGTTATGAAAGAAATCAGTTTGCAATATGAAAAGTCATTGTAGATTATGAAACCATCACTATTTCTCTACCAGTCAGTGAAGACTCCGTCTAATTCGGTCCAGTAGTCACAAAGATATAGCGATTGTTGCAAACAATGTCATAAGTCCCTACTGTCCAAGTTTAAACGAAAGGAGCCCTCAAATCACAATGGACAAATCGCACTCCTTTTTAACTATTTGCAAAGGAAATCACTATTTTCTTTTTATTTGTGATTTTTGGTTGAGATGAAAACAATTTATATTTGTCATAGTTAACATTTTGATGTTATTGTTGTTGCTGCTGTTGTTGTTGCAAATGATGGGAGTGTGGACATGTTCTTCAGAACAAAATGAATCATGCATGAAAAGATGAGCAGTTTTCAGAGTTTTTAAGATGTTGGTCATTTGTAAGTCATAAAATTCATTGATTATAAAACAAAATTATAAGACTATTTCATACATGTAAGTGCCTTGTCTTGATCTTTGAAGCGACTTTTGAAAAAATAAACTGGAACAATCTTTGTTGAAACAGTATGCATGAATTTGAATTAATTGTAAACCAGTCTCCTGTGCACAAGATATTTTTATTTTGTGGATGCCACCCAAGGACATTATTGATAAAAGATGGAATAAAGTGACCACTGACGCACTTTACTAAACTCCCTGATCATTTGACTATTGGACTACAGAAAGAATAATTACCTATGATAAGATTTTTAGTGCAAAAAAAGATAAAGCAATAATTTCAACATGGTGATATTTTGTTTTTATTATGTGTTCATTAAACCGTGAATTGACAGGTATCAATTTCAAAAGTCGCAAACACCCTTCCAAAACATAAATTCCTCTGCATTAGATCAAATTCACCGCGCAAAAGATGTCAAAACTGCAGTTTTTGCCATTTTCACCTCTTGCTCACTCAAGCATGAAATTTGGTGCACAACTCATTTGATATGTTTGGTAACGAATAAAATTTATGTTGCATGCCTTCAAACGCAGAAAACTTAGAGTATGTTCCGATATCACTGTATCAAAGTCATGGCAAGAGACTTGTGAACTTTACAACATGACAATTTTCATTTAGGTCGTGTTCACTGAAGCGTGACTGAAGGGTTTGCCCTGCATTTTACAGGAAATGTAGCTGAGAAGTGTAGCTACATGAATCCGTACAAAGGTTCCTGACTGAAAAAAATACCGAGATTTGTTTAGGGGGAACTTACTTTTTGTCTTGTGTTTACATTGCTGTTTTATCGTATATGAAATGAATTAATGTGCTATATGCATATTGATACAACTTGTACTTGTGTTGTTGTTTTTTTAATAAAAAAGAAAGAAAAAGTAAAGAAAGGAAGAAATCTTAAAATACTTCTCGCTTCAGTGAGCAAAAACAACATTTTTGAAACGGTGCAAAATCCAGACTTGACAATAATTGGTATTTGTTTTAGTTGGTATCGGCGAAGTTGAGAATGGTGTTAACGCATGACAGGCTATGGGGAATGTCATTTGATGTGCATTATGTTGTGATATACTTCATGAAAATGTTATGCCTGAGTGAGCAATTTCATACTTCGACATTAATCTGGCATACTTTGGATGTCTGAATCATCTTGCCAGTGCATCCATTTTCAGTGCCGTATTCTTACCAGCGAGCAAAGCGAGAGTGCAAACAAAAACTGCTTTTGTGATGAACATTTAACTTTCATTTTTTCCATTTGCATAAGATATTTTTGTTAGTATCGTCAGTGACGTAGCCTAGATGGCACACATATGCAGAAAAAGGAAACGACTTTTTGCCAGAACTTAAGGTATTAGCTGCAACACTCGAATTAGGAAAGTAGAATTAAAAACTTTTTTTTTAATTAAGAAATGAGAAAAGATTTTTGACATTTAAAGCACGGTATAAAATTTAGAAATATTTTTTAAAGCACAATAAAACAAAATAAACATCAACAAAAATATGAATATCAAGCAGATTATGTTCATACAGATTTTGTTTTATTTTAGCGTTTAAAGTTTGCTCTTTGTTAATAAAAAGAACAATTTGCTCATTGTTAATATCAAGTATAATATTAACGAGCATATTACCATTATTAAACAAACATATAAATTATATTGCTAATTATCACAAAAATTGCAATAAGCTCTTCGTCACACATCATTGATGGACAAAATTGATTTCAATTTGATACGTCTAAATATTCCGAAAGCAATGTTAGCATCCATCAGCACCATCATCATCACCACCACGACAGTAATAATGGTAATGATAATGATAATAATAATAATAATCATGATGATAATAATATTGATAATAATAATAATAATAATAATAATAATAATAATAAAACAATAAATTACATTTCTATAGTACATAACGATATACGTGTAACTCCGATACGCTTTACAATATTACTGTTATTACCCCTAATCACCGGATTTCTAGCCCGTTCACAAGTGTGCACCATCTCCACTCCTTAGGGAGCATTGCAACAATCTTGCACTGTTCATATGCGTACGTGCTTGGCAGTGGCAAGGGCAACAACATTGACTTTCGTCACAGCCACATTGGCTTTTGTTACAGGTACCCATTTGCTCTCGGGTGGAGAGTGGCAAATGTAGATTCATATCTTGCCAAAGGACATTAGCGCAGTGGCGGGACTCGGACTTGGACCAAGAAGGCACAGTGTGATTGATCCGGTGACGTATCCACTAGACCACCTCTAATAATGATAATGATAATGTTGATAATAATAATAATAATAATAATAATAATAATGATAATGATAATAATGATAATAATAATAATAATAACAGTAATAATAATGATACTACTACTACTAGTAATAATAATGATAATATAATGATATATAATGATGATACTGACAGCAATTATGGTAAAAGTAACAGAAATAATCGTGATAAAAATGATAATAGTAATGACAATGATTGCCATTTGTACTAAAATAGGATTTTTTTTTTTACAGTGTATATCAGTTGTCAGTCCCTAAGCGCTTAAGAACAAAGGGGAGAAATACAGAATTAGGATCATGAAGAAGGCGATAACACTGCGTTTAGATTAGAACTCGTTATGCATCGTTTTGAAGGACTCGTACGCTATCATGGCTGAATGGATGCCATACACAGATGTAAGAGGCTGTAAAAGTGACCCCATTACTTTTCCTTGGGTGGGCCCGTAGAACATGGAGAGTTCCGTCCAGGCATGCATCTCAACGCTTTCAATTACCCACTTAGTTGCGTTTAATATACCAGTATAGATCAAACAGACTGACGTCCATTTCGCTTCGGTTGTACCGCGAATCTCTTGCCGCTGAACGACAATTAGAAATGAGGTCATAATCCACGCCAGGTAGGATTCAAAGATGGCGTAAACACCAGCAAAGCAAGCCAGAGTGGTGTCTTCGGGAGGTCGGGGAGTCTGCAGGAGGATGCCTCCCGCACCGACGAGGCGGAAGATGTTGAGGGTGAAGATCCCAATGCAGCTAATCAAGATTATAAGATCATGTGCTCCTATCGAGCCAGAAGCAGAGGAGGCCGTATGTCTTGGCCGAAAGCTTGTTGAGATGCCAGCCAGGTCAATACGATAGATGTACATGGTCACGAGAGGCAAATAAAACACAATGTGCAGGAACCACTTCAGGAAAGTAGAGGTAACCGTGTGGTACTGATGTGGTAATCCCAAGGAAGAATGTTCGAGTATTTGGCATGATGAAAAATACGTGATCCCTAGGATGATGCAACCGATCACAGGAATTCTGATGTTTATCGGAAATTTCCGGCATTCCCTTTGGATCTCACATCTATTCATTGGCAAGAGGCTTATTCTTTCTTCTTTAGATGACGATATCGAAATGAATTTTGACCATCGACGTTTAAAGATGTTGGCGAGAATCTTTCTCCAGAATGGTGCGATGAACCTCGGACCAAGGCTTTGGTATTGTGTATTAGTTATTGACGCTCTGAGACAGGACCTTGGATAAATTGAGGACCAGATGTGCCAAACCATTGCTGCGCAGATAATAGCACTCTCTGCATACAAAGGGGTCAAAATTCTGTCATCACGATTGATGAAGTTTCCAAACTCTCCAGGGAGTTTACAGGGGTATATGTCCCGAGCATACTTAGGATTCATTATTTCACCCAGTGGATACAATTCTCTGTCGGCAGCTAGCCAAAAGCACAAAGCAATACTGACCGCTAATGGTAATGCAAACTTTTTTTCGTCGACGAATGCAGCATCATAAAATTACTGATATAGAGCATTGTAAGAAAAATGAGAGCTATAAAAATGACATCCATAAACGCTTGCACTACAATTGCAATTCGAACTATTGGAGCCTTCTCTACAGTTGACAGACAAATAATGTAGGCCACAAGCTGCAAAGGAACATTGATTAAAGCGACAGTGCCAAAGATGTAGAAAGTGTTTAGAAGAGATCTGTGAGGTTTGCGGTAACGAGGATGACGGACTTTTGGAGGAAAATTCGGCTGCCAATTAGTTCCCCATTTAGATTGCGAAACCTCAGAGCTCCTGCAACCTGGACGGTCAACATGGTCCAGAGATTTCGATCTATACAATGTCTTATGACTTCTTACAGTCTTTCCATCACAATTAGGCTTAACCTGAGAGAGGAGGCCCATAGCTCGAGCGCAATGCTGACATCTCATGGGCCAAAAGATCTCTTCTTTCCTATGGAAAATGTCTCGCTTTCGGACGACATGCAATTCAAGGATTTCCAAGAAGATGAGAGCGATTCCAAAACAGCATCGTGTAGTGATATAAGTTAGATGCCCCCTTGACGAGGTTTCTTGGTTATTCTTAAATGGTAATTTGGTCAGGGTAGTACAACAAATTCCAACACTCAGGACTAGGCACAGCCACAAATAGTTATTATAATGACTTCGCTTAACGCGGGGTCTCCTCCCATTCGAAGTAGATTCCATGTTCATTAATTCATGTCGTCACGTTAGTTGGTCGAATGATGATATATTAATCTTTAGCTATCGTAGATTTATCCTTTTCAACAACAATGGGCAAATGGATTAACAGTCAAGACTTCCATTTTTAAGGAATTACAGAAGACACTCCAGGAGAAATGGCTCTCAAGGCAGCTCTAAATTCTTCAATCTTGTGATGGCCTTGCCTAGGACCGGTTCGTCTTTGATAAGGATGCCCTATTATACCTACAAAGGAGATTGAAAACGAGAGCAGTGACTACAGGTTTCTATCAGACATCAAACACGACCACAGTTACTTTCCTCGGGCCGCGGGAGCATGGCGCGAGGGGGGGGGGGGGCGGTCTGGGGCTGCCGCCCGACACCCCCTAACAATTTCGGCTAAAATGAAAATAATTTTTTTTTTAAGATGAAATAATAATTCTTAAAAATGATTTTCTAAAACATTCATATTTAATTTCATATAAGATCACAAAATCACAAAAATCCATAGGCTTCAGGGATCCCGGACACCGCCTGTTTTGGAGTCAGCTCCCCCCCCCCCCCAAAAAAAAAAAAAAAGTTCCACAGCCCCTGCTTTTGACAAATCAATTTCACTGCATTTTTTTTTTTTAGCCTATTGTTTATCCCACGGAAATTTTGTTTATTATTGTGCACATCACTGTAATTTCCGCACATTCAAAAAAGTGATTGGCAAGTCTATTGAAATGCTTTTTAGAAAGTAGTTGCGATGACGTCTAACCCAACGGACTCAAACAAAGGCCTTTATAGTTCTGTAATTTAACCTACTCGACCATACTGGTACACAGGCTACATCCTCATATCAGAAGACATGATTAGAAATTGTGGCGAATGTCATTTCAATTTGTGATTCCGTAAAGTATATTTAAAAGATTAACATGTGTCACTAGTGTTTATACAAACTCGCAAAAATTGCAATAAAAGTAAGCTGGGGATTATATTTCATAAACTTGAGTACTTTCAGTCAGTACAGTTTATTCTGTATGAAGGTGACTCTCACTCTGTTACAGTGACTTCATGTCTTTTTCGCTATTTCTCCCAAGCAGTTCTGTGTTTGAATTTTTATGTAAAAGTTACTTATTATTCATTAAATATAACCGAAGGACTGGTCTGACCCAGGTGACCCGATGGCGGTCCTCTATTCATGGGATCGTCGCACATTTCAACCATTAATTGCCCCGCTTTACGTATCCACCATCCCCAGACGTCATTGTGGCCGTATTTCGAAATTACTGTTGAAACCAGGGAATTCTTGCGCTAAACGAGACACATACATATGGTGCCCCAGATATGGTGGCTCTGAAGTACGCTCGATGACAGGCCATGTGCGACGCAAACTTCACGACCTAGGCGCGAAATTCGCGATCTCGGTCACCAATTTCGTGACCCAAGACCTGAAATTCATGTCCCGGGACCCGAAATTCGTGACCAGAGGCGTGAACTTTGCGACAAGGGTTGCAAACTGCACGCCCTGTAGTCGCGAAATTCGTAACTTTGGGTCCTGAATTTCATAACTTTGGGTCGCAAACTTTGCGACTTAAGTCGCATATTTGACGACCTAGGGTCGTGAATTTTTTTAAAAAGGCTGAGCGGCCATGTGTTGACAGCTTACACAAAGTCACACACGTGCATAAAAGACGTGCACGTGCTCATCATATACAAAGTCACGAATTAGGTAGAGGTCAACTCGTATCATCTATTCATGTAGACCAATTTCACCTCCAGTTTATGTATTTGGCCCTCTATCGGCGACGCCATTGCTGCGGTGGGCAAGCGCGCTGACCGCGATTGGCTCTGTGTACAAAATCAATGTAAGATATGAGATATGCCCCGATATTGTTCCATTTACTTTATTCTAAATCAATAAAATAAAGCATGGATACATGGGTAGATGAGGTAAGACAATGGTCATGTCTGACGGATGAAGGTATGATGTATTTCTGTACTTTCGATGGTTTTTCAACTTAGTTTTGTCAGTAAAAGTTCGATTGCAGCATAGAAGCCGTAGTAAAAGGGAGCCCTAAATCTTACCATGTTTTCACTCATTAAATCTTACGCCAAAGTACATAATGATAATGTTTCTTGACTTCAAAGTCCTTTCTTTTGATGTTTTTACCCACTGGCGACGAATTCCTTCACATTGCTTACGGAAACCTGTGTAGGGAGTACGGCTTCTCACACAAACAGGCTTCATGACGCAAAAGCGAGTGAATTTCGCACTCAGTTAGCTTCCAATTTTTAAACTTTCTCTAATTTTTGTGGCATTTGAGCACCACACAGCTGCGACCTGAACTTCCCTGATAATTTCTCATTGCAAATATTAAAATAAATCTGTATATACTGGTCAAAATAGACAAAAAAACGAAAGAATGTACATAACGCGCTATTGACTTGTGTACTATAAAAGTTGGAGCGCCTACCGCAGTATGTCGAACTGTGTCGAACAGTCTGCTGCCCTCTTGCGTTGTGAAATTGGTCTATATGTTAATGTATTCATGCATAAATTTATTCCGACGCAGCAGAATCGGCGAATCAGTGTCCTTCAGTTATCTAATTATAATGCAACTAATAAGTAATATGCCAACTGAAGAAGCAGTGTGACGTTGTTGATGTCTAGTTTCATCGTGGCTTTTCATTCCTGACGATTCACTGATACAATCACATACCATACTTAGACATTTCGTAAGTAATATTCAGAATAAGTAAGGAGCTGCTGGTAACTCCTTGGAAGAACTGACCATTCCATATTATGTTAGATATAATCATGGTTTCCCGGGACTTAAAAAGAGAGAAAAGATGTGTGTGATGATCTAGAGGGAGACTGAGAAAGAAAGAAAAATCAGAGAACGAAAGACAGGAAGAAATATACTAGCCAGGGAGAAACGATATCTTGGAGGAAGAATGATCTCTCAGACATTCCTGTCTTAAATTATTAGACTTATTTCTGCATTTGATAGACTCTTCGGCATTCTTGATGGTGTGAAAAAAGTTAAAAGGGGAGAATTAGGACAGCAGCATTATATTCAAGTATCAGTAATCATAAGGTAGTAAACTGGATCAGATGCTGCACAATTCAGCAAACGTATGCTACTGACGTAGCAGGAATTTTCCGGGGGGGGGGGGACAAGGCGAGGACGGGAGGGTAGGGGGATTTTTTTAAATTCGTGCATGAAAATGGCATTTTCTGCACACTGAATTTCAGTATTAGGTGTAACTTACATGAGATGAGGCATATGCTAATTTTTTTTCTCTTTTTTTTTTGCTCGCCGATCAACGGGGGGGGGGGCATGGCCCCCTAGTGCCTCCCTTAGCTACGCCCTGATTAAATCTAATATCACGTGAGATCAGATCAGTTTACAAACAGAGCTCTCAACCAAGATGATACCTCTTCTGCATCGTTAATATTATTATGCTTTCTAAAGAAAAAAAAATGTTAGCCCCCCCCCCCCGAGTCATTAGTCGTTTTACCAGCTGATCAGAAGGAGTTGTCTGTGCTGAATTATCTGTTTTTACTCTGAAATCCATACAAGGCGGGTAAAAGAATAAAGAAGCCCCCCCCCCCCCCCCAAAAAAAAAAAAAAGAAAGAAAAAGAAGACAAATGTGTACAAAGTATGATTGGCAAATGTTTTCCCCGCTGGCTTCTTCACTCTCTCTGCTATTCTCTCTCCCTCTCTCTCTCCCCCTCTCTTCCTCTCTCTCCCTCCCTCCCTCCCTCCTTTCCTCTTTCCCCAAAGTCACACCTTTATCTCGTTCATTTCTTTTTATATCAAAATCTTTGTTACCATCCCCATGATCTCACGTCATCTCTCTTGTTATCTCTTCTTTTGAGATATGTATTTCTCTGTCACTCTCTTATTTTGTTTCACCACAATTTCTAAACTATTTAATCCTTTTACTTACAGAAAACAAAAAAAAAAATAAGTGGATTACTGGACGTTTAAAATATTAAGTTAAGTTTATTAGCATCATTATGGCAATGATAAATTTATCATGTTTACATCTTAACTGATCAAGTATGCAATCTATAACAGATCTATGCCCAGTGTAGGCCTAATTACATCAGCTTTTTGGTAATGTTATAACTAATTTTCACAAACTTATGATTGCTTTTACCTTCATGTTTGTATCATTCTTGCATACAAAAATACATTTCATGACTAATTCATTAACATGAAAATATTACAGTTTCTAATCTTATACCTTCAGAAGAAGTAGCCCACATTTCCACAATTCTGTCAGAATTGGAAGAGAAACTAGCCAATTTCAATTTCAAATGGCAAACATTTGTGTAAAAGTATTATGTTACTAAATTTACAATACTCCAAAGAATGAGTGAAAATGAATGGTTGTACTCTTAAAGCGTCAGGAAGAAGCGCTTACAAAACAAATAAAATAAAAGAAAATTTGTGTTGAATATGTCCTATTCGATCCTAAACGGGAATGTACTGGGATCTAAAACTTTATTTAGGATTGTTTTTCTGTGGCTTACAGCTTACAGCTTACAGTGCCACTTGCAAAAGTGGGCTACTATCTTTAATGCCTGAAATCTTTTTTTCCAAATATATTTTTTAAACTGATGCACATATATCCTATTGTACTCTAGGGAGTTTAAAAGATTATGACCTATGTTACATCATACAATTCTGGATAAAATCAGGGTTTTACTCAACACATTTAT
The DNA here is from genome assembly GCA_029962745.1 of Echinometra lucunter. Taxonomy (NCBI): domain Eukaryota; kingdom Metazoa; phylum Echinodermata; class Echinoidea; order Camarodonta; family Echinometridae; genus Echinometra; species Echinometra lucunter. The sequence goes on from CM057164.1 coordinate 14,818,935, forward strand.
CCACTATTCCAAACCTCCAATTGACGGATGGAACTATGATCATCTAAGAATTCACAGTTGCAAAGAATTGTTGCATATTGGGCGTGAAAACAAGAACAAAGATTATCCTAATTTTCTTTATATACACATAAGGCCCTTTTCATGCACCGAAATCAATAACCTCTTTACAAAGTCGTACCCTACAGGTGATTTGTTACAATTGAGCGAACTTACAGCTGTGTTGAAAAATAGAAACTTCCCGTTAAAGCTCAAAAAAGGGGGAGAATACAATCAACACAAACACACAAACAAAATACACAAAACAACAAAAGTTTTGTGGAGATTCGAAAAGGATCGAAGACCTATCAGCTTGGCGAGCACTTCAGCGATAACATTAGGGGCACTACAATGTCCCAATTTATCTGAGAGAGAAAACTCTATTCTAAATTACGAACTAAAACTTATGATAGATCTGTGGGTAGTAACTAGGGATGTGGCAGGCTAATTAAGGTAAAAAGCTTTTGATACAGTCCCTCTTTTTTGCTAAATACCTATTACAATAACTTCGGGATATGTGCAGAGTTTGATCTTGTCCATCTGCCATCAACAATGAAGATGAAGAGGTGTGAACTCCTGAATATCTGTTGTATGAAAAAAATGAAAAAGAACGAAATTTAACAAATATGTAAGACATGTGAGGTATGTAAGATACAGATTCATAAGCATGTATTTATTATAGCAAAATAAAGCTATGTACACGACTGGACTCAATGAATATATCTGTCCACAAACTTGTCTTCTGGAAGGGCCTTCTCAACTACAGTAGCTCCTCCACAGCATAATCTATCAACGATGTTGAGAATTACATCCTTGAAAACCTTCAAATCCAAGTCAAATTGTATCTGATAATACATTGAACTTAACACAGGACATTCATGAGGATTGTGTTATCTCTTCTATATTTGTGCCTGGGCAATAAAAGAGATTTTTTTTTTTTGCCAGGTTGCTTTATAGACTGTACATTATTATTATCATTATCATTACTATTTTTTATTATCATTCCGAAAAACAGGATCCAGTCTGTATACTTGAAAGACTTTGCTTTGACAAAAAGCACAAAGTTCAATCAAGGGCAACTATTATACTAATATTGGCCTATTATTTTACTGTCCTATATCATCGTCATTGTTATTATTGATTAATATTGGCATAGATCTAGACCTATTAACAGCAAATTTAATTTTCATACAGCCTACCTCTCCAAACTTCAACAAGTTCTTTTTTTTCCTCTCTGGATTTGTACATGTCTCCACAGAATCTATCGGAGAAGAAAACCACCATCCTGAAAAGAAAGAAAGAAAAAAAAACATAAGTTCAAGTTACATTTCTAGCTAGAAATAAAATCTATACAAGCTGTTGTCGCTCACTAGACCCCAGACTTTTGTAAAGTCACTACATGTATATGCTGTATGCTACGTGCTCAACCCTTAAGAGTTACGCTGGGAAAAAAAAAGAAAAAAGAAATCAAGCTAGCAATAAGAAAAAAGACAAAATTTATCAGTCAAGCATGAAGAACACAAGGTAGCCGCTGTCACTGAACATCGAAGTCGTAATCAAGATTTTTCGCCGTCGGATGTGATTGAAATTCAGTAAGAAATTAGATACAACTGTAGTGATTATTTTTGTGACAATTTGACGCAGACTTGCTCAACTAACGCTAGATCGAGATACGATCTGTGTAACGTTAGTACTCACTAACATGTACAGTTAGTAGGAAAGATTAGCAACGATCTTCGCTAAGACTAACTAACGTTAGATCTAGCCTAACTGTTTTAGGTCTGGACTATGTCTACATCTGAATTAGATAGTGGACCGGGTCTAACAACAATAACAGATTTCTTGTCGGACTGACATTGGCTCGCCGTAGATTGGGTATCGGCAGTCGGACGGTTCGAGAGAGCTTGCTTTAAAGGGAACTGATAAACAAAAGAAAAGTTATCATCTTAATGTATGCATAAAATTAATGTTAGATATATAATCATCGATATATAAAAGTATTAATCAAAACGGATATCATTCACCGTGCTAAAAATAGAAGGAAAAAAACTATTGCCGTTTCGTGACACGGGGCAATTCAAATTATCCTCCACCCACATTCATATTCTCTCGGACCGTCCGACTGCCGATACCCCATCTACGGCGAAACAGTGCTAGTCTGAAGAATAGTCCTGTGGCAGAAACTAGTAGGCGAAAGCTCACAAGGTAATGATAAAATTGATTGTGAAATTATAAAGAGTTTTCTTTATATCCAATCGATGCATGACAAATTTTAAATCTTGACCTTTCTGAATGAAACTGAAGATGAAATATCAAAAATACACGCCTAAAATCAACAAAAACTACCCTTTCATCATGTTCATCGCGTTTTTCAGGTCGCGCTTATGAAGTCGTACTAGGATTTATATCAAGGACGGATCTCAACTAACCAATGTACACTTTTAGAAAAACATATGCCAGTTAGGACCTTTTTTGTCCATAAAAGGGGGTTTTGTAAAGGGTTCTCTATATTTTCAGTAACCCCCAAGGTTTCCGTGTACAATCAATAATGGTTCTAAAGACCCCTTTGGAACCCTTTAGAGAACCTTTATAGGCTATCAATGGTTCTTTGAAGAACCTTTAAAGGTTCCAAATGTTGGACAAGAAAAGGTTTTAATCAGCATCTTTTTTCTCATGCAGGAGGTATTGACGTGAGTCTTGAACAATCGAAACTCGCACTCATTTCCTTGGGGGCCTTTTTTATCCCCTGCTTGTCGGCAGGTTTTCGAAATTCGAACGTCGCCGAGGGGTAGGGGTATTGGCTCATTAAGCCAATGCTCATAATTTCTTTGTCTATAATGTCCTTCACAATCTGATTTTTGGCCGAATAGAGTTAATTCTTATCGCCTTTCTTTCTGCCTGTCTCAATACAGTAAGAAAAAAGAATTTGTTTCAAAAGAGATGAGAACATCTGGACAATCAGGTTACATTTTGACTTAGGTTTGAGCCTCGGCGTATGACATTAAACAATTATGTTTGCTACCAATGTAGCACTATTATGTGGATGAGAGCATCAACATTTTCGGTATAATTAATGAAACCCTTTCTTCCCCAATTCAAAAGCCATCCGGACGAGGAGATATCAATGATTTCATTTTGCCTCATTTTATTTGACAGACATGACAGAGCTAGAGAAATGGGGCTCGCTTATTCATGTTAAGGATACCATGTCAATTGCATTAGGTTTTCTAAATAGTCTGTACCAACAAGTAGGCCTACACCAAACCGGTCGGATTTTGGAATTAACACGAACATCTGATTTAGACTCCTACTGGGTCTTCGACACATTTTTTGAGAACAGAAAGTTGTGATTAACAATATAGAAACGAACCAATCGAGGGCCTGATGTCGATTGTTTATACTAAACTGCATATATTTATTCAATAAATGGTAACTACAATGGGAACTTCCTACTTTCATTACGCATTTCCACTACAAACGTTTTCCTTATTTGAGGAAAGTTATTGAAAGTTATTTCGTGGTGAACATCAGAGCAAAACACTTGTCAACTCACAACACAGCAAAAACAGTTATACCTTGCGATTCGACAGAACGTCCAGTCGCTAAATTGCCTAAAATGGAGCCACAAATCGCCGAGTTAGCATCATTTAATGCCTCGATTTTGATCTGTTTCATGGTCAGTATGGGGATTTGTTGTAATATATTGCCATCGCTTTTTGAGTTCCATTTTGACATGGCATCAGATGTGGCTTACTCTGCCGTAAGTGTTGGATTAATGATTATCGTCATGATAGGTGAGATTACCATGATTCGCTTAATCCGTGGTAAGACTGCATATCATCAGTCCCAGGAGGTTTTTTGGCCCATGCGCTGCCGTCATTGCGCCAGGGTTATAGGCATCCTTGAGAGAAAGAAACCACCAAGCACACTTACCGATTCCCAAACAATTGTCCCTCCTGGACATGAAAACAGTGACGTTGTTCAGGCACCGCTTCCTGGTGTTTTATCAATGCCAGTTCCATCATCAGTCACCACTCCATCCATCCATAACGCTGTTCCAAGTGAGAGACTTAGATCTGTCCATCAAGACCTGGCAGAACTTCGAATCATTTCACCAACTTTAAATTCTAGGCGAAGGGCCGTGTTCAGTCAAGATCCTGACGTTATTGAGCATCAGGGCCACTCAGCGCCAGAAGCCACAGATGATAAAGTATCTCAAACTGACCCGACTCATGACACGTCTATCGCTATTCTTAATCACAACGAAGACCAAGATGATGCACCTACATGGTTTTCAGGAGATATCAAAGACAAGGTCTGCCTTTCCTCACCGCTTTTCACTACTCCACATAGATCTCTCTTGCGAATCTTCATGATTTTGGCCATTTTGTCTTTGGCCAAGATCATTTTTGTGATAGTTGGGGATATCACTTGCATCACAAACTACAATGAAACATTCGTTAGGAAAGTATCGTTTGCTGTACAGGCTCTCCTGAACGGAGCCTGTGGAAGTATACTAGTGGTTGGATTCGTATTTTTTACCACTTATTACGATGCTGTCTTCGTCAGAAAACGGAAGTTTTGTTACCAGATAGGGTACATGTTCGGTGGATGTGTATGGGTCATATTTTCCCAAATAGGATATCCTTTCAATGCGCTCGAACATGAAGCGGTTCCAACTAAACCAGAGCACCCATGCAAACTAAATGGAACATTTGGGCAGTTTATTTTGGATTTTGAAGAGGTAGTTGATCCGTTTATAGTAGAGTGCGGTATAATTGCAGCTGGCATGTTTTGGCAGATGCGGAAGGCTGCATTACCAGAGGGCGTCTTGAAACTGCCACCATGTGCCAGTGTGACCTTCGATCACCTTCCTTGCCAGAAACCAAACGGAATTTGGAGCAGGATCTCAGCCTTTCTGTCATTTAAGTACCAGAACCCATGTGGCCACACAGTTACCAGATGTTCAACTGACATACAGTCGTTGCTCCCACAGAATACTCAACGAACAAACGAAATGAAGAGGTCTCTTCTGAAGCTGTTCTCGGGACTCTTACTTGTTGTTCTGATCAATTTTACTGCGATTATATTCTTAAGAACGAATAAAAATACCCCTGACACTTCAATGTATACTGATGTCTATAAAGAATGGTGTTGTGAGATCGCGTCTGGCATCCCGCTCGTTGGCTTACTCCAATTTCAGTCATTCTTGACGAATAAAAAGTCACATAGTTTTCCTGTAAAAAATGGAATTTCGGTATTTCAGGGCCTGGAGAATAGTGATCGCATTCTTTTACTGGGCTGCGGTAGAATATTCTTTCTGAACCTACTCCGTTTCATTGGAGCTATTGCCTTCTTCGTTTCTCCGCAACCTTCATCCAGTGACGAGCGTACAATGGCTTATTTCATCGTAGTATATGCTGTGTTCAAAATTTATTTTGCTTGGCTCTTGACATCATTTTTGTTAGTAGCCCAGCGTCAGTTCTTTGGTGATCTCCAGAAAATCAAATGGACTCTGATCTCCCTTATGTGTACAGGGATTTTCAGCGTTACGCAATGGATATTGGGAAACACGAGCGTTCGTCCATGGGTTGGGTTGGAATTGTTTTTCGGCGAGGTTAAAGGGTGGACTTTTGGAAGAATTCTGAACCCCTTCGTAAGTCTGTATGGTATCCACTCTGCTTTGGTTGCATTTGAGGCATATAGAGAACTTTATGCTGATCAACAACTTGTATGGGTCAAAAAAGACGCCTGTCCTTCCCACATTTAGGATGGACAAATTTTTCAAAAGCATTTCCGCAAACGTTCGAAGCACTAAAGAGTATATATATCGCAAAATGAGATTGTTAAATTGAATTTATGATTTAGCTTGTTGACGGTTGAATAATTTCATAGTAGTTCTGAGTTATCTGGTTTTGCTGAAAATTCTTAAAGTATAAAATATAAATTTTTGGATTGTATATAAATCTCTTAATCATTTTTGGCCAAAGTTTGCAAAAATGCAATAGATGTTCAGAGCGGACATTACCAAAGAAAAAAATATCCATTCTTGACACAAAGATCTTTAAATTGTAATGTGACAAATACCGTCGATCAATAATTTGCCTTATCCTCGAATATACAATAAAACAGTTAAGGGTTTGACATAGTCAGGTGAAATTTCAATATCTGTATCAGTGGGTCTATCAGAAGGCAACAGGGTATAAATGTATCCAAACATATGGTAGGACTGGCAAAGATTACTTGATTCTTTATTGAACACTTTGAATAGTTGTTTATCGTTCTTCACTGAAGAGAAGCATTAGTTGTCGATAAAAACGAATAGCTGAAGGATCGAACATCTATCTTTCTGCATTTTGCAACAAACAAAATCTTACGCTATAAAGCAAATGTTAGATTTGTTGATACGGACGAGTGTTTTTAAGACTGTGCATTGCCACTTGATCTATCCCACTTTGCCTTGTGCCCGTTTGGCCTCATCCTACATAGTCTAATTCCATTTCCATTAGGAAAACTAAGTAGACAAAGTGGCAATAAGACCATTTCATCATTAGAAGAAATGACATTTAGCCCAAGTGCGTATTAGACCAAGTGAGGATTGGACCAAACGGCAATTAGACCAAATCGACAGTAGACCAAATGGGTTAAGCCATTGTGATGTTAGACGATCTGGAAATTAAACCAACTGGTATTAGATCGCCCACGAGGGGCGTCGGTCTCCTGAACTATCGATATTGTTGTCTGCCACTCAAACTAGCTGTAGCCATTGATCAGTTGATTACAGATTTTCAATGTATTAATAAGATGCATTGTGTCTATAAGCTTACATTAGCAATGTTTCCCCGTAGTATTAGTATTTCAATTCGATATTAAACCTGTATAATTATGTTGCATTATCTTCAAATAATTTGACATGAAACCAATAACTTCTTTAAAAGATAAGTGAAACATTATGGTATGAGAAGAATTATTCACTGTATTTGGTTGTAGTTACATCACACGTCACATCCGTGGAGGATAAATAGAAGCAGTAGAATCCATGATACCATTTGGATAAGCCTCCTCTATTGTTGATCATATTCCACCCGATGTAAATTTAGTATTTTGTATTTTTCCATTTCGCGCGCTCTGTGTTCGCACTATACTGCTGGGTACTGTTATTTTAATTATCTGTCATTCACATTATTCTTCTGACTGTATAGCTTACAAATGAAAAATGTTAATGCTTGTTATTTACCTGGAATGTATATAGGCCTAAGTTTCTGTATGTCTCGTCGCATTACTAAGCATTTGAATTGAACTTTAATTAATGCTACTTATGCGGTCGATTTTTTCCAAAATATGAAGTCAGGCTTGATTAAAAGAATTTTTGCATCAGGACAGTAATATTTTACATGCTACGCATGTACCTAGAATTTAGATTTTAGCTTTGCATTTTAGCTCACCGTTATTAAGAAATAAAGAAAAAAAAATGGGCGCAAAAATTTAATGTTGAAGAGTTGCATCTCTTGTTATGGTTAACCCTTTAATTTAGTCCACTTATTGGTGTGTTAAAGTCGTTTACAGTGATTACGAGTTTATAAAACACGACAAAAACGAAAGCTGACTTACAAAATAATATACCATGTATTTGCCATACTAGTACATTGAAGAAAGGAAAAAGGCCGAAGTGAATTTGGCGTATTGAAAACGGAAAAGTATAAAGCTATGCGAAAGAATGAGATAGCGGTTTATGACAACAGGTGGCAGAGCATGGCCCAGTGGATATCTGTTAATAGTTTCGAGTTAAAAGCAAAATGCTATTGTGTGAATACGACGTGTAGTTTCCACTATAAATGTATTTGTATTTACATTATGAAGTGACCAATAAATTACCATCTCAAAACTGAAAAAAAAAATGGCGTAAAATAAACATACCTCAAAGATTCCTTCCCTCAAACACAGTGTAAAATTAATGAAATGTTTCTTTTCGTGATAATTATTTATGTTTACTGATTATCATAAGGGCACTAAGGTTATTCAAGCACTGAAATTACCCCAGGAATGTCCCCTTTTTGGCCACATGACCATTATTCTACTGTGTTTTCGCAAAAGCCTCAGACGAATATGCATCACAATTCCACCGCTCCTTACCCCTCCCCTTCCCCTCCCCTCCCCTCTCCCTCCCCTTCTTCACTTGAATGACATATGGCCAAGTAAATGTAATTATAATCTGATATGTACAACTTTGAGGTGATCTAATATTCTGTTGCTTTGTGGAAATTTGTGCAAATGTTCGTAATTAACATAATACTGTTGTATCATGTTTTTTGACGATAAGCCTCTACACTGACCATGCTGACTGTCGGGATTATTTTCCAGTGAATTTGAATTTGAATATGAATTTTTGTAGTTTCATTTCTATGTATTAGTAAAAACAGGACTGCACCCTTACTGCCTAAGGGATGTGCTTTTTGATACTGAAAACTGAACACACCTGCTGAAACACGACTGACTATCGTCTCTGGTAATCCGACTTTTGCCTCAGCGACATTAGGAATTCCACAAAGATGCAAAAGATGGGTTTATTTCAGGTAGAAAATTTGTTGTATTTAGTTTTGCCCGCTGTTGACTCGAATTTCCAGGGGGGAGGGTGATTCATAAAGAGTTAAGTTGGACTTGCGGTCATGCATAAGCCCCGGCCCAATGCGCATTCATTGGTAGACTTCCCAATAGCACGTCCCCTGAGTATGATCCGACCAATACGGTGATGCGTTTGGGTAACATACAGCACTCACCTAGTATTTAAGTGCGACTTTAAGTCAAGCTTAACTCTTTGTGAAACACCCCCAGGTCTATATGGTCTTAATCACCGTAATGAAACAATGGGATTACGGACATAGTGGTATGTGCCAAAGAAAGCGATCGAACCCGACAAGAACACTATTTTCTTCGTTCTTTAGCTGCCTTTTCTGTGGACTCGTTTGAGTCTTCTTTTTGCAGGCGACTACAGATTTTCCTGAAATTCCCCAACGAATCAAATTAAGATTGGTGTAACAATGCTAGTCCAATAAAGAGAGAGAGAGAGAAGAGATACAGAGAAGAGAGAGGGCGAGAGGAGAGAGAAAGAGTGAAAGAGAGGGCATGGTTTGTTTATAATATTGATTAAGTTTCAAAAGGAAATGAAAACAAACTAAACTTCATTACATTTTGATTTTATTAATCTATGAACTATGAAAGGATATTCTGCACAGTTTCATTAGCAAAACAATGTTGATTCAATTCTCTATTATTCATAAGTTAAAAGGGCAACTTGCACTATAGTGACTAGATTTTCATACAGGGTAATACGGGATGTAGACCTTCCTTTTTTAAGGCATTAATATTTGAACTTCTTCAGCTGGGATCTTTTTTTATTACGTTTCATTTCTTAAAAAAAACAGTGATGAATACAAGATAACACTAATATACGTGTACATACTCATACATACCGCGCAGAACTTTACTTTTATGTACTTTGACATATTAATCCTCTCTTCATCCCTACCCCGCTTCCCCCTCTCTTGGTTGAATTACACAAAATTTATTTATTTATTTATTTATTTCGTCTTTTTGTACCCAGGGTGGCTTCTTCAGTGGTTACAAAACTGAAGTGGTTAGAAGCAGTGGTTACAAACACTTCAGATTTCTCGTGAACTGCAAGTGTTTACTCAAACGAGGGTATTAAAAACAAGATCTAAAACACTGTTTTAATTTGCCGAAAAGGTCACCTGAATAGTTGGTTACCAGGGGTTCTGGAGAGAAACATCCATAAATTCCAATACATTTCATAGTAACCATGTCAATGTGAAGTACATGTGATATAGAGTCATGTCAAGGGACGGGACGCGACGGTTACCTGTCGTGATACATATCACTGATTGAAATTTAGCAGAATATCTTGTAACCCTGGTTACCAAAAGATAAAATATAACCAGTGGAGGCAATTTCATGTAACGAGTGGGGGGGGGGGGGGGACAGAAACACGGAAGGCTTCCGCCGAAAATCGGTTTCGAGAAGTGAGAGGGAGATGACCGTTATTATGCTAGCTAACGAAGCGAGTGAGCTAAAAAGAACCGCAAAAATAATGAAAGAAGCCTGATTTTGCCATCAAAATGCATATTAGGCCTATGAGATATCTAGGTGGTAGGCCTAAAATTGGTCACCTGACTCAAAATAGAATATATATATATATATATATATATATATATAAAGCTTTCAAGATTGAGGGGGCGATCCCTCCAGAAAAAAAAATCGAGGGGGGGGGCATGTCCCCCGTCCCCCGGGATCGCCGCCTATGAATGTAACATTACACAAATGTTGGTGGCTTCAAAATTCAAGGATGAGGGGGACTGTCGCCCCTGAAATCCTCTTTTGCGCCTCTTCCAATTTCGCGTGTAACATATTCAAAATGATCCAACGCCCAATTCTTTTTCACAATAAGACTATGTGAAGAGTTTCTTGAAAGTATATTTAAACTTAACATCCGTTTTCTAATAAAATATTAAAGAAAATAATACGATGTGAAAATTTATATGTAATCATAGTGAATATTTGTTTGGTGGTTGACATCAAGATTAATGAGTAGGATTTAATAGAATCCTTCTCTCACATGCAATTAATGAGCTATAATATCCGAATATGAAACTTGAAAGGACAGAGAAGACAAGCGAATCATTTAGGATTGATGTCACTTTAGATACGCTTATGAAATAGAATAAAAAAATACACGAAATTGACTGTGCGAATAAGAATTCTGCTGTCCTGTAACGTCCCATTAAATGATAACATTAGAGTGGTAATTGATACAATATTAATTTTGCCAAACACTGGCATAAAATGTCTTTTAGTTTCTCCTTATTTCCCTTCTGTTCTAATATCACTTTCGTATACATTGTTACATTCACAACTGACGGCCAAATATAAAGTCACTCATCTGGCCAGAAAAGGTAAAGGAAGGTAGATAAGTTCTGTAAAACCATTTCACGTTTGAACTCAGCAGCGAGTGTTAGCAATACCACTGCTTAAAATAAAAATATCCAAGCGTTCAAGCACCATGGCCAGTCGAAGGGTAGATAGCAAACTGAACAGCGACACGGACATGAGTGGTATTCTACCCCTTTGCTTGGTATCAAGTACTGGAGTGGCTATCACCTTTGTGTCCCTTCTTCCTCTTGGTCCGGACACACCGTCTTTCCAGGGCGAGGGACTGTACATTGCCGGCAAGTTAAGTCTGTCCGCTTTTGTTGTGATCGTCATCGTCCAATTATTCAGATTTATCAAGAATAAGAAGAAGCACCATGAGAACCAAACTGTGTTCTGGCCGATGCGGTGCCCACATTGTGCATTCGTCCTAGGCATGTCCACGAGGGAATCTTTCTACGCTTCACCATACTTTAGGAGACTAAACTCAGCTGGCTTTGTACTTTATGAAAATCATGTGTACCAAAGTTCTCGCCGTCGTACTGGTTGGCAGAATGGCCCACCATCTCCTGCTTGTCAAAGGAGTCCGCAGCACTCAGAGAATTCCTTGAGTTCGGCGATTCAGTCTGAACAAAGTCCTCAAGATTCGAATCCTAATTCGCTTGACACCAACTTGCAGTCACCTGCGGATGATTCTCTCCCTACAATTCTTAAGAATAACCATGTGTACTGCAAAAGAAACCAAACTTTCTTGAAGATCTATGGAGTATTGACAGTTTTTGCTTTGATCGACATACCTTTAACCTTAATTGCTAGTATGGTCTGCATTTTCAAAGGAGTAAACTCGAACAAGATTTCAATGATAAGCTCAAGTATCCAAAGCATTGTTCTAATCACCGTGATACCACTGACGATACAGTTTGCTGTGAATTATTACGATGCAGTTTTTGCCAGAACGATTAATAACGTGTGTACCATGGTACTATTCACGTCGGGAGCAGTGTTGATATCTATCTTCAAGATATCCACCCCAATAAGTGAACTTCTGGACTCACCCTACAGCCAGCCGGATGGTCCATGCGAAATGAATGGTACTCTTGCAATAATAGAGAATCAGGCAATCTGGATTTTTTCGCCGTTTAATGCAGAGTGTGCTATCATTGCTCTTTGCATGCTGTGGAATATGTGGGCATCCTTGGTGCGAAGGGATTTTCTTCGTCGTTCTAGTACCCATGTGTCTCAGAAGGATATCTTCCAGGGAGATAGCTTCATGGCGTATTTCAAGAAAATTCTCCGAAACTGTAAGAGGGGCTGCTGGACTAGCACAAACACGTTTCTCCACCCTTCTGTCCAAGATCTCCGCAAGTATTTATTCTTGGCCTGGACACTCTCCATCTTATTCTCCATTGTCTACTTTGTAGTTTCTTTGTACATTGAAAGAGTTAACCCTTTCCAACAGCATTTTCCATACAAACTGGAAGTAATGTGGAGCATAGACATTATTTTCATTCTTCCTTTCTTTATCCTCCATATGCATCAGTCGTATGTTTCCCGTAATTCTCAAGAAACGTTCGCACCAATCTCCCCAAGGAAAGTTGAAGCGCATGACGTGCTCCTTTTGTTGTGCTCTTGCGGAATCTTTTGTCAGTGTATCATGCGTCTGGCTGCTGGCAGTGGGCTCCTCCTTAATGACGCACCAGAACCTCATCTTTCCCATTCCAAAGCACTGGCCATGTACGCTATCATCTATTCTCTGGCTATCGTCCTCATGATCTGGCAGATGACAGCCTACCTACTTCAGGTACAGGGGATTCGCATGACGAACTTATGCGAAATCAAGTGGGTCTTGGTGTGCCTCATCTATATCGTTGTGGCCAACGGAGTGCGCTGGTTCCTGGAGAGCGTTGTTATCAACAAGTGGTATGTGCAGTGTGCATTCTACGGTGAGACTGCAGGAAGTGTAGTGGGTACACTGCTTCACCCTTTTGCAACCCTGTATGGTCTCCATGCTGCCATGGTGTCCTACGAAGTGTACAAGTCTATTCTTCAAGAGACTCGTAATCAGTACACATCTGTAGATCAAGTCCAGCTAGTTGGCAATCATTAATCAGACATCAGTGAACCTTTCGTTCCAGATTCAATCTAAAATTAGTGGTAGACTATAGGTTTTCACGCCCATTTTTGTCACCATTCGTTTCAATATCATGGTGTGTTTTCAATTTCGTACATCACTGACACTGTGGAATGGGATAAATGCTCGTTTCAATTTCGTCTTTGGTCGATTTTATATACTTACAAGTAGTAAAAATCAAAGTATATCACGATAAAACAAAATGGTTTAAGACCTGGTTTACCCTCCATAATAATAAGGGCCCATAACACTTTGACAAATTTGAATGACAAAATAATGAAATTGTTTCTTTTAAAAGCGAATTTGATCCTTACTATAGCTAGCTTTTTTTTCATGTATTCAAGTTCAGGTTTTATTTCCAATATAACACAAGACATTTTTTTTTTCTTCTTTTAAACAGAAATATCGTAAATAAACAAACATACAACATTTTTTTCCTCTAATTAACATTAAAAAAATTAAATGTCCGCTTGACGTAGTGAATTAAAAGATTTTAAAAAAATGATATTGGAAAAGAGAAATCCACAAAAAAAGCAATGCTTGTAGTGACGTGGATTCCTCAAGAAAGAAAAGGGAAAGTAAAGAAAACAGAAGAATGTGTGATACAGAGGTAGGTGAAACAGCAGTATATATTGCAGTTGCAGATTCAGTCACACAGTGAGGACTCCGCCAGATGAAAGATGCGTTGCGCATTTGAGACAATTAAATAAGAGAAAGGACAATAGGAAAAGGGAGAAATGAGACAAGATAGCATAAGACAAGACAAGACGAAAGAGGGACAAGACAAGAAAAGACAAGACAAACAGACAGGAAACATAAGGGGGGGAAAAGAGGAGAAAATAGCAAGAAGTTAAAAAGAGGAAATGGGAGACGGGCTGCCACTGACCAACATGACATAACATGACCGACAACCAGACTGAAATATAAAAAAAAATAGACAGGTGGGAATTTCGTATGTATAGGATAGTGCGATGACCTTGATTAGACGTAACCAAAATTGAAATCTCAGTTCCATTGTTAACTGTTGTAAGAATGAAGCAGGAAAAGTTTGAGCTTATGTTTAAATGCATTCAAAGAGACACTCTCTTTAATATCATTACTAAGAGAGTTCCAGAATTTAGGACCGTTGTATATGAATGTGTTTTTGGCTAGTAAAGTTCTGCAGAAAGGTAAATGAAATTCGTAAGAGCGTCTCGTGGGATAACTATGGTAAGATTGATTTTTAAGGAACATGGCATCAAAATATGGGGAAGAGCATAATTATTATAGTTGTACATAAATTGCCCTAACTGGAATAAATACAGGTCTCTGACTTTCAATATTTTACTCTCAAAGAACAACGGATCCGTGTGTGAACGGAAGGCAGAGCTATGAATAACACGAAGTGCCTTTTTTGCAAAAGTAACAATCTGTCTAATAGATATTGATGGGTATTTCCCCAAGCAAGAATCCCATAATTCAAATAGGGTAGAATTAAAGATGAATAAAGCATAATAAGTGATGTAGAAGGAATAAAAAAATTCAGTCTGTTGATAATACCTATATTTCGTGAAATTGTTTTGCGACACGGTAAATCACACTATCCTTTTGAACACACTTAGTTCACTCGGTGTTAAGGGTGAGGCTTATAAGTGGTTTGAGTCTTATCTCTCATTCCACTCTCAGATTGTTTGTATTAACGGTTGTAAATCTGATGTTTTGCCTCTCTCTTGTGGAGTACCACAGGGTTCTGTGGGCGGGCCAACTCTCTTTTCGATTTATTTATCCGGATTGCGACAAGTTCTGTTGAAACATAACATTAAATACCATATTTATGCCGACGACATCCAACTCATGATTTCTTTTAATTCGGATCAACTAGCTGCAGAAAGTTCCATCCATCGTCTTAAATGTTGCATGGTTGATGTTCACAATTGGCTGACTTCTCACTCTCTTAAGTTGAATCCAGCCAAATGTGAATTTCTTCTTTTTGGCTCCAAAGTACAGCTTAGTAAAATCCACATCGACTCCATCTCATTTTCTGGTCTCACTGTAAATTTGTCAAGTTCTTGTCGCAATCTCTGTATAGTTTTTGATTCTCACATGACAATGTCGAATCACATTTCTTTTATTTGTAGATCAGTTCGCTACCAATTGCGAAATATTGGTTTTATTAGGAAATACTTGTCTCGACCGGCCACAGAAAAATTGGTTCACGCTTTAATTTCGTCCCGTCTTGATTTTGGAAACTCCCTATTGTTTAATCTACCCCAGAATCAGTTAGTGAAAGTTCAGAAACTTCAAAATGCTGCCGCTCGCATCGTTTCTCTATCCACTAGGCGCACTCACATTACTCCTATTTTAAGATCCTTACATTGGCTCCCTGTAAAACAGCGTATTATGTTCAAGATTTTGTTGTTAACTTTCCATTGTGTTCATGGCTCATCTCCCCAGTACCTTATTTCACTGATCAAAAGTTATACCCCTTCAAGATCCTTACGTTCCTACCTTTCCAATTCTCTTGTTACCCCCAAAGTTTCCAAAACCTGGGGTGAAAGATCATTTGTTTACTCATCCTCGAAGCTATGGAATAGCCTCCCTCATAACATCAAACAGTGCTTGACTTCTGAAACTTTCAAAAATCACCTCAAAACATTTCTGTTCAATTCTTCTTAATTTCTTTTATAATTTCCTAAAAAGCGCCTTGAGCACTCTACAGAGTGGATTTGGCGCGATATAAGTCTTAATTATTATTATTATTATTATATATTTTCAATGTGATTTTTCCAAGAAAGTTTGTTGTCAACTATAATTCCAAGAAATTTTGTATGTGGAACAATTTCTAAGGGAGTATCATCAAAAATAATGTTCATTGGTAATGCGTTTATGGAATTACTGAATAACATATATTTTGTTTTCTTGAGATTCAAAGATAATCTATTAGCTCTTATCCATTCAGTAACTTTAATGAGTTCAGAGTTAATAACATTGACTAAAGTTTGTGGGCACTGGTGGGAGAAAAATAAGTTGGAGTCATCAGCAAACAAGATAAGTGACAGAATTTGGGATGACCTACAGAAATCATTAATGTAAAGGGTAAACAACAGTGGGCCCAGTAGGCTACCCTGAGGGACTCCACATTTTATATCTTGCATGTTAGAATTATGACCTTTAACAAAAACATACTGTTGTCTATCGGATAGGTAGCTCCTGAACCACTCCAAGGCCTTCCCTCGCACCCCATAATGTGACAATTTATGTAATAAGATTTCATGATTGATGGTGTCGGAGGCCTTGGAGAAGTCCAGGAAAATACCCACCAGGTGACAAGATTCGTTGAGAGCACTTACTACTCTATCAATAAAATTCAATAACGCATGAGTGGTGCTGTGCTTTTCGCGGAACCCAAAGTGAACATCAGACAAAATACTATGTATTGTAAAAAAATTTGGCAGTTCTAACGTAGACTATTCTTTCGAGGATTTTAGAAAAAGAAGACAACAAGGAAATAGGTCGGTAATTACTGACGTCCAAATTATCACCTTTTTTTAATAAAGGAATTACCTTAGCAATTTTCATTCTATCTGGAACTACACCTGATTCTAAGAAAAGCTTAATAGCGGCTGGGACGAATTTCAGTGGCAATGAATTAACTGAATGCTTAAATTTAGAAAAAAAAACAACAACTATCGACAAAGATGAATATAAATGACAATTTGACTATATTGGACTAAAAAAGTGGAGGCAGTAGGTTTTCCGGACGAAAATAAATTGAAAACTGATAATAAAATTGAATGAAGAATTGGGCGTGCAAACCTATATTAACACAATGCCTTCACTCTAAAACATGGGCGTCAATCCGTTTTCCAGTTGGGGGGGGGGGGGGGGGGGGGGACACAGTCCAAAAATTTCCTGAGAAACAAAACACCGCAAGCAGAAAGTTTTCGGGGGGGGGCAAGACGCGTAAAAATTTTAGAAGAAAGTCGAAAGCGAGGGAGCGAAGCAACCGAGCTTGTCATGGGGGTGTTTTTGCATTTTTCAAAGTGAAAATGAAGGATTTGCTGCACACTTTGGTAGGTTTTGTGAAAATTTTCGTTTAAAAAGTGTAAGTTTCCAAAATGTCGAGGGTGAGGGGGGCAACTGCTCCCCTGCCCCCGGCTGCACACGGCCATGGGTGTGTCTATTTCTATTTGGCGGGGGGCAAGGGCGGCGATATCAGAATGGAGGGAGGTATCAGCGAAAAGTGCATTCTTCAAAGACGATCTGGGAATTAGACCAGCTGGTATTAGATCGCCCACGAGGGGCGTCGGTCTCCTGAACTATCGATATTGTTGTCTGCAGCTCAAACTTATTTCAGGGTTCTTCTTTATCATTGTTGTTTGAGTATTACCGAGCTATTCTTGCTAGATATGAGAAACGGATAATTAACACAGATGGAATGGTATAGAAAAGGAGCACTAATCGGACGCAAAAGGGACATAATCATATTTAGGAAGGTACTTACCATGCTCTTCGGAAGGAAAATTGCAGTAATCATTACGAAAAGGGGAACTATAAAAACGGAACCTGTGGACGCTCATTAGTATAGTGAAAAGGGACACAAATCAGATTAGAGGGGGCACTTATAATGAGGAGATGAAATTTATTAGAAATCAAAGTCGACAGTATTGTGAAATCATGTATTATGTATCAGATTAAAAGAAGAGGGAACATGCTGGAATGGAAGAGGGAAACATATCAGAAAACAAAAGGGCCACTTTTGGCACGTAGGCCTATAGAACGTACAAGAAAGAGAAATGGGAGAAATCAAATTTACAAAGGAAAAGAGGCATTCGTCCGAAGAAAATTGAGGCATCATTTTTGTTAGTAGCCCAGCGTCAGTTCTTTGGTGATCTCCAGAAAATCAAATGGACTCTGATCTTCCTTATGTGTACAGGGATTTTCAGCGTTACGCAATGGATATTGGGAAACACGAGCGTTCGTCCATGGGTTGGGTTGGAATTGATTTTCGGCGAGGTTAAAGGGTGGACTTTTGGAAGAATTCTGACCCCCTTCGTAAGTCTGTATGGTATCCACTCTGCTTTGGTTGCATTTGAGGCATATAGAGAACTTTATGCTGATCAACAACTTGTATGGGTCAAAAAAGACGCCTGTCCTTCCCACATTTAGGATGGACAAATTTTTCAAAAGCATTTCCGCAAACGTTCGAAGCACTAAAGAGTATATATCGCAAAATGAGATTGTTAAATTGAATTTATGATTCAGCTGGTTGACGGTTGAATAATTTCATAGTAGTTCTGAGTTATCTGGTTTTGCTGAAAACTCTTAAAAAGGCAAACAAGGTTTGATGGTTAATGCTGATGGTTTATCCTCATCAAAATGGAACATCAGTATTAAGTATAAAACATAAATTTTTGAATTGTATATAAATCTCTTAATCCTTTTTGGCCAAAGTTTCCAAAAATGCAATACGAAGAACAGAGCGGACATTACCAAAGAAAAATATCCATTCTTGACACAAAGATCTTTAAATTGTAATGTGACAAATACCGTCGATCAATAATTTGCCTTATCCTCGAATATACAATAAAACAGTTAAGGGTTTGACATAGGTGAAGTTTCAATATCTGTATCAATGGGTCTATCCAGAAGGCAACTAGGTATAAATGTATCCAAACATATGGTAGGACTGGCAAAGATTACTTGATTCTTTATTAACACTTTGAAAAGTTGTATATCATTCTTCACTGTAGAGAAGCATTAGTTGTCGATAAAACGAATAGCTGAAGGATCGAACATCTATCTTACTGCATTTTGCAACAAACGAAATCTTACGCTATCAAGCAAATGTTAGTTTTGTTGATACGGACGAGTGTTTTTAAGACTGTGCATTGCCACTTGGTCTATCCCACTTTGCCTTATGCCCGTTTGGTCTCATCCCACATAGTCTAATTCCATCTCCATTAGGAAAACTAAGTAGACAAAGTGGCAATTAGACCATTTCATCATTAGAAGAAATGACATTTAGCCCAAGTGGGTATTAGACCAAGTGAGGATAAGACCAAACGGCAATTAGACCAAATCGACAATAGACCAAATGGGTTCAGCCATTGTGGTGTTAGACGATCTGGGAATTAGACCAACTTGTATTAGATCGCCCACGAGGGGCGTCGGTCTCCTGAACTATCGATATTGTTGTCTGCAGCTCAAACTAGCTGTATAAGCGAAGGGCCAAAGTCAAATATCTAGCTTAGTTTTTGAGTTCGTTCCACCATCTGTACAAACTAAGTAGACCATGCTCATTTTCAAGCTTAAAGCATAACACACAATATTCAAGAGGTCTACCTCAAAAAATTTGTAGCGAAAGCTTCCAAATCCAAGATGGCGTCCAAAATGGCCGCCATTTTGACGGAATTTGAGTTTTTCAAGATAAAATTCAAGAGAAACATCAAATTGCAACAAAAGTGATCTCATCTGAAAGAGAATTAAATTCCCTACAGTTTGATGCCATTTGTTAGTTATGTCGAAGTAATTCGGTCCAGATTTTTAGTCAAAAAGTGTGTTTTTTGACATTTTTTCCCAAAAATTGAAAATTTGCAAAATGCATGATTTAGCATAAATCAAGAAAAAATTTAAGAATTGTCTTGAAACCTTCCAAAAAACTGTCTTGATATTCAATGATTATCTGTGGAAAATTAGAAAGCAGTATCATTCTCCGTTCTAAAGTTATAATGTCTCAAACTTGAAAACTCATATTTCATAAATTTCTCTTCTTGCATATGCATGTGTTATATTCCCATAGACTATAATGCATTAACATGCATGTGCCCTGTACAAAAGTGCAGACGTGGATTTTCGCTCTACAAACCAAGTAGGCCATGCTTATATTTGCGCTTATTGACATGTTTGTAACTAAAGTTGGATGATAGATGCCTTACACAAACTCCAGTGTTATTGGGGAGTCAAAGGTCACATATGTAGGTCAAAGGTCAAATGAGGTCAAATGTTATCATTTTCGTGCATATTTCTACTGGGGTTGGTAACTTTAGAACCATAAGTCCATTTGTAACCAAACTTGGATAGTAGATGCCTTTCAGGGACATAACTGGTAATTGAGGGTCAAAGGTCATGTATGTAGGTCAAAGGTCAAATGGTAAAATTTTCATGCATATTTCTACTGGGGTTGGTAAGTTTAGAACCATAAGTCCATTTATAGCAAAACTTGAATGATATACCCTTTAGGGACCTCATTGTTATTTGGGGGTCAAAGGTCATGGTTGCAGGTCAAAGGTCGAAGGAGGTCAAATGTTAAAACTTTCCTGCAATTTTCTACTGGGGTTGATAGCTTTGGAGCTATGACTCCATTTATAACCTAACTTGGATTGTAGATACCCTATAAAGGGTGGCCCAGAAAGAACGGAAAACCTGTGATCCTTAATTTCAGCGAGATTAATAGCATAATGTGATAATTTTTCATGTGGTTCGAAAGAGAATTTTCTTTGAAAATGACAGTGATATTACATTTAATATTCCCTGGACTTATTTTAGATGTCTGGTATTGAATAAAACATGATTGGACATGTATAACTTTCAATTTTAATCACATTTCAATGAAAAAAGTCTGTTATAGAGTCTTTGTGACAGAAAAAAAGCCATGCATTTGCTCTATATTAGATGTAAAGGTCAAAATCTGTGACCTTTTGACCTCTGGTGACCTTTTCACCATAAAGTTATTTGCATAAAATGTACCACAAACTTGTAGAACTCAATTATGCCAACGTTTTAATGCGTCATATAATATATATTTCTGAAGAATTGCAAAGCTAGAGCAGTTTACAAACTATCAATACCCCTTATTTTCTACAACCAGCTGTAAAATTGGGCGTGGTCATGGGGGTATCTTCCATTCCAGTTTTTTTCACTGGCAACATTAACTTTCTGGTATTGAATAAAAACATGATTGGACATATGTAACTTTCAATTTCAATCACATTTCATTGAAAAAAGTCTGTTATAGAGTGTTTGTGACAGAAAAAAACCATGCATTTGCTCTATATTAGATGTAAAGGTCAAAATTTGTGACCTTTTGACCTCTGGTGACCTTTTCACCATAAAGATATTTGCATAAAATGTACCACAAACTTGCAGAACTCAATTATGCCAACGTTTTAATGCGTCATATAATATATATTTCTGAAGAATTGCAAAGTTAGAGCAGTTTACAAACTATCAATACCCCTTATTTTCTACAACCAGCTGTAAAATTGGGCGTGGTCACGGGGGTATCTTCCATTCCATTTTTTTCACTGGCAACATTAACTTTCTGGTATTGAATAAAAACATGATTGGACATATGTATCTTTCAATTTCAATCACATTTCATTGAAAAAAGTTTGTTATAGAGTCTTTGTGACAGAAAAAAAGCCATGCATTTGCTCTATATTAGATGTAAAGGTCAAAATTTGTGACCTTTTGACCTCTGGTGACCTTTTCACCATAAAGATATTTGCATAAAATGTACCACAAACTTGTAGAACTTAATTATGCCAACATTTTAATGCGTCATATAATATATATTTCTGAAGAATTGCAAAGCTAGAGCAGTTTACAAACTATCAATACCCCTTATTTTCTACAACCAGCTGTAAAATTGGGCGTGGTCACGGGGGTATCTTCCATTCCATTTTTTTCACTGGCAACATTAACTTTCTGGTATTGAATAAAAACATGATTGGACATATGTATCTTTCAATTTCAATCACATTTCAGTGAAAAAAGTTTGTTATCGAGTCTTTGTGACAGAAAAAAATCCATGCATTTGCTCTATATTAGATGTAAAGGTCAAAATTTGTGACCTTTTGACCTCTGGTGACCTTTTCACCATAAAGATATTTGCATAAAATGTACCACAAACTTGTAGAACTTAATTATGCCAACATTTTAATGCGTCATATAATATATATTTCTGAAGAATTGCAAAGTTAGAGCAGTTTACAAACTATCAATACCCCTTATTTTCTACAACCAGCTGTAAAATTGGGCGTGGTCACGGGGGTATCTTCCATTCCAGTTTTTTCACGGGCAACATTAACTTTCTGGTATTGAATAAAAACATGATTAGACATATGTAACTTTCAATTTCAATCACATTTCATTGAAAAAAGTCTGTTATAGAGTGTTTGTGACAGAAAAAAAGCCATGCATTTGCTCTATATTAGATGTAAAGGTCAAAATTTGTAACCTTTTGACCTCTGGTGACCTTTTCACCATAAAGATATTTGCATAAAATGTACCACAAACCTGTAGAACTCAATTATGCCAACGTTTTAATGCGTCATACAATATATATTTCTGAAGAATTGCAAAGTTAGAGCAGTTACAAACTATCAATACCCCTTATTTTCTACAACCAGCTGTAAAATTGGGCGTGGTCATGGGGGTATCTTCCATCCCAGTTTCTTCACTGGCAACATTAACTTTCTGATATTAAATAAGAACATGATTGGACATATGTAACTTTCAATTTTAATCAAATTTCAGTGAAAAAATATGTTATGCGGTCTTTGTGATAAAAAAATCCCTGCATTTGCTCTATATTAGAGATATAAAGGTCAAAATTTTTGACCTTTGACCTCTGGTGACCTTTTCACCATAAAATTTTGCATAAAACGCAGCACAAACTTGTAGAACTCAATTGGGCTGACATTTTAAGGGGTCATACAACTTATACATGTGAAGAATCGCAAAGTTAGAGCAGTTACAAACTATCAATACCCCTAATTTTCTACAATCAGCTGTAAAAGTGGGCGTGGTCAAAAAATCCGTGGGGGGTATCTTCCATCCCAGTCTTTTTGCTGGTAACATCAATTTTCTGAATTGTTAGACTCAGGGCTACATGAAAATAACCATTTCCGTAAGTCACACCGGGGGTGCACTATGACCCCCACTAGCCCATGGCCTAACTTGGTTTGTAGAGCGAAAATCCATGTCTGCACTTTTGTACAGGGCACATGCATGTTAATGCATATAGTCTATGGGAATATAACACATGCATATGCAAGAAGAGAAATTTATGAAATATGAGTTTTCAAGTTTGAGACATTATAACTTTAGAACGGAGAATGGTATTGCTTTGTAATTTTCCACAGATGATTATTGAATATCAAGACAGTTTTCTGGAAAGTTTCAAGACAATTCTTAAATTTTTCCTTGATTTATGCTAAATCAGGCATTTTGCAAATTTTCAATTTTTGGGAAAAAATGTCAAAAAACACAGTTTTTGCCTAAAAATCTGGACCGAATTAATTCGACATTACTCACAAAAGGCATCAAGCTGTAGGGAATTTAATTCTCTTTCAGGTGAGACCAATTTTGTTGCAATTGGATGTTTTTATCAAATTTTATCTTAAAAAATTCAAATTCTGTCAAAATGGCGGCCATTTTGGACGCCATCTTGGATTTGGAAGCTTTCGCTACAAATTTTTTGAGGTAGACCTCTTGAATATTGTGTATTATGCTTTAAGCTTGAAAATGAGCATGGTGTACTTAGTTTGTACAGATGGTGGAACGAAACCCCCCTTTTCTGCTTTTGGCCCTCCGCTTAGTAGCCATTGATCAGTTGATTACAGATTTTCAATGTATTAATAAGATGCATTGTGTCTATAAGCTTACATTAGCAATGTTTCCCCGTAGTATTAGTATTTCAATTCGATATTAAACCTGTATAATTATGTTAAATCATCCTCGAATAATTTGACATGAACCCAATAACTTCTTAAAAAGATAAGTGAAACATTATAGTATGAGAAGAATTATTCACTGTATTTGGTCGTAGTTACATCACACGTCACATCCGTGGAGGATAAATAGAAGCAGTAAAATCCATGATACCATTTGGATAAGCCTCCTCTATTGTTGATCATATTCCACCCGATGTAAATTTAGTATTTTGTATTTTTCCATTTCGCGCACTCTGTGTTCGCACTATACTGCTGGTTACTGTTATTTTAATTATCTGTCCTTCACATTATTCTTCTGACCGTAAAGCTTACAAATGAAAATGTTAATGCTTGTTATTTACTGGGAATGTATATAGGCCTAAGTTTCTGTATGTCTCGTCGCATTACTAAGCATTTGAATTGAACTTTAATTAATGCTACTTATGCGGACGATTTTTTCCAAAATATGAAGTTAGGATTGATTAAAAGAGTTTTAGCTTTGCATTTTAGTTCACCGTTATTAGGAAATAAAGGAAAAAAATGGGCGCACAAATTTAATGTTGAAGAGTTGCATCTCTTGTTATGGTTAACCCTTTAATTTAGTCCACTTATTGGTGTGTTAAAGTCGTTTACAGTGATTGCGAGTTTATGAAACACGACAAAAACGAAAGCTGACTTACAAAATAATATACCATGTATTTGTCATACTAGTACATTGAAGAAAGGAAAAAGACCGAAGTGAATTTGGCGTATTGAAAACGGAAAAGTATAAAGCTATGCGAAGCAATAAGATAGCCGTTTACGACAACAGGTGGCAGAGCATGGCCCATTGGATATCTGTTAATACTGTCGAGTATTAAAAGCAAAATGCTTTTATGTGAATACGACGTGTAGTTTCCACTATAAATGTATTTGTATTTACATTATGAAGTGACCAATAAATTACCATCTCAAAACTGAAAAAAAAAGGAATGGCGTAAAATAAATACCCCAAAGATTCCTTCCCTCAAATACAGTGTAAAATTAATGAAATATTTCTTTTCGTGATAATTATTTATGTTTACTGATTATCATAAGGGCACTAAGGTTATTCAAGCACTGAAATTACCCCAAGAATGTCCCCTTTTTGGCCACATGACCATTATTCTACTGTGTTTTCGCAAAAGCCTCAGACGAATATGCATCACAATTCCACCGCTCCTTACCCCTCCCCTTCCCCTCCCCTCTCCCTCCCCTTCTTCACTTGAATCACTTGAAAATAAGCCTCTACACTGACCATGCTGACTGTCGGGATTAATTTCCCTATGAATTCGAATTTGAATATGAATTTTTGTAGTTTCATTTCTATGTATTAGGAAAAACAGGACTGCACCCTTACTGCCTAAGGGATGTGCTTTTGACTACTGAAAACTGAACACACCTGCTGAAACACGACTGACTATCGTCTCTGGTAATCCGACTTTTGCCTCAGCGACATTAGGAATTCCACAAAGATGCAAAAGATGGATTTATTTCAGGAAGAAAATTTGTTGTATTTAGTTTTGCCCGATGTTGACTCGAATTTCCAGGGGGGAGGGTGATTCATAAAGAGTTAAGTTGGACTTGGGGTCATGCATAAGCCCCGGCCCAATGCGCATTCATTGGTAGACTTCCCAATAGCACGTCCCCTGAGTATGATCCGACCAATACGGTGATGCGTTTGGGTAACATACTCACCTAGCTATTTAAGTGCGACTTTAAGTCAAGCTTAACTCTTTGTGAAACACCCCCTTGATCACCGTAATGAAACAATAGGATTACATGTGCCAAAGAAAGCGATCGAACCCGACCAGAACAATATTTTCTTCGTTCTTTTGCTGCCTTTTCTGTGGACTCTTTTGAGTCTTCCTTTTGCAGGCGACTACAGATTTTCCTGAAATTCCCCAACGAATCAAATTAAAATTTGTGTAACAATGCTAGTCCAATAAAGAGAGAGAGAGAGAGAGAGAGAGAGAGAGAGAGAGAGAAGAGATACAGAGAAGAGAGAGGGAGAGAGGAGAGAGAAAGAGTGAAAGAGAGGACATGGTTTGTTCATAATATTGATTAAGTTTCAAAAGGTAATTAAAACGAACTAAACTTCATTACATTTTGATTTTATTACCCTATGAACTATGAAAGGATATTCTGCACAGTTTCATTAGCAAAACAATGTTCATTCAATTCTCTATTATTCATAAATTAAAAGGACAACTTGCACTAAAGTGACTAGAGTTTCATACAGGGTAATACGGGATGTAGACCTTCCTTTTTTTAAGGCATTAATATTTGAACTTCTTCAGCTGGGATTTCTTTATTACGTTTTATTTCTTTTAAAAAAAAGGTCGGTAGTTTTTTTTTTTTTCAAACCATAAAGGCCTGCTTTAAAAGAAAGAGCCCTGTGTACATACATACAAAGAAATAATTGAACAAAGTTAAAACACAAACATAAGGATAAGAGATAATAATCACATGTACTAAATGAATGAATATCATGAATATCATGAATACATGATATACACTAATATACGTGTACATGGTGTACATACACATACATACCGCGCAGAACTTTACTTTTATGTACTTTTGACATATTAATCCTCTCTTCATCTTTACCCCAATTCCGCCTCTCTTGGTTGAATTACACAAAATTTATTTATTGATTTATTTCGTCTTTTTGTACCCAGGGTGGCTTCTTCAGTGGTTACAACACTGAAGTGGTTAGAAGCAGTGGTTACAAGCACTTCAGATTTCCTGTGAACAAGTCACGGGAAATCTGAAGTGTTTACTCAAACGAGGGTATTAAAAAGAAGATCTAAAACACTGTTTTAAGTCGCCGAAAAGGTCACCTGAATAGTTGGTTACCAGGGGTTCTGGAGAGAAACATCCATAAATTCCAATACATTTCATAGTAACCATGTCTATGTGAAGTACATGTAATATAGAGTCATGTCAAGGGATGGGACGGGACGGTTACCTGTCGTGATACATATCACTGATTGAAATTTAGCAGAATGTCTTGTAACCCTGGTTACCAAAAGAAAAATATAACCAGTGGAGGCAATTTCATGTAACGAGTGGTGGGGGGGGGGACGGAAACATGGAAGGCCTCCGCCGAAAATCGATTTCGAGAAGTGAGAGGGAGATGACCGTTATTATGCTAGCGAACGAAGCGAGTGAGCTAAAAATAACCGCACTAATAATGAAAGAAGCCTGATTTTGCCATCCAAATGCATTTTAGGCTTATGAATTATCTAAGTGGTAGGCCTAAAATTGGTCACCTGACTCAAAATAGAAACAAAATATAGAAAGCTATTAAAATTGTGGGGGGGGGACGATCCCTCCAGAAAAAATCGAAGGGGGGATATGTCCCCCCGTCCCCCGGGATCGCCGCCTATGAATGTAACATTACGAAAATATTGGTGGCTTCAAAATTCAAGGATGAGGGGGGCTGTCGCCCCTGAAATCCTCTTTTGCGCCTCTTCTAATTTCGCGTGTAACAGATTCAAAATGGTCCAACGCCCAATTCTTTTTCACAATAAGACTACGTGAAGAGTTTCTTGAAAGTATATTTAAACTTAACATCCGTTTTCTAATAAAATATTAAAGAAAATAATTCGATGTGAAAATTGATATCTAATCATAGTGAATAATTGTTTGGTGGTGGACAACAAGATTAATGAGTAGGATTTAATAGAATCCTGCTCTCACAGGCAATTAATGAGCTATAATATCCGAGTGTGAAACTACCTTGAAAGGACAGAGAAGACAAGCGAATCATTTAGGATTGATTCACTTTAGATACACTTATGAAATAGAATTTAAAAAAATAAACGAAATTGACTGTGCGAATAAGAATTCTTCTGTCCTGTAACGTCCCATTAAATGATAACATTAGAGTGGTAATTGATACAATATTAATTTTGCCAAGCACTTGCATAAAATGTCTTTTAGTTTCTCCTTATTTCCCTAGTGTTCTAATATCACTCTCGTACAAAATGCACTCCTTTGTTACATTCACAACTGACGGCCAAATATAAAGCCACTCATCTGGCCAGAAAAGGTAAAGGAAGGTAGATTAGTACTGTAAACCCATTTCACGTTTGAACTCAGCAGCGAGTGTTAGCAATACCATTGCTTAAAATAAAAAATCCAAGCGTTCAAGCACCATGGCCAGTCGAAGGGTAGATAGAAAATTGAACAGCGACACGGACATGAGTGGTATTCTACCCCTTTGCTTGGTATCAAGTACTGGAGTGGCTATCACCTTTGTGTCCCTTCTTCCTCTTGGTCCGGACACACCGTCTTTCCAGGGCGAGGGACTTTACATTGCCGGCAAGTTAAGTCTGTCCGCTTTTGCTGTGATCGTCATCGTCCAATTATTCAGATTTATCAAGAATAAGAAGAAGCACCATGAGAACCAAACTGTGTTCTGGCCGATGCGGTGCCCACATTGTGCATTCGTCCTAGGCATGTCCACGAGGGAATCTTTCTACGCTTCACCATACTTTGGGAGACTAAACTCAGCTGGCTTTGTACTTTATGAAAATCCTGTGTACCAAAGTTCTCGCCGTCGTACTGGTAGGCAGAATGACCCACCATCTCCTGCTTGTCCAAGGAGTCCGCAACACTCAGAGAATTCCTTGAGTTCGGCGATTCAGTCTGAACAAAGTCCTCAAGATTCTAACCCTAATTCGCTTGACACCAACCTGCAGTCACCTGCGGATGATTCTCTCCCTACAATTCTTAAGAATAACCATGTGTACTGCAAAAGAAACAAAACTTTCTTGAATATCTATAGAGTGTTGACAGTTTTTGCTTTGATCGACGTACCTTTAACCTTAACTGCTAGTATGGTCTGCATTTTCAAAGGAGAAAACTCGAACAAGATTTCAATGATAAGCTCAAGTATCCAAAGCATTGTTCTAATCACCTTGATACCACTGACGATACAGTTTGCTGTGAATTATTACGATGCGGTTTTTGCCAGAACGATTAATAACGTGTGTACCATGGTACTATTCACGTCCGGAGCAGTGTGGATATCTATCTTCAAGATAGCCACCCCAATAAGTGAACTTCTGGACTCACCCTACAGCCAACCGGATGGCCCATGCGAAGTGAATGGTACTCTTGCAATAATAGAGAATCAGGCAATCTGGATTTTTTCGCCGTTTAATGCAGAGTGTGCTATCATTGCTCTTTGCATGCTGTGGAATATGTGGGCATCCTTGGTTGGAAGGGGTTTTCTTCGTCGTTCTAGTTCCCACGTGTCTCAGAAGGATATCTTCCAGGGAGATAGCTTCATGGCGTATTTCAAGAAAATTCTCCGAAACTGCAGAGTCTGTAAGAGGGGCTGCTGGACTAGCACAAACACGTTTCTCCACCCTTCTGTCCAAGATCTCCGCAAGTGTTTATTCTTGGCCTGGACACTCTCCATCTTATTCTCCATTGTCTACTTTGTAGTTTCTTTGTACATTGAAAGAGTTAACCCTTTCCAACAGCATTTTCCATACAAACTGGAAGTAATGTGGAGCATAGACGTTATTTTCATTCTTCCTTTCTTTATCCTCCATATGCATCAGTCGTATGTTTCCCGTAATTCTCAAGAAACGTTCGCACCAATCTCCCCAAGGAAAGTTGAAGCGCATGACGTGCTCCTTTTGTTGTGCTCTTGCGGAATCTTTTGTCAGTGTATCATGCGTCTGGCTGCTGGCAGTGGGCTCCTCCTTAATGACGCACCAGAACCTCATCTTTCCCATTCCAAAGCACTGGCCATGTACGCTATCATCTATTCTCTGGCTATCGTCCTCATGATCTGGCAGATGACAGCCTACCTACTTCAGGTACAGGGGATTCGCATGACGAACTTATGCGAAATCAAGTGGGTCTTGGTGTGCCTCATCTATATCGTTGTGGCCAACGGAGTGCGCTGGTTCCTGGAGAGCGTTGTTATCAACAAGTGGTATGTGCAGTGTGCATTCTACGGTGAGACTGCGGGAAGTGTAGTGGGTACACTGCTTCACCCTTTTGCAACCCTGTATGGTCTCCATGCCGCCATGGTGTCCTACGAAGTGTACAAGTCTATTCTTCAAGAGACTCGTAATCAGTACACATCTGTAGATCAAGTCCAGCTAGTTGGCAATCATTAATTAGACATCAGTGAACCTTTTGTTCAAGATACAATCTAAAATTACTCGTAGACTATAGGTTTTCACGCCCATTTTTGTCACCATTCCATTCAATATAATGGTGTGTTTTCAATGATAATCATTTTATTATACAAAAATAAAATTGCATTAATCATGTATAGATGTATAGAAAAAGTAGGGTCACACTATATATTTCATTACTTGAAACAAATGGAAAGATAGATCACTATCCGTAATGATATTGAACATGGAGAGATCGAATAATATTTCTATTAGTTATAATGGCATGACATGATACCGTTGAGACTTGTATTATTATTCATTCGCAATTGTCTCTTCATTTTACTGATTCTCCGGAGGTGCTGTTCATCAATTAATTACAAACAGGTGCCGTTCCTATTCATGTCTTCAATTATCATTACTTTTTATGTTTCACCTAGAACAATATATAATTCCTTAACCTACATATATATATATATATATATATATATATATATATATATATATATAAAGTATTAAGAATAACGAAATATCCAGATCATCAATGACTTATATTCCATATGAGAAAGGTACATGTAAATTAATTACATAATTTGTCTTTGAGCACGTTAGTCAATGATGAATGCAATTAAACCATCACTGATATCTCAATTCACAATCAATGTTTTGTGTTAACATCCAATACTTTTTTGATTGTGACTCAAATACGTTGATGATCTTAATATCTTTTAACGCCTAGCTCTATAACAGTTACTTTACAAGTCATTCCAAAACTGTGTTACTATTTGATTTGTGTTTTCAACTTCACTTTTGTAAGGAATTTACCTCACGACTTCCACATTTATCATGTGCTTTAACTTTCTCGAATTCGTTTCATATTGAATTGTCAAAGATTTAAGAACTATTTTGGCAAAAATGCACATATAACTGATCAGAAATATCAGCAAATTGATGTATGTAATCCATGCACTATTTGATTGTTTGTTTTTAACCATCGATAAATATTTCGGACGTACCTATACAAAACAAGTTTATTCTACCTTATTTTGAATGTGGAATATTGAATTGTAACATTATTTAGGAAAGACTACGTGTTTGACAACTAATAAAAAAATTTAAAATTCGTTTTTGCTGCTAAATAAAAAATACAATTAATTCATATAAGATGGAACACTTAAGGTTTAAAAAAATACTTACCTTTTATTCAAGAAAAGTACTACTTACCTTTTGAAATAGTCACCAAGTATTCCATATAAAGCAGATAGTTTTATTTGAGCCAATGCATGTACACGTCTAATACATCTTTGGTACTAGAAACGACGCTTCACTGACAAGATCACAGATCTTTGGTTATACCTTATGTTAGTGTCATGAAGTCTGTCTATATATAGAACCTTTTCAGTTAACATATAGATTAACCATTTTATTCTCTGACTTAGATCCTCAGTTAATCATAAAACAATACTTGTTGCGTGATACAGACCCTCTTTTTTATCGTCTGAAAATATTTAAGATAAATGATTTTTAATTGTTTTCAGTTATCTCTTATTGTATTAAAATGATAGCGAAAAGTTGAATGCATTTCAAGCAGTACCACTGTGCAGAAGCTGCACACTTCACTGATTTGGAAGAAACTAAATTTGACATACAGTGTACACACAAGACACTCACGTTTATGTTGCACACTCCAATGATTTGTTATCAAAATAGAGAACCAAATCTTCAGAGAATTGATGTGCTATGTTGGTCAAACGCTAATGTGATTCAAGCACGCCATTCGAGGATTACGTAATAAAGGTGAATCACTATACGCCCTGATATAGAGATGTACATGGTGTACGTATCACTTTGATACTCAATGCATTTGTTCTTATACTTAGAATGTGAGTAATACATTCTTTGTACCTCGCAACAAAACCTTAAAGGTGTTATTGCGTGCAACTGAAAGAGCATTATAGACATTTTATTTAGATCGGTACATTATTACTCATGAAAATTTTTCCCACGTTTGCTCTAAATACTGTGCAAAACGATATATATATATTTCTTTTACAATGCCTCATTGTTTACGTTCGTATGTGATGTCATATTCAATTTTTAATGTATATTCATAGATGTAAACTTAATTTTGACATGAATTTTTGCTAATCTGACCATACTATTTTTTCCATTTCCCCCTGGCTTCATGATAATTTGTACAGGTATATAAATTTTTCCTTTGTCAAATCAATGGGGAAACCCACTTATTTTAAATTCTCATAATCAAAGTGAATTGATAATAAGTGTAGTTTTATCAAATTTATTATATATTTTCACCACAGATAAATTTGAATAAGGTGAATAATTGTGTTACAAATGAAAAAAAGATATGCTTAACTGCTACTTTACTTATTTTGGAATATACTTTGTATGTGATGTCCCGTGTGTATAGAAAATATATCACTGAGACCGCATTGTACGTACTTATGTTAATGTCAAAGTTAGCCAAATTTTTTTGGAAACATGCTTTCCCTCATCCTGCACCACACTGCACGTCCCTTTTCCTTTGTCACTTTCCCGCTTGGTCCTTACTCCTATCTTACGGTACTTAAATGACCTCACATTTAGATGAAATTGACACTATAAATAGTCGAAGTGATATAAAAAATTGCAAATATTATACTTCACAGGAATTTATATCAGCTTTTGAATTAAACGACAATAACGATGGCAATGTTAATGTTTATTTTAACTTCAGTTTACTACATTTCAATTCAAGAAGTATCTGCAAAAACTTTGACTCTGTCGAAAATTTTTAACCTCCCTGAACAATTTTTCTTTTTCAGTCATTGGTGTTTCGGAAACCTGGTTGAAGTCGAATTCTCCAAACATCTATAGTATACAAAATTATCAAATGATACACATTGATAGGATGAAAGGAAGAGGAGGAGGTGTGGCAATGTATATTAATTCAAATATTAAATATAAACTTAGAACAGATATTCACGTTGAAAACATAGAAAGTTTATTCATTGAACTAGAAAATAAATATGGAAAAAATATCGTCGTAGGAACATTATACAGACCTCCAAGTAGCAACATCAACAATTTCCTCGAAAATCTAGATAGTGAATCGGATAAAATTTCACGCGAAAATAAACATATTTACATAATGGGCGATTTCAATATTGACTTGTCAAAACATATACAAAGTACGTTACATTATAATAATCCTCATTTAATCGGGAATCATGCCACTGATAATAACATTAATACATTTTTGAATACTTTATCTTCATATGACGTTTATCCATGTATAAACGTATCTACTAGGATAACTCCAGCATCAGCGACACTAATTGATAACATATTTTCTAATTCTTTTGATAATAATAATCATAGTGGTGTTTTTACTTACGATATTACGGATCACTTACCAATATTTTTTTATTTCTCCACTACTGAAGTTTAATAATGATAAAAAGCAGACTAAAAGAAAATATAGAAAAGAAAATTTAAATACCATTTCGGCTCTAATTGAAGACTTATAGAGAGAAGAATGGCATGAAATTATGGTACAACATGACGTAAATAGAGCTTACAATTATTTTATTGACAAACTAACTTATTATTATAATAAAAATATACCACTTGTTCAAAGTAAACAACGCAAAAGTGAAAGTAGAAATCCATGGATCACTCGAGGAATTTTACGTTCAATTAAAAAACGCAATAAACTTTATAAATCATATATTTCTAAACCGTCTGAAAAAAGTTTCAATAAGTATAAAAAATATCGCAACACTCTTAACAGCATAATCCGCTCATCCAAAAAAGATTATTATTCTAAGGAATTAAAAGAAGCAGAAGGGAATTTAAATGCCACGTGGAACATAATAAACAAATTGATTAACAAAAACAGACCACATAGCAATTGACAACATTGACAATCTTAAAATAGACAACGAAGAAATATCTCAACCGGCTGCAGTTGCAAAAGCATTCAATCGCTTCTTCACAAACATTGGTCCCAATTTAGCTTCCAAGATAGTTAGTGACAATAAGAATTTTAAAGAGTATCTTTCCCAGCCAAATGAAAACACAATTTTTTTACTCCCACAGACCGACATGAAATAATTAAAATAGTAAAAGCTTTAACACCCAAAAAGTCAACAGGTTACGATGGCATTAGTACAAAACTATTAACGCAAATTATAATTAATATTGTTTCTCCACTGGAACACATCTTTAACTTATCACTCTCCACTGGATGCTTCCCTGATCTGTTAAAAATAGCCAAAGTAATTCCAATTTATAAAAAAGATGATCCTACCCAAGTTACAAATTATCGGCCCATTTCCCTCTTGCCATGTATATCAAAAATATTAGA
The DNA here is from genome assembly GCA_029962745.1 of Echinometra lucunter. Taxonomy (NCBI): domain Eukaryota; kingdom Metazoa; phylum Echinodermata; class Echinoidea; order Camarodonta; family Echinometridae; genus Echinometra; species Echinometra lucunter. The sequence continues at coordinate 14,853,276 of CM057164.1, forward strand.
AAAAATCGTTTACAAAAGATTGGATTATTTTTTTTTGTCATTTAATAAGATTATTTCACCAGCCCAATTCGGATTCAGAAAACATTTTTCTACTGATTTCGCAATAACCAAATTATTAGACAAGGTTGTAAACTCACTCTCCCAAAAAAATCACACCATTGCTTTATTTATGGACCTAAGTAAAGCTTTTGATACCATTGACCATAATATTTTACTTCATAAATTGTATAATTACGGGATAAGGGGCATTGTTTGGTCATGGATAAAAAGTTATCTCTCCAGTAGGCAACAATACGTTTGTATTGATGATGTCAAATCTCCAATATCGTTTATCAATTGCGGCGTCCCGCAGGGTTCTATTCTGGGACCTTTGTTATTTTTAGTATATATTAATGATATAGTAAATTCATCTGCCATTCTTCTTTTATCTTATTCGCCGATGATACGAACATTTTGTTATCCACAAGAACTTACCAGAATTGATAAATATAATGAATTTAGAACTAAAAAAAGTTTCATCATGGTTTAAATGCAATAAGTTATCTCTTAACATAAGTAAAACTCATTTTATGCATTTTCAAACTTCTAATAAAAATGACAATTTTACACAAAATATTACAATTAATAATGTGCCTTTAGATAAAAAAGAATACGTTAAATTCCTTGGTATCACTATAGATAGGCATTTATCGTGGGCTCCGCACATAAGCAACGTGTCTTCCTCGGTAGCAAAAGGAATCGGAATACTTTACAAATTGAAATATTTCTTACCAGAGAAATCTCTTGTAATGATTTATAATACATTGATTTTACCATATATTCACTATTTTAACCTCATTTGGGGAAATAGCTGCAAGACTAGACTTGATCATATACTTTTATTGCAAAAGAAAGCGGTTAGAATTTGTTCCAAATCTGCATATCTCTCACATACAGACCCTCTTTTTTATCGTCTGAAAATATTTAAGATAAATGATATTAATACTCTACAAATAGCACTTTTTATGCATAAATATAATTATAACATGCTTCCCCCAGTATTCACAGATCTATTTTCATATAATAGCAATTTACATTCATATCCAACAAGAACGTGCAATTATATTCACTTAGATAATCCCAGGACATTATTTGCACATAAAACACTCGGACATCGTGGACGTGATATTTGGAACGCATTGCCAGATTTACTCAAGCAGACAAGATCATTTTATTCATTTAAACGAGCCATAAAAGAATCGCAGTTAAACCAATACCTATAGCAAACTGAATGTTATTATTATTATAATTATTTTAATGACACTTTGACTTTTGTCTAGAAAATGTATACTTTTAAAAAGAAAACAGCAACAAAACTTACTATTTTCTAACATTTTATTCTAAGGACCAAGCATCAACCCCCCCCCCCCCCCCCGTCGCTTCATGCACTTGCACGTTTTATGACAGTAGATAACTATTTTGGATATTTTCCAGAGCTGTCACGCTTTCAAGCTTTGCTTTTGTGACGACCCTTGCAACCATTTTAATCATTGTGTAACAGAAAATACCGCTTAGAAGGTTTATATATGATGTATTTGATGATTTACATACAAAACCCTTTGTTCATTATCTTTATGTCAAATTCCAAATATGTATTTTCTTTTCGAGATCTTTGTTATGAAAAATGTTGCAAAACCAATAAATGAAATGAAATGAAAAAATTTCGTTCATCACTGACACTGTGGAATAGGATAATGCTCGTTTCAATTTCGTCTTTGGTCGATTTTATATACTTACAAGTAGTAAAAATCAAAATATATCACGATAAAACAAAATGGTTTAAGACCTGGTTTACCCTCCATAATAAGGGCCCATAACACTCTGACAAATTTGAATGACAAAATAATAATATTGTTGAAAAAAGCGAATTTGATCCTTACTATAGCTAGCTTAATTGCCGCTGGGACGAATTTCAGTGGCAATGGATTAATTGAATGCTTAAATTTTAAAAAAAAACAACGATCGAAAAAGATGAATATAAATGACAATTTGACTATATTGGACTAAAAAAGTGAACGCAGTAGGTTTTCCGGAAAACTGATAATAAAATTGAATGAAGAATTGGGCGTGAAAACCTATATTAACACAATGCCTTCACTCTAAAGCATGGGCGTCAATCCGTTTTCCAGTTGGGGGGGGGGACACAGTCCAAAAATTTCCTGAGAAGCAAAACACCGCAAGCAGAAAGTTTTTCGGGGGCAGACGCGTAAAAATTTTCGAAGAAACTCGAAAGCGAGGGAGCGCAGCAACCGAGCTTGTCATGGGGGCGCTTTTTGCATTTTTCAAAGTGAAAATGAAGGATTTGCTGCACACTTTGGTAAATTTTGTGAAAATTTTCGGGAAAAAGTGTAAGTTTCCAAAATGTCGAGGGTGGGGGCGGGGCAACTGCTCCCCTGCCCCGGCTGCGTACGGCCATGGGTGTTTCGAGGGCTTTTTTAAAATTCAACTTTTATTGATTTGTAGTCCATACAAATTGGATTATTCTCAATTTTTTTTCACAAACATAAAAAAAAAAAATAATAAGATATAACATAAAAAGAACAAAGTATAACATAAATAGCAAAGTATACCAGGATTTTCACAAAAACATAACAGAATATAACAAAATGTAACAGAATATGATAGATATATACGAGAATATGCCACAATATGTTCGATTAAAACAACTTTTAAGTATAACAAAACAAAGAACAAAACAAAACAAAAAGCAGCCAAATCCCGCATAAGTGGTATCCACTCTGTTTAAATGGTGGGTGTGTCTATTTCTATTTGGCGGGGGGGGGGGGGGGGGGGCGGGCAAGGGCGGCGATATCAGAATGAAGGGAGGTATCAGCGAAACGGGCATTCTTCAAAAGAGGGGCACTAACAAAGAGGAACACAGATGGGAAAATACCGTTCATTCTCTGGAACACACCTTCAAGAATCATTATGTTACACGTATTTTGTCATTTAAGTAATAACTACTTTGTAGTTGGAAAGACTGTCCTTATGACTCGTTAGTCCCATTGTGAAAACCACTTTTTTTGCATTATTCAAAATTAGTGATGGTAAAGATGTTCAAAAGTTATTTCAGGGTTCTTCTTTATCATTGTTATTTGAGTATTCCCGAGCTATTCTTACTAGATGTGAGAAACGGATAATTAACATAGATGGAATGGTATAGAAATGGGGCACTAATCGAACGCAAAAGGGACATAATCATATTTGGAAAGGCACTTGCCATGCTCTTCGGAAGGAAAATTGCAGTAATCATTGCGAAAAGGGGAACTATAAAAACGGAACCTGTGGACGCTCATTAGTATAGTGAAAAGGGACATAAATCAGATTAGAGGGGGCACTTATAATGAGGAAATGAAATTTATTAGAAATCAAAATCGACAGTATTGTGAAATCATGTATTATGTATCAAATTAAAAGAAGAGGGAACATGCTGGAATGGAAGAGGGAAACATATCAGAAAACAAAAGGGCACTTTTGGTACGTAGGCCTATAGAACGTACAAGAAAGAGAAATGGGAGAAATCAAATTTACAAAGGAAAAGAGGCATTCGTCCGAAGAAAATTGAGGCATGTATCAGAGTTCATATGGGGCAGTTTCCAAAGTGCAATAGGAAACCTTTCACACGTGAATGGGGGCACTCAGCAGAAAAGGAATTACACAATTAGAATTTAAAAAAAAGAGCAGTCTAAAGGGGAACTCACCACATTTCAGTACAAGGACATTATTTTATACGAGTAAAAAGGGCACACTTCTCAGAAGAGAAAAGAGGGCTATCGAAAATGGGTCAACTTCCGGGGGAAAACAGTGCAGTCGTAAAATTTTTGAAGTGTGACTTTATCTAAACGAACGACAGTTAAGAGGCCTTGTAAGCAGAAAAAGGCACTGAACCGGTTTGGAAAGAGGCATTTTCAAGGGTAAAAAGGGGGAGCATGGGGGGGCTTTTAAAAGTGCCCCTGTCCCCGACTCCGCTGCTCCTTTGAGAGGACTTTAAACCCTATTAACTTTTTCAGGTGTCTTTTTTTTAAAGGGGGGGACATACCCTATTGTGTCTCCATCCAAAAATTTGAGCCCTCCTGTTCCCACTCGATTGACGTCCGTGGTTTAGGGAGACACTGCATACATGTATATTGTTTCCAACTGCGCGAATTTTCAAGGATTTAAGCCTACATCGACAGGAGAGTGAGAAAGTGCACAATTCCTAGCTTATTTCCTCATGGTACCATTATATAAAAATAGTTGATGATCTATAATAATTATTTCAATTATCAAAATCATAGAGCTTATCTTAGTGCTTTACTAGAAGTTGCCCCCCTGGAGCTTAATATATGAAATGCAAGGCTTCCCATTTTTTTTTTTGGTGTCCCCCATCCTTCACTATTTTTTTTGGGGGGGGGACGTGACCCCGGTCCCCCCCCCCCCCCCTCCTGGATTGAGGCTCATACTGTAAAGAATACTGGGTGAAAATGAGCCATGTGAGTAATTATGTTTCCAACCAACTTTGGGCATTTCTTTGCATTTTGACGGAAATTTTGCCCATTCTAAAGTAATTACTGCTTACTTCCACCCTAACTGGATATATGCTTCCCGCATTGGGTAAAAATATTAACCAAAGTTGGTCGGACATATAATTACCATCCTGCTGGTGAAAATTTTACCCAATATGTTTTACAGTGTTCTTGAAACCGCGTAGTCTCTGATCTTCCGATCTTCCTGGTTCCTGGTACATGTATCTCTTGAAGGAGGCATGAAGGGAGGGTTCTTGCCTCGAAGCCCCCCCCCCCCCCCCCCCCCCCCCCCCCCGCTGAGGATACCTTTTCCAAAACGAACTTTTCAATAATGGACATTTGACAGCTTGTGCAGAACGTCAGCATATTCATTCATGATCAGTAAGTTAAGGGACCGTTTGTGATCCGGCACCACAAAACAACCTAAAAGTCGCACTGTGTGAATTTAAGTTGGAGCTCATTCTGACCAAAAACAGTGTTTTGTTTTTGGTCAGAATGGGCAAATTTCAGATTTTGGTATTTTCTGAAAGAGTATACATTTTTTCTTTGTACTGTAAAAATTTGGATGCACCAATCAATCTTTAAAGGAGAAGTCCAGACGATTTCATTAAAATTACACTATAAAGCTTAAAATTCACGCTAACAGATAATGCTACTTTCATATTTCATACTCGGTAATCCTAGGGTATGTCGTGTAAAGTAAGACATTTTCTAGCTGCTGAACTTTTATGATTCATGCTTACAGAAATCGCCTAGACTTCTCCTTTAAGTACTATTTTTTATAGTTTTTATTAGACCTATTTTTTGTTTTGGTTTTGTTTTGTATTTTTATTCTTTTTTTTATTACGTAGTAATTAGTTCTTCTTTCTGAAGACCCAAAATATTTCTCTGACTTTGATAAATTTAAAACAGAGTAAGCTCTTGCATTGATAATGATTGTTAATAACAATGAACATGATGTGCTTAATTAGTGTGCCAACTTTGGGGGTAATTTGATAACTCCTTCCATGAAAATTCTATTGAATTTAATCTTCTTTTTGTTACCTTTGCACAAATTTGTGGGAGAGCCAGAGTGCTTCAATAGCCTGGCATTCAATAGACTGGCAAACTTTAAGCCCTTATTTCTCAAAAGTAACATTCTATGGTAGTGAGCATTCTTCTCTTCGTAAAATGGGTTAGGGTCATCCAATGGTAATGAGTTACACATCATTTTAAAACTGAGGATCTCCTCTTTTAGAATGAATCTTTAACTAACAATTCATTTCTGGTGACTTTTTGGTGGTTTTGTGGTGCCTGGTCATATTTTGTATGTTAATGAATATCATTAACACAGACAAATCCAATACGATAAAATCAGAAAAAAATAAAGCTTTGAGTAACTGTCGCTGGTACAAATATCGTTTCAAAGTGAAACGAACTGTACATGCTACTTTGAATTTTTTCTATTTAAAGCTAAATTCTCAGTACCCTTTGAACAGAATAGTTTCAATTGACATGCTTTATAATGAAATATACTAAAAATGTTCCTAGCACTCCCATTTTGTTATTAAGAAATAAGATTATGTGACATTATGCAGACCATAAAAACTGATTTCAAAAGTGAAATTTATATCCGTGGGTTTTTGTGTAATCCTCGTTATAGCAGTCTGTTAATAGGCCAAATAAATTTTAATGGGATGAATAGGAACTTCTCGGTTCTAATATACTTGCGAGAGAGCAAACATTCTAACCTTTTTAATGATGAAAATTTGAGTTTGTTCAGATTGGTACTTTCATGTCTTCTTTTCTTTTTATCGTTTTCTCCTTTTTTCTTTGGCATGAACATTTGGAAGGGTGAATTACCCCCTCCCCCCCTTCCACCTCATCTCCCCCATTACTTACGCCAGCGCTGGATGTAGAATTCCTTCATTTAGATATCCCACGAGTACCCCCAGGGTTTTTCCGCCTCTTAGACGTCTTATACGCAGAAAAAAAAAACAGCGGAGTTTACCGGGATGGTTAGCCTTCATTTGTGAATAAGCCCTGTAGTGCAGTTTTAACAATGCACTGTCATATGATTTGTAAATTTCGAATGAGGAAATGGAGCTGGGGGTGTTTCATAAAGCTGCTCGTAAAGTTACGAATGACTTTACGAACGACTTGAATATGACGGGCCAAATAGGATTCCACATTATTACAAATCGCATCAGCTAAAGGTAAACTATGCAGACGTAGATTTATATAACTATATAATTGTTTACAAACATTTTCATTGCAAAGTAAATCATTTGTCAAAAATTGATTGGATTATGGGAAATGCAGCCACACTTTCTAAAAACATCAGGAAAAACTCTGGCATCCCACTTGGCCCTTCATATTCAAGTCGTTCGTAAAGTCATGCGTAACTTTAAGAACAGCTTTATGAAACACCCCCCCCCCCCCCCATGATATTGATTTTTCGCATGCATATAGGGTTTGACAGACCTTTATTAAGGGTCATTAACATTCCCTTCAAAAATGTGAATTCTTTTATTTGTGGTGATTGAATGGGTTGACTGCATACGTCTCCAGTGCTGTAAATGTGATATACTGGCTGTTTCCACCTGGTATTCTAAAGAAAATAGTTTGATCTCCATGAAATTCAAGAGGGCCTAAGATTTGCATGTATATGTTTTTCCCAGTCGATAACAGACCTTCATCTAGATTTCTTTGTTTTTTATTTTATATAATCCAAACCAGTTTTTGTGTAAGTGCAAAATTGATTTGATATCAACCATTTTCAAACCACACTGATAATATTCATTTCGTTATTATTTAGTTTCACTCTGTTTCCTCAAAACCATTTTTTCAAATGGTCCTATCTTTTGAAAAAAGGGGAAACTTTTAGGAATATTGCTTCAGTAAGCAGGAATATTGAAACAGTAATATTGGCAATAACAGAGTTTCAACAACACTTATCTTCCCAATAATTGTTAGGAGTTGAAGTTCAAATTGAAAAGCAAACTTAAATCTAAGAAGAATTTTATTCCTATTACTAGTAAGGAACCAAGCCTATCCTTTTTCACCAAATGGTTTTCTTGAGATTTCTTCATGAACCAAAACCAAAACTTTACCAAATCTATTCAAAGTATCAAATATCTATTTGTGAATAGATTCATAATTTTGCCCGGAAACATCTCATCAAACAACAACAACAACAAAACAAATTATAAACAATGCATCATAGAAAGAGTGATCTCCCTTGCTTTAACATTGGGACGATGAAGCTAGCTAGGGACAATCAAATTTAAACTAGCAATATCGAAAGTGAATGGAGTCAGAAAGTGTCGATCAAAAAGTACGAGAGCATTATTTGAAGCTATCTTTGTTTTCATTTGCTTGCACGGAGATGATGTTAAAGTAGTTTGAGCCTAAATATGGACCTTAAATGCGTTTCGAAACTGCGAAAAATGTTGACTGATGAGTGAGAGAACATCGTGAAAAGATCACCTATCTCTGTTTCGATTTATTTCTTCATCTTTGGTCTATTCTGGCTTATGAAAGGTTATTGTGAGCACTAAATTACAATTTTATGACCGATATTTCCAAGGAAAGCAGCTGCTTGACTCTTTCTTATTATGCACATTCATACTATTCAGTCTATGTCGTTCAGTGGCGTAACTACGGGGGGAACGTGAGGGAAGGAGAAGGAAAGAAAAAAAGGGAAAAACAAGGAGAACTTATGGTACATCGGGAAGCGCTCCATAGCTTCGCTCGCCTAGCATTTAAGTAACTTAACCAATGCCGATTCTAATTACTATTCTATGAATGGAATCAGTTTGCATCTTGTGTCTCAATCTAATGTTATTGGCTGCTGTTGTTCCACTCATAGAATGTTAGTAATAACCACATCTGGATTTCATGTCCAAGAAGTTTACTTAAACATGTTAAAAGGGGCCTTAAGTAAGTGGCCTAGAGAAAAAAACAAAAATTCCCATTTGTTAGTTTGCTAGCTCGCTACTCCCGCTAGGAAAAGCTAGAAACAAAATGATTTCAGCACGGCAGTCATATTTCAGAATCGAGTTAGCAAAGTATCGTAATATTTGAGCAGTTAGGAGGTTAACAAAAAAAAATCCACAGTATTTTGCTGACGAATCCATACATTAACGCATTTTGTAGGGGGAGTGGGGTGGGCGTCCCTGACTTTGCTCGCTTGAAACAGAATGGTTTAGGACGGTGAGCGAGGTACCTAAACCGATTCATGATTCAGCTCACAGAGGATGAAACAGATTATACAGTTATTAATATTTCGATGACGAAATAACATTTCTACAGTGAAAAAAATATTTATAATTTTCTTAGCTCGCTACGCTCACTTGATAAATAATTGTTTGATTTTTTTTTTCAAAGTAAACGAATTGGGCGAGTGAGGTGACCAAAATGAATAATTCAGATGTTCCACATGCTCACAATGTACTGAAGGGGTGAGTGTATGCTTCCTCGCTCGCTTCGCTCGCTCGTAATGGTAAGAGACATGATAGTTTCGGACTGAAAGCAATAGACCAGGGACGTGCTAAAATAGGGTCATTGGCAGCGAGGTGATTAGATATTTGATTGAAATATCATCTGAGCCTATAGT
>CM057164.1:14862916-14912744 GCA_029962745.1 Echinometra lucunter
AGCCACAGCCAGTCTTGTCCACTTGCTACCCACGTCTTTTGTAATATCGTCCCGCCATCGACTTTTCTGTCTCCCTCTCGAGCGTTCAAGCTAAGCATAAATCGTTGAAACAGGATCGAACTGCAGCTAGCTATATAGACTCTGGTCATAGTATGCTCTTAGGATTAGTCAGTCAGTGTCAATGGAGCTTTGAGCTAAATTTTCTTGACAGATTTCACCTTTGTGTCTGGTAAAAAGCTGAAGAGAGATTGTCCTTATTTTTGCTTTGTTTGATCGAATTTGAGGTCACGCATGTGGTGGAGGTTTACTCGATGGACACAAAAAAGTGTGGAGTGTTTGCTATATACGTTTAATGCCGCAAGTCGAGCAGGAAGCCGATGTTGGAACACTGCGGCATAACTGTATGGAGACACTATGAACATGACCAACAAAGAAAGTGGACAAAATAAACAACCTCTCATTTTACCCTTCACAATGGTTCTGGTAGTCAAAAGAACATCCCTTCACTGCTATTATCTAAAATATGTGGAACAGGTGTAACATGCATATTCACCTGGAAATACTGATTAAAGGAGAATGCAACCCAAGCATCAGTGTGCTCTCAGTGGATATATAGAGTAAACAGTGAAAGTTTGAGCAAAATCGGACAATCGGTTCAAGAGTTATGAATTTTGAAAGTTTCAGTAAATCCCTATTATGAGGATCCTTGAGTTGGCAACTTTGCCAGCATCTGTGATGTCATTGTGGACAACTCTCAATTCATTCTGTACATAATTTTTCAAAAAAAATTGATTTATGTGAAATTTCAGATCAGGAATCAATATAATTCTTCCCAATATGCTTGCAGAATTGATATAGCCATGTCATACTCCAACAATAAATCAAAAGAATTTTTATTTCTCTTGAAAATAAAGAAAATGTTGAATTTTGTGTACAAAATGAATGGAGAGTTGTCCTCAATGACATCACAGATGCTGGCAAAGTTACCAATTTAAGGATTCTATAATAAGAATTAACTTAAACTTTCAAAGTTCATAACTCTTGAACAGATTGTCCGATTTTGCTCAAATTTTCACTGTTTACTCTTCTTGTTCTTCTTCACTCACGGGAAGTACACTGATGTCAAGGTTGCATTCTCCTTTAAACATAATAGCAGTGAAGGGATGTTCTTTTGACTACCAGAACCATTGTGAAGGGTAGAATGGGGGGTTGTTTATTTTGTCCGCTTTCTTTGTCCGTCATGTTCATAGTGAGAGTGTTCCATTCATAGTCTTTCCCACCGTCTTCGTCGCTTTCCTTATTTCTTCTTTCTTTTTATGATTCAGAAGCAGAACTATGTCAAACTGTATACCAAGGACAACTACATGTTTTTTAGGCACACAAGACAACGCTGCACTCTACCATGTCTAATGAGAAACAAACTAGTCAGATTTGACTAGATTACCGGATAACGTACGGGCACTTACTCTTTTCTAGTCAAATGTGACTAGATTCTAGTCGAAATGACGAGAATTATACTAAATATCAACCAAACTTTTACCAAAATTCTAGTCGACTTCACTAGAATCAAGTCAAGTTATTGATAGTGCCTGTATGATCCGGTTATGGTGGCCCTGAAGTACTCGACAACAGGTCATGTGCGACGTGAATTTCGCGGCCAGCTTTGCGCCCCAGTCGCGAAATTCATGACCCGTGACGCGAAGTTCAGGACCCGGGATGCGAAATTCATGACCCGTGACGCGAAGATCATTACCCGGGATGCGAAGTTCAGGACTAGGATGCGAAATTCAAGACCTGGGATGCGAAATTCATGACACGTAACGCAAAGTTCAGGACCCGGGATGCGAAATTCACGTCGCATATGACCTGTTGCTACCATATCCGGTAGACTAGTCAAATTATTTTACGAGAATCTGGTCAGTTTGACTAGAAATGTGTCACTTTTGACTAGAGTAATACAAGTCTGTCAAAATTGACTAGATTTGTTTTTAGAGTGTGCGACAGACAATTCTAAAGTGCTTGTTTTTATTCACTAGTCTAACGAGTCTGCCCACATCCGTTTGTTAGGTTCCCCCCCCCCCCCCTTCTTCTACTTCTTTTCTTTTCTTTTCCTCCTGCAGGCGATTAGGACTTTGCGTACTTAGTGACGCCTTCTGTATCTCACCAGGACTTTCCATTTTGGATCATTCGATCAGCAATATGGGTCTTTTATATGATGCACTAATTTCTCCAAGTTTGCCTGTGGTGTTATGTAATTTTATGAGAGCGTGTTGCCATGTTGGTATTATGAAGACCATGGGAGTCTATTTGCAAGATATGAACAGAGTCTTGGAACGACATCGACGGATATCGGAATTGCTCTAGGACTTCTCAATGCACTCAGCAATTTTCCAGGTACTAGGAATCTTTAAAATTTCAATAGACTCCGAATTGCTTTATCTTACTGTATTGAAAAAGGATAAAATGCATAACTAGGAAGTTCATTTCCCAATGTAATCTCATTAAATTGATAGCGTTTAATGTTACTTACCTTTGGAATATACCCCATTACTCACTACGGGGAAAATCCATAAACATATCTGTGTACAAAATTCAAGACCCAGTTACTTCATCACTATTTCCACTTCTCAAATGCACTTTGCTCGTTAAAATACCTCATAATGATGATGATGATGGTAGTAAAAATATTAATAATGATAATAATATCAATAACAATAATCATGATAACAATGATAGCAATAATGGTAATGATAGTAATAATGGTGATGATGATGATATAATGATATTAATGATAATAATAATGGTAATGGTAATGATAATAATAATGATGATAATAATGATGATGATAATGATACTAATGGTAATAATAATGATGATGATAATCATGATGATAGCATAATAATAATACCTCGTAATTTTCTTACAAAATTGTCAACTAACAAGGAAGTACTTTCCTCTCGCTTGCACTGAAAGCTACGTTCATCATGGCTGTATTAAGTGTTCTTTGCCATAAGTTTGAAAGAAAAATATCAGTTCAAAAATGTAAATCCCTAGCCTGTTCGTAAATAAAAACGTATAAGTTAAAAGATGGTACAGAAAAAATAAAACCAAATAAACTTGTACGTGCATTTAATACGATGGCTACTCGATCGTGAAGGCACCTGTGTTAATCCTTTGGGAACAAAATTAGTTGGTATTTTCCTACATTTTCTCTTTTTTTTTACAATTTATATTAGTTTCGCAGTGTGACATAAATTACTGGTAATTATCTCGTTTGATACATGAATTGATATCAGTATCATGATCACTATTTGATGTTTATGCAATTAGACGCTGTTGTGTTTTTCCCAGAAAAACACGTCAGAAATCCAGAATTTACGTATGTCCATCTCTCCACACAGCTCCGTTAATTGCCGCCCTCTATCGACACCACACAATTCGTCGTCTGCTATTTATATGCGGTGCATGCTTGCCTGCCGTAGGAGTAGCCTTGACTTCCATGGCAACAAGCAACGCTCAAATAGCATTCTTCCTGTCAGTAGCAGGTAGGAACTGTCGATAAACCCTATACGTCAAGAGAGACAATAATGGGTCCCTATATTAAAAGTGTTTTAAACTTTGGACTACATGAACAGAAGTGACTTTTTATTTGCTCACATATGTAATTACAGAAAGAAAAATCATTGTGTATATTATGCTTTCCAAATGGAGCCAGTGAAATTGTCCGGTAGTTTTGACGTAGCTGACAAATACTTGATTCATTGCCTGCAGTTCCGAACAGTAAGGGGGCCTATTTATCATGTTCTTCATAATTATTATTTTCCGAATTCTCGACAAAACTTCTTACAATTATGCTTGTACTTGTATTTTTTCATGATAAATTTCCTTTTTCGAAATTCATTTTCCCTTAAAAGTTGGTGCTCTCCTGCTGCTTAATATTGTTGAACAGGTCTTGGAAACTGTATACTGATGGTATGTTGTGCCTTGACCTTGCACCGGTTGGCTACAGAAAATTACAACCTACTTTTCAGTCTGAGTTTGACTGGTATTGGAGTCGGGATGGTTCTGCTACCAATTCTAGCCGAAGTCCTACGTCAGGCCTATGGTTGGAGAGGTGGACTCCTCATCATAGGAGCTTTGATGGCAAATTCTATCCCAGGAGCAATGGCAGCTCAGGTAGAATCAGATGATACTGGCAGACAGAGAAATGGTTTCCAGAGTGTCCCGAGTTCCCCCTCTGAAAGTTCTCCTAATGAGGAATGCCAAAGTGGTGTTACCCATTCCGACACAACACGTGAGTTTCATAGATAAAGTATGAATATCACGAGGGTATGTCACATTGGCGTAAATCCCGGGGGGGGGATGGGGGAATATATCCCCCCACACATTTTGGAGAGGGGGGATGGCGTGTACAAATATCCCCCACTCTTTAAGGAAGAAAATATATTTTAATTAATCAGTAAGTAGAAACTTTGAATATGCTATTTGAAAATGCGATTGAAAACAAAAAAAAAATGTTATTTTTGGCTCGCTCAATTCGCTCGCTCGTCATATTTTAGAATTTCTGTTCGAAAATGCGATTAAAACCAGAAAAGTGGTTATCTTTGGCTCGCTTGCAAAATAAATATTATAATGTGTGGAAGAGGTTCTGTGCGGGTCGGTGAGGTTGTGTACTTATACTTAAGTGTGAGATCGACAGAAAAAAAAAATCGTCAAAAAAGTCGATCATCCCCCCCCCCCCACTCCTCAAAGTGGATTTACGCTGGTGGTATGTCAGTTTTTTAACTGAAAAAAAAAACAGACTAGAGTTGTGTATGTTTATTTCTCCCTCTCTCTCTCCCTTTCTCTCTCTCTAGAAACAGTTGAATAATGTTAAGGGTATCTATCCACACATGGTAGCATTAAGTGGTTAACTATGAAGATTTTACTTCAATAAAGCCAAAGGTCCTTTTAAAGATTAAAGGGATATTAATGTCGACTCTTTTTTTTTGTTACATGTTGAAACGAGATTGTAGAAAAAAAACCCAACAACAACAACAACAAAACGAAACCCCATAGACTTTAAACATGCAATTTGTGATTCAAAAATCGTCAATACAAAAAGATATTTCCTTGCTTTTCTTTTATCAAAATAATGTATTCTTCTTTGTAGGAGGCAACAATGACGAGACGGGAATTTTTCGCAGGATAACTGCAATCGTTCGCCAGTCTGATTTTTGCTTGGACCCCGTCTTCAATGTGGTATTTGGTTTTACCTTCTTGTTTTATATGGTCTACAGCGGTTGGCACTCTTTTCTGATACCACATGCTCTGCAGAGGGGAATCTCTATAGAGAATACTATCATCATGACCTTTTCAGCAGCTATTGGGAATACCTTTAGCAGGGCTGCTGTAGGTGTCCTTACCAATAACCTCGTCAAACCCACCACTCTGTATCTCCTCGCTACAATTGTGAACATTACCGCTCTCCTTTGTGACGTGTTTTTCGCGGAGTACTACGTCTTGTTGGTTACGTCATGCTTGTCTGCAATGTCGATAGGAGGGCGGGCGGTGTTGGAATCACTGGTTGTTAGAGAAAGGGCGTCTCCTACGAAGTTTGATGTTGCATACGCAACGTGCAAAGTTTTCACCGGCTCTGGGCAGTTTCTTGGTAGTTACTTCTCAGGTAAGGAATAACTTAATCCCCGTATCACCATAGGCCATTTACTCCCTCAACTTAACAACTCTTCAAGCTATTCAACATCATTACTGTCATTTTAAGTCATGCTATATGCAGAGGCGTCGATCCATTTTTAGGATGGGGGAGGGGGCAAAATCACTCAGCGGAGATGAACCCACGACGATACATACACACACACACACACACACACACACACACACACACACACTATTACATATATATATATATATATATATATATATATATATATATATATATATATATACATATATGGGTATACATATAGGCCTAAACACATACAAATATATTATATAAAATATATATTGTGTGTGAGACGTGAAGTGTTTTCAAATTTGGGGGAAAGAACGCATCTTGCTAGATTATGAACTACCCCTTTTGTTTTGTTTTGTTTTGTTTTTTGGTGGTTTTTTTTTTTCATTTACTAGCGAGCGAAACAAGCGAGACAAAATTAACATAATTTTTGTTATGAGAGAATTGTTATTTTGTCATCAAAATATACTGTGGGCCTATAAGATATCTAAAATATGCATTTGGTCACCTCGCTGCCAAATATGACTCTATTTTGGCATAACGCCGGTACGGTCCATCGTTTGCCGTCCAAAATTATCCTGTTTCTAAATATCATGGGCGAGCTAAGCGAGCGAGGAAACTCACACTTTTTTCGTATTAGAAGTAGTAACCCGTCAGCAAATTATAATGTGGGCAATGAAACATCTGAATCAGTCAATCGGTCACCTCACTTGCCGAATTCTTTTGCTTTCCAAAACCCTTATATTATACTCTTTCTTTCATGGTAGAAGTGTTATTTCATCATCAAAATACGCTATAAGCATATTAAATATCCAAAATGATACATTCAATCATGTTTTTAGCATAAAAATGGGAATTTCGTTGGTTAGGCCGTTATCTACTCAAAGTGTAAGCATACATGTATATATTTTGGGGTCAACTCGCAGCTCGATTTCTTGTAGTGATATTCAGGGGTGGTCATAATTACTAACTCTCCATGAGTAGAAGAACAGTATCAGATCGAAACACAACATGCGAACAAATTTCCTTTCATAAAAATAGAATAGTAATTATCACCGCATTCGTTAAGGTACGTAAATGCGAGCAAGCAAAGCGAGCGCTTCCAGGTGTTATAGAGTTTAAAAAAATATTATTTATGTATCAAAATTTACATAATTTGAATGATCGTATACTTCCTTTACCCATTATTACATTTTACATGTTTATTTTTTTTCAGTTGTGAAATTATGGGGGGACAAAATTATATCTTTGCCCCCCCCCCCCCCGAGCTAAATTTTCTTGGGCCCCCCCCCCCCCCACCACCCCAGGATCGACGCCTCTGGCTATATATTGTTCTTCCTAGACAAAAAAAGAGAGGTATTCCTTTCTGACCAAAGCTCTACAGATTGAAATAAATTATTGCATGTAATCGGAATATAACAAAATTTGTAATATTTAAGCGATCCCCAGAAAATCATTCTTTTGAACTGAGCAAATTTAAAAGAAATTGTTTTTTTTTATCTCAGAATTTCTGTGTTTATACTTTTCAGGCATGATTGCAGATCGCTTTTCATCCTATGACGCAACATTTGAATTATTAGTTGGGTTCGACATCCTCGTTCTGTTTCTTATAACGGTCGTCAGATGCAAGCCGAAACCGAACTCTACTTGACCAGGAGGGTGTAACATAAAGAGATACAATCAATCTTATAATCAATTGTATCTCTTTAGTACATGGTTCGGCATAGACTTACCATTGATATCAATCGTAAGATTGATTGTATTTTTTATGTTACACCCCCCAGGCATGATGCCTTAGTCTTATGGGGTGTTGCAAGAAATTTGCAATCAATTGCAAATAATTGCTAATTTTGAAACAACCATTCTGATTGGCTCAGGGTCTGCCCTTTTAAGAAGACATGCATGCAACAATGATTCTGATTGGCCAGTGACAGTCAGTTACAACTTGCAATCGATAGCAACTTTCTTGCAACACCCCAGAAGACATTATTCTTAAAAAAACAAGTTCTAAACACGAGTCCTTTCAGGATGCAGTGCCAGGAGAGTACATCTATGTTTTTTTACGATTTGAGATAAGCAGGATTAGCATTATTTCGAACTCGTGCTTTTCCACAAATACAATAATATTTGATGGTGTTTGGATAAGAAATGAACTTTCAGTGTTCCAGAAGTCAAAAAGGGAATCAGTGCAAAACAAGTTACAATTGATTTTTATTGGCAAAATTTCAATTTCATGGATAGCGCCCTTTCCTTTCGTGTTAATTTTCTTTTGCTATTTCTTTCATTCTGCCATTCTATGCCTCCGCCAACCGAAGGTGTTATGTTTTCGGGTTATCCGTCCGTCCGTCCGTCCGTCCCTCTTTTTCGTTAAGACGATATCTCAAGAACCATTTGAGTTATTAACTTGAAAGTTGGTGCTAGTATGTCTCACCATAGGAAGACGATCTGGTTAGATTTTGGAGTGTGTAGGTCAAAGGCCAATGACGACAGAGGTCAATTTCTAAATCAACCTTGTTAAATTATATGAGCGATATCTCAAGAACCATTTCAGGCATGAATTTCAAAACGGGGTCTAGTAATATCACCAGAGGAAGACGATCTGGTTACATCGGGGGTGCATAGGTCAAGGGTGTAATTTGACAGAGGTCAATTCCATAATTCCAGGTTTTAGCCTTGTTAAAGCTGTATCTCATGAACCATTACAAATAGGCAATTCAACCTTGGTGCTACAAAAGGACGATCTGAGATTTGTCAAAAGTCAGTGGTCGCAGAGGTCCATTCCAAGTTGTTAACGCCTTATCTCGCGCATTAGAAATATGGTTTTTAAACTCGGTTCTAATGTGCATCACCATAATGGCACCTTATGACAGATGACTGCAGTACTAGGTCAAAGGGCAATGGTCGTAGAGGTCAATTTGCATGAAATTAAACATTTGCCAGTTTTAGCACTATATTTTCGTATGTATGAGTATACACTAAGAAAAAAAAGGTGCAATCTTGCACACTTCAAATGCAACACTACCTTTTAGGGTGCAAATTTGCACCTTTTACAAGCCTTTAAACATTTGCCAGTTTTAGCACTATATTTTCGTATGTATGAGTATACACTAAGAAAAAAAAGGTGCAATCTTGCACACTTCAAATGCAACACTACCTTTTAGGGTGCAAATTTGCACCTTTTACAAGCCTTTTGCACCGTTAAAGGTGCAATTAGCGGCATTTTGCATCATAAAGGGTGCAGAGTTGCATCTTTTAGAGTGCAAACGGGCATTTCAGGTGCAAACTAGAACAAATCTTCGTCTGGGGTGCAAGATTGCACCCAAAAAGGTGCAGCCAGTGTTGCATTTAGGGTGCAATTATTTCTTAGTGTGTATGAGGAGATAAAGTGATAAAGACTTTTGGGTAGTTAACAGGTCAAAGGTCAAAAGGTCAGTGTTATTTTGAGGTTTGGGTTGTGTTTTTTTTTTCTTGGTTATCACAGAACAGGTCGAGCTAAATATGAACTGAATATCGGCGGAGCCATATACATGATGATTCTGTGATTTCTTTGTCTTTCGTCTTTCTAAGCATGGATCATAAAGAGAAAAAAAATTCAGCAGCTAGAAAATGTCTTACTATACCCGACATTCCCTAGGATTACCGAGTAATCAACAATTAACTTGTATAAACAGTAGTTCTAGTACGGGCCCATTTTAATCCACAATACAGCTCGCACCCGGGCCCAGTGACGTAGCTAATGCAGGCCAGGCGATGCAAGCGATATGCGTGTACGACATTCCGGCTCGAAGTGGCCGTCTTCGCACACTTTCTTTATCTTCGAAATTTCTAAGTTATGAAATCGAATTTTTCCGTTCTACCATTAATCCATCAGACACATCTCTCTCTGTCCGTCAGGGGATTTGGGATTGCAAAAAAACTTCTCTTTGGAACAGAACTGGTGTGATTTGTGCACCCTAAAGCTAAACATATCGGCATTCTGCATAGAGAATGTGCAGAGAATAAATGCGCATGCGCAATGCAACTGTATCGCCTACGTCACACGACCAATGACCATATTTGGGTTTCGGTGGGCAAATTCAATTATTTGGAGTAAGAAAGCCAATACTTAATCGGTATTTAAAAACCACAGAAATCACTTTGATAAATGAAAGTAGCATTGTCTGTTAGCGTGAATTTTAAGCTTATAGTGTAATTTTAATGAAATCGTCTGGACTTCTCCTTTAAGTTTTCGGTGTTTCTTTCTCTCTCTCTCTCTCTCTCTATCTCATACACACATACAAGCAAACACGCTCTCTTTCTTTCTTAATCTTTCGTTTTCACAAGAGTTCGAGTGCCATTAGGATATTTGTCTTATTAATCTTAATGGTAAATTCTAAAAGTAATTTCCTCATATTGGAACAATAACTACTGTATTAAGTCTTTCTATCCTTAAATTTTCGGCGTCTCTTTCTCTTTCTCTCTTCTTTTTTCCTATCTTTCTTTTTCACAGGATTTCTTGTGACATTGGGATATTTTTCTTAATAATCTTTATGGTAAATACTAAAACTAATTTACTAAAATTAGAACCATAACTACTGCTGATGTAATGTCAAGAAATGATGAAACTCATTAGCCTCATTCATTTCCATGGCCTTTTTGAAAATGTCTTATTAGCAAGACACCAGTTTTGCAAATAAAGTTTATTTTTTAAACAGCAGAATTGTTGTAGACCTTTGTCTAGTCACTCCCGTCTTGTGTGTGAGGGTGTGTGAGGGTGTGTTTGTGTTTGTATCGTCGCGGGGTGCGGGCTCATCTCCACTTGTTCGTCTTGTCCCCCCCCCCCCCCCCCATATCCTAAAAATGGATCGACGCCTCTGCTCCCAGATTATGAATGGAACCCATGGCAAGTTTGTTAAAGCAAAGGGACAAAGGCATCTTAAAACTGGACCCTTTAGCGATCACCTGTTTACTATTTCATCTTGCGATAGGTTTGTAAGCTCTTCTCATTTCTTAAAAAAAGGAGTGGACAATAACAGAAACAAAACAACAACCAACAAAAACGAACTTAAAAGCGGTAATGGTGAGGATAAGGCAAGTGCAACGGTCTTAAAATAATACTCTGAATAAACTGATAAATGCTAGGGGATCCGTCATGGAAAAGGAATCGTTTTCTCTTTTATCTCAGCATAATTATTTACTTTGATTGCTTTCCATTCTTTGCTTCATATAAAAGTTAAAAGAAGGTTCTATCGATCGTGTCTATACAGGTGCCAAAATATTAAATTAGGGTTGTCTGAACAATGGCATTTCAAAGTTTTTAAGGGATGCACTCTCTAGCTCCCCCCACACTTGAACACCCGTGATTGCATTGATCTACACCTGTACTAATCATTATAAAATACAGTGAAAAACAAGTTTTTTGTGGAATCATTCCTTTATTGAGCATGCTGCACATGAATGAATCGCAAGTCGATATCAGCGCACTAATAATTATACATTAAGCCGTTTAAATGTCAAAAGTGCAATATTACGGTAAAAATGATAGTTAACTGGTTAATACATTAACCATTAACAATAACTCTGCACCGTGCTTAGAGACATCGGAGTTGTCGAAGGTGCTACTAAATCCAAAATTATATCATAATTATTAATTGATTTGAAATTATTTCGCCCCTATCTATTCTACCATGTGGCTAGTATTTTTTAAAAGAAAGCAATTTTCCATGGTTTTCATGTAAAGTCCCAGTTCACAAATACAAAAAAAGTTCACAACTCTATTCATGAAAGAAAAGGAAATAACAATAGTAATCATGATAATTATGGTGATGTACTATAGGAGTGAATAGAAAAAAAAACCGTTGCAACAGAAATCATGTATTCTTGTAAACTGTGAAATTATTTACTTAACTGATACACATATTGATATGGAAGAAAATTGCAAAGAAGTGTAGACCTAATAATGCCAAAGTTGTAAGTGCATGCATAATTAAGTTTCCAAGTTTTAATCTTCAGTATTACAGATGATAAGTAAATATATCTATTTACATTAGATGAAACTACAGACTTCATTAATGCAGAGTGAATAATGAGGAACAATGTCAAACCAAACTGTCGATATATAAGGCTGATGTGGGAGGGGGTTGTAATTCTTGTTCTTTTGACAAATGCAACAGAAATCATGTATTCTTGTAAACTGAAATTATTTACTTAACTGATACACATATTGATATGAAAGAAAATTGCAAAGAAGTGTAGACCTAATAATGCCAAAGTTGTAAATGCATGCATAATTAAGTTTCCAAGTTTTAATCTTCAGTATTACAGATAATAAGTAAATATATCTATTTACATTAGACGAAACTACAGACTTCATTAATGCAGAGTGAATAATAAGGAACAATGTCAAACCAAACTGTCGATATATAAGGCTGATGTGGAAGGGGGATTGTAATTCTTGTTCTTTTGACAAATGCAACAGAAATCATGTATTCTTGTAAACTGAAATTATTTACTTAACTGATACACATATTAATATGAAAGAAAATTGCAAAGAAGTGTAGACCTAATAATGCCAAAGTTGTAAATGCATGCATAATTAAGTTTCCAAGTTTTAATCTTCAGTATTACAGATAATAAGTAAATATATCTATTTACATTAGACGAAACTACAGACTTCATTAATGCAGAGTGAATAATAAGGAACAATGTCAAACCAAACTGTCGATATATAAGGCTGATGTGGAAGGGGGATTGTAATTCTTGTTCTTTTGACAAATGCAACAGAAATCATGTATTCTTGTAAACTGAAATTATTTACTTAACTGATATACACATATTGATATGAAAGAAAATTGCAAAGAAGTGTAGACCTAATAATGCCAAAGTTGTAAATGTATGCATAATTAAGTTTCCAAGTTTTAATCTTCAGTATTACAGATAATAAGTAAATATATCTATTTACATTAGATGAAACTACAGACTTCATTAATGCAGAGTGAATAATAAGGAACAATGTCAAACCAAACTGTCGATATATAAGGCTGATGTGGGAGGGGGGTTGTAATTCTTGTTCTTTTGACAAATGCTTCCCTTGTTCTCGGTGTTCATATCGCACTCATTCTCACATTAATCCTTTGAGTTGTAGTTTTTTTGTGTGTGACAAAGAATGACTTCCATCAGAATTTCCTGAACTGTCTTATTAACCATGTGGATTGGGTGTTCCCTAAGCCTATGGGAATCCCAGTGTTGTCACTCTTTATTCAAAGGTGTAACCAAGATCGTTCGACAATCCAGAATTTGACCCCTATTTAGCAGTGTTTCTAGTACATTTTCCGCCATTTTACCCCTATTTGGCGCAAAACACATATTGATACATTTCCCATGGGAAACGGGTAGTCCCTACCCCCTACAAGCCTATGGGAATTTGACATATCAGTAGTCAAATGCGGTATTTAAAAAGTGGCATATGGGAGGAAGCCCCCTTCCTGCCTAAACATGAAATGATATCGGTTCTCATATTTAACAGGCTGTTTAGGTTCCTCTTCGTTGTAGCCTCTAAATAATTGTATAATAATTGCAATTTAAATTTTCATGAATATCTTTATCGGGTTCAACACGCCGGCTGTTGGCTTATATTCCGCGGTTGTTGTTTTTGTTGTTGCTGTTGTTGAATTGGGTTTTTACAGACGTGTATCAGTCAAATATGATTATTTACGTCTGGGATCGACCTTTAACGTCACCATCCGAAAGACATGGCAAATGTATATTTTATGTCTTGCCAAAGGACTTTAGTGCCACGGCAGGGATTCGAACCACGGACCTTCTGGTTCAAAGTCCGGAGACTTCCACTGAGCCACACCACCTCTACGTATTTGAAACAATCAGTTATAGTTGATTCAGAGTGCCGTACATATAGATGCATGAATGTGATTTTGAGGATCAGCTGCGTCTTCAAAATCCTGAGAAATGCACACATTGTCTTGCATCCTTCAGCGATTACCCCATTTGAAAGTTTGTCCACAAGTTGGAATGGTGTATACTCTCTATAGATAGCATGATGTTCCTCTTTATTTCCAAATTCTTCGACAGTGGTTACCCCCCCCCCCCCCCCTCTGTTGTCAGTGTTGCCAGAAACGCGTCTTCATTGGGAATCGCTCAGATCACAATGGTGGGCCGGTGCACGTTTGGAATTTTGATCATTAGAAGTTCCGGTTAACCGCCTCTGTTCTATGTCATTGTATCTTTGAAGAGCGGCCTTTTTTCGTTGGTCTGTTGAAGGTTTGAAGTGTCAATCTTGGTGGCAGCGTCAACACTCGAAGGTCCGTCCGCATTCAGGGATTCAGAGTGACTTAAATGACATTAAGTGCATCTAATAATCCTTTCAGTAATCCTCCCACTTTTTGTCCGCACTAAAATAGTCCGCAAAGCAGTAAAATTTGTTTTCAGTAATTCTCAACGGGACGCGCTACGGAAAATAGTCCGCAAAGCAGTAAAATTTGTTTTCAGTAATTCTCAAGGAGACGCGCTACGGAAACCCTTAAAATAAATCTGGCCAAAATGGAGTAACGGCATGTATTAATTGAACTATTTTGCGCACGATATTTGATGTGTTTGTATCATATTCATAGAATTTCATTGACATAGGGGAAAATTGATAGTATTTATGATATTAATAATAAGATAAACAAAATTTAACGACTTAGCGCTGACCTGGTCCGGACCAGCGATTTATTGAAAGGCGTATAAGCCATCACACCCGGAAGAGTTGAAACTTCAGTCATTTTATAGGCCAAAACGAAATGACAGGTGGTGCTATTTTCTCGAGATTGGACAATGACCCTTTCAGAAATCTTCGTAATCATTACCGGTTGCTCCGCCTTGGGGCTCAACACTCTTAGATGGAAATTCAAGATTATAATAAGTGTTAGCGTCACATGCCATCTTGTCAGACGTAGACCCACAAGCCTTAGCACCGTTACAGAATCGCTTATCTTCGATATCTTCGATATCTTCATATCCATTCTCCGATGCTTGGTAGAGGGTGGAACCATCCTTTGTTGGAGCTTCTAGGGTGAAATAGGTGTTATCATCACATGCTGTAGGCCTCTCAGCCGAATCGTCGTTTCTGTCTCCTGCAATACCTTCGAAATTGCTGTCCAAATTGGTGTCGACGGTTTCAGCATTTGTGCCACTCGAGAGAGCCTGATCCCCAGCCAACGTATCTGAAGTTAGGGGCAAATCTCCCCGAGCACCGTAAAGGTTGTTGATGACAAAACCAGTGTCACCTTCAATGTCACCTTCAGTGTCATTTCCTTCGGAAGACGGATGTTTCGGTCTAGATCTGAATGAGATGTCAGAACATACATGGAATTATTATAGCTGTTAAACATTTGATTTGACTTGATTTGATTTATCAAGTGTTCTGCCATCTTTGACGGATCACATCTTAAGAACTTTTTGTATTTACAAAACAAATATATAAACCATTGGCGTAAATCCGGGGGGATGGGGGATATATCCCCCACACTTTTTTGAGAGGGGCATGACGTGTACAAATATCCCCCCCCCCCCTACACACACTTTTTTTTAGGGAAAATGATATTTGAATTAATCAGTTAATAAAATATTTTATAATCCGTCATAAACAAGCATCATAATTTAGAATTTATATTTGAAAATGCGATTTAAAACCAGGAAATCACTTATTTTTGGCTCGCTCGATTCGCTCGCACATCATATTTCAGAATTTTCGTTTGAAAATGCGATTGAAAACTAGAATAGTGGTTGTTTTTGGCTCGCTGGCTTCGCTTGCTCATCATATTATAGAATTTCTATTTGAAAATGCGATTGAAAACCAGAAAAGTGGTAATTTTTTGACTCGCTCGCTTCGCTCGCTCGCAAGATAAAAATTAAAATGTGTGTAAGGGGTCAGTGCAAGTTGGTGAGGGTGTGTGTTTATACCTAAGTGTGAGTTCGACAGAAAAAAAATCGGCAAAAAAAGTCGATCATCCCCCCTCCCCCACTCCTCAGAGTGGATTTACGCCGGTGATATGAACTCAGTAATCTAGTTAAGACAAAAAGTAATATGATGAAATAACATAGAAGAAAAAACAGAATTATTGAGATACTAAACAACAAACGATATTCAGCTGAGTACAACCTTCCATCTCGGCCATGTCCGTGACTGTTCTATATCTGTTCCATTGCTTATGTGCAGCATACGTGATTACTGATTCGAACAATCTGTCTCCTATCGTCGTCTGGAAGCGCCAGCCTCCCTGGCTGCTTACTACTTTTCCTCAGTTTGGCCTTAAAAATATGCTGTTAAGACCGCCGCACACGACACGCTTTTCTTGCGATGCGTCTCTTGCACCTGATGCGTCTGAGTTGAGGCGTGCGATCCAAGCGCAGGAATTCAACATGTTGAATTCCTACGCTTGTCCTTGCGACTGGCTTCAGACGAGCTTAGGAATTTCTTGGTTGATGACGTCATTTTCAAGTGTACGCTGAGCGCAGCGCAAGAAAAGCCTTGTGCTTACAGAAGAAAGCTCAGTTCATATAATAACATTTCTAAGGATTATAATTTTTTCTCCAAATGCACCAGAAATTCGATGACATTATTTTCTCGGCCAGACGTTGGGGAGGGGGGGGGGGGGAGGTAGAAGACAACTTCGGCTATTTAGACCGCTTGGTGCTAAATAATATGGTGATGGAGAATATACATCCATAACAAACATGTCTTTAGTTCAGAAGAAAAGGCCCTTTTTCGTAACGATTAGCTTTCTCCCCCACCATTGTAACAGACACCTAAAACAGCTAGTATGCATGTTCTATAGAATAATTACCATTATTAATACTGCACTGAGGTGGGTATATAACTTAAAGGGGGTACCCAATGCTGAAACAATGTTAGTTATTTTAAAGAGCATGATTTCATTAGCAGAAAATCATCTGCCTAAAATTTTTTAGAAGTCGTGTTGCCAAGGAAACCTCCAAATGTGGTAAGATTTCAGGATATTTTTGACCCCTCAGCTGTGACCCAGTTTCAACTGGGTGCCCACTTTGACGTTAAAATGACGTCAAAGTGGGTACCATGTCGCGCAATTCTAGCAAAATGCGCGCAAAGTATAATACATATTGTACAGTCTAGCGCGCAACACAACTGCAATGCGCGAAGCTGGGTACGCACTTTGACGTCATACCTCATACTTCAATTTTTTGATCAACTCTTGACTTTATATGAGAAAATTAGCCAAAATGCATTGATTTCGATTGAAAATCCTCAAATTTTTAATGTAATTCTTTTTAGAATTCTATTCTCGATCATATATATAAAAAAAATTACCATTGTGTAATCACTTTAAAGAAAATGTTAAGAGAACAACTGTCATTATTTTTCCCTTAAAATTAAATGAGCATACAAAGAGTTAAACATATTAAAGAAATGAGCAAAGAAGGGTGTTTAAAAGTTTTCAAAAGACTGGCGAATCGTTCAGACATGCGAGTAAATATGGAGGCTTTCCGAGACCATGTTTTACACATTATGCGTTTAACCAAGTATTTTCCTTTCAGGCAATACGTTCTAACCTGCATCTCCGGTGTATGAGGAATATGATGATGACACAAAGAAGGCATACAGCTATTCCCGACGAGGCTATTAAAATAACTTGATTGGAATTCTCTGTTGGAAGATGAATAAAAAAAAACACTCTGCAATATGGCTTATGTCGAAAGGGTGCGTGCGCGGAGTGGGATGGGAGCTGGGAGGGAACGGGGTGGCCACACCCTTTCGAGAGAAGCCCCCCCCCCCCCATTGTCTAGAAAGGGTGGGTTGCGTGTGGGGAGTGAAATTAACGCACCCATTCGTGGAAACCGGGGGATCTTGTCTCGAAAGGGTGTGTTGAGTGGTCTGATGTACCAGCCGTTTTTTATTTTGTTAATGTAAGTAAAAAAAAAAAATTTGTAAAGAAGAAGAAGAAGAAGAAGAAGAAAGTAGGAAAGGAGACAGACGGTTGGCTATCACCTGATGGGGGGGGGGGTGTCCAACGATCCCCGATCCCCAAAATATATATGAGGGAAAGAATTCCCCTTTCCTGTCTGCTAGAATAATATGGTGGGATGCATAAAAGGGGAGAAATGGATGCCCCACCCCCCCCCCCCCCCCGAAAAAAGGAAAAAAACAGAATATGCATTTTGTTCATGAGTATTCTTAAACTCAAGAACGCAGAAGCAATCTTATGCACCCGCACACACAAACATACGCGGACGCATACACTTCCAAATATCTTTCTTTAGTTTCTTACTGTCACAAATTAAAGATGTGCATGAGGCTGATTTCGTAATGGAATGCGCATTTCCAAAGGACAGATGAGGTAGAATAGAAATATTTCCATTTTATTTGAATTCAGCATGGAGGGACAACAACATCTGCACTTCAAGCAATCAAGCACTCACAACCAAATTAGACAAGAAGTTGTGTGTAGGGGTTGTGAGGGTGAGGTTGTGACAGTAAGAAACTAAAGAAAGATATTTGGAAGTGTATGCGTCTGCGTATGTTTGTGTGTGCGGGTGCATAAGATTGCTTCTGCGTTCTTGAGTGTAAGAATACTCATAAACAAAATGCCTATTCACTTTTCTTAGGGGGGGGGGGTGTGGGGCACACATTTCTCCCGTTTTATGCATCTCACCATAACATTCTAGCAGACAGAAAAGGGGGAATTCTTTCCCACGTGTATATTTTGGGGGATCGTTGGACCAGCCGCGGATCCAGGATTTGATGAGGGGGGGGGATTTTTTTTTTTGTAATCTAGCGACTAAAAAAAAAAGAAAAAATAGAAAAAAAGGAAGTACATTACATTCCGGCAGTGAACCCCCCTGGAGGGGGTGCATAATTTTTTTCTTGCGTTTGTCGTAAAAACCGTATTAGGGGAGTAGGCATATCCTATTATCCTATTACAGGTCCAAAAATTTCGCGACAAGTAAAAAAACAAACAAACAAACAAAAAAACACAAATTTTGGGTCGGTGGGCCGAGGCCCGCTCGCCCCCCCCCCCCCCCCCGGATCCGCGCCTGCCTTGGACACCCCGTCAGGTGATAGGCAACTGCCTGCCTCCTTTCCTACTTTTTTGTTTTTTTTACTTACATTAACAAAAAAACGGCTGGTACATCAGACTACTCAACACACCCTTTCGAGACAAGACCCCCCCCCCCCCCCCGGTTTCCACGAATGGGTGCGTTAATTTCACTCCCCACACGCAACCCACCCTTTCGAGACAACCGGGGGGCTTCTCTCGAAAGGGTGCGGCCATCCCCGTTCCCTCCCCGCTCCCATCCCGCTGCGCGCACGCACCCTTTCGAATAAGCCCTGAAATATGTTCAATTAATTCTATTCAGTTTGTTTGCCATCATTTAAAATCTATCAATACAATAATGAAGCAGAAATCATTCGTTTAAAACATAATGACGGGACCCCCACATAAAATCATGACATCTTGATAATAAATGTGGGGACCCAAATATGGGCATGACATGGGGTGAAATTCACAATGGACATAAGCATGATAAGAATTGTAAACAACCCTTGCGCATGTTGGGAAAATGGACATAATTATCATGATTATACGACAGCTAATTTAAATATTGCCACTTGATCATTTGGAGAAACCTCGCAGAAAAAAGCCCTGCTTTACATTCTCATGATAATACAGAGATATCACCCCCCCCCACACACACACACACACACACCCCCAATGTAGTGCCCGTCAGTACCGCACTTTTTTTGTTGGAGTGCATGATTACAGAGGACAGAATATGCAATACAGCTTAAACTGCCTGCGCCTAAAATGAATTTTAAAAAAACCCCACAAACAAAGCAAAAAAAAACGAAAATAAAATAAAAAGCAACAACAAATAAAACATATATCCACCTGTTTGACCTTCATCCTCTGATTTTGTCGTCAAATCATTCGTGGGAGTAGAGGTATTCAAGGATGGCGGAACAAAAGAAATGGCGATCTGTGTAGTTGGTTCTAAAGCTGTACCAAGAATAAAAACATGAAATGAAAATGTCGTATTGAAAAGTGCATTAAACTATTTTTCTTTTAATTTTCTTTCACTGCAGGAAACAAGGGACATGTGAGAAAGCTTAATGTTTCAGATGAGTACGTGTGTGTGTGTATGAGGGTGGGGGCGTATGGGGTGTGTGAGGGTGTGTGTGTGCCATCGGTGGTTGAGTTATTACCATGGAAATGTATAGTATAAGACTGAGGCAGGTTATGAGGCCCTATACGGGCGAAATATCCTCATTAGATTTGGTCAGTTAACGGAGTCTTCTTTCATACTGTTGTTCGTTTCTTTATTTTGGACCCATCGCCGATCTTTTGAACATTATATATATATATATACATATATATATCTATATATATACACTTGGTGAATGCTATCCTTATAAACTGAAGAGTGCTCGATGTCCGTGATGATGCATAGCATAAAATAAATAATAAGTTCAAGTTACACAGTTGGCGTGTGGTTCATCTATACTTCATCAAATCGCTACTCAGAGTTTCACGCACCATGAGATGCGATCTTCAGGCAACTAATAAAGCCTCAATACCATTTGAACAATTCACTGAAAAAGCGCGCAGAGCGCGCAACCCCATTTCACGCAGATGGAGCGCAAGCTACCATGGTAATTTTAGCGCACTGAGATGGTTCCACTGAGAAGAAAGAGAGAGAGAGAGAGAGAGAGAGAGAGAAAGAGAGCCCGCCTCAGTGGTCTAGTGGTTAAGGCATTGGCGTTCTAAGCCAGTGACCCAGGTTCAATTCCCGGCCGAGGCATTTTTTCAACCCTAGATTCAAAATGGATGACAGCTCTGGGGAACATTGAGAAAACTACGCAATTACTATTCTCCCATTTTCATTTCTTTCATTGTTTATTATTTACAAGTGATTTGAAAAGTTGTTTGCATTTGTCAAATTTCTTTCAATATATATATATACATATATATATATATATATATTTAACATATATATATATATATATATATATATATACACACTTGGTGAATGCTGTCCTTATAAACTTAAGAGTGCTCAATGTCCATGATGAGGCAGAGCATAAAATAAATAATAAGTTCAAGTTACATATTTGGCGTGTGGTTCATCTGTACTTTATTAAATCGCTATTAAGAATTTCACGCACCGTGAGATGCGATCTTCAGGCAACTGAAGATCGCATCTCATCATGGGTGTTGACTTGTGTTCGCGGTTGGGTGGATGACCATAGGGGATGACTGATGCCGAATATCCTCGACCGCGGAGCAAAGCGACCGATCAGGGAAAGGGTGTGTAGGTTCAAACGTGAAGGATAGACTGAATATGCGGGGGGGGGGGGGGGGTTGGACCTATTTTTGCTGCCCATATCTCTTAGTCTCATTTAGCGCTCCTCCAATTAACCGCACAAAAAGTGTTTTCAAACAATATCGCAGAGGTACATCCTAATAACTTGAAAGATAAGTGTAGGGGACTTGAACCTTTATAGAGTATGAACCATCCTGTTTTTTCATTTTGCGAGCGAGCCGAAAATTCCACTTTCTAGCTATACAAGAAATGTTATTTTCCTCAAAGTACATTCAAGCAATATAAAATTTTGACTAATTCAGCACCTCGCTGGTCCAATTGTTACTTTCCTAAACCACCCTATTTCAAATAGAAGCGAGGGAGGCGAGATAGGGGGAAACACACTCTTTTAGTGATGAAGTGTTATTCTCTTATAAAAATTCACTACATAAAGATAGTATTGCAACCTCATGCTGAAATACTTCAAATGCGAGCGAGCGAATCGAGCGAGCGCTGAAAGCCTTTTCCTTTTCCTTTCCTTTTAAAAAATTGCTTCTTTGCTCTTTATTCTCTTTGTCTTTGTATTTACTTTTTTGTCGAGGATTATAGGAGGCTATGAAATTTTTCATTTTTCATGGTGAATTATTGGGGGGATGATTGTACAGGCCATCCCTCCTGACCAAAATAATGGGGAGGGGATATATCCCCCATTCCCCCCCCCCCCCCCCAGATCGACACCCATGCATCTCATGGTGGGTGAAATTCTGAGTATCGATTTAGTAAAGTACAGATGAACCACACGTCAGCTGTGTAACTTGAACTTATTATCTATATATATATATATATATATAGCAAGAATAGTAAGATGAACAAAGTTCGGACGAGATGCAGTGTCAAAATATAAAGTAAAGAAAAGGAGTTCACAATATCATACAGGATACATGCAAAACGAGCAGGATTTTTACTTTAAAAAAAGAAGTGAAGTAAAAATCCTGCTCGTTTTGCGTGTATCCTGTATGATGTGAACACCTTTTCTTTACTTTATGCATATATATATATATATATATATATATATATATATATATATATTGAAAGAAATTTGACAAATGCAAACAACTTTGGCAACTCCCTTGTAAATAATAAACACTGAAAGAAATTATTCTCCCATTTTCATTTCTTTCAGCGAATCAAATTCTATAGACAGTGATTGATTCTGAATGGAAAAGAGAAGTAGGATGTCCAAAGATATTATATTAGAATGATCCTTATCATATTGTGAGAAAGATCAATATCGAAGGTAGAGAACGGAAAAAAAACTTATGTATTTGTGACCCGGCAGCATAGAACCTGATCGCGGACGGACACTTGACAAATTTCGAAAGTTTGAAGGCCTTTAGAAAAGAGTGGACTGATTGGAGTGAGCTTTTTATGCTTCATTGAGAAGGGCATCGCTGAAGCAGTTGAAATTCTACAAATTGTGGTTGCCTCGGTTTTGTATTTAGATTAGAATCCATAGAATGATCACTGTCATGGTTCCACAGATATATCACTCATAACCGATCAGACTCTTTGCAAGAGAAAAACAATTTTATTCAGATTCAAATACCTGCTAAAGGATCTTCGATTACAGTGACATTATCAATTCCAGCAGTGGTACGCTCGTCCCCTCGAACTGCTTTAAATGTAATCTATATGTACAAAATGAAAATATTAAAGTTATTGTCAATTGCAGTTAGACACGTTGTTGTTTGTTCTGGATGTCCAAAAGTGCATTAACTACCATAGGCTATTCATTCCATAATCAATTCGATTATGCTACATATCTGTACGTTGTCTTATTCAACATGTTCAAATATTAAAGTCACTATGATCATGAGGATAATTTAAAAAAAAACTATATCACCAAACAAAAACACTCGGTTTCATTACGTAACAACATGACGCGTATGACTTTGTTAGGCAAGCGCAATACAAAATAAATCGCAATGTTGTAACCTACTGAAACCGAGTTGGCCAAACTCTGAAATAAAGGGCTCTGAATAAAACAGATATGACTGTATGACGGGACTGGCGACATAAGTCCTCGTCTCGCAAGTTGCCTTTGATCTTGGTAAAGGTGGCTTCTATTAACGTGAAGCGGACATCTTCTTTTAGCACCAGTTTTATAATCAATAAGTGAGACATAATGACGGTTTTCAGAAACTGGCCACTGAAGAGCCCTGATAACAGATGTGAGGCTCTTAACATTAGCGTGAAATCCCCGGGGGGGTCACTCTCCACATGGCCTGCTACCCACCCGTGTCCGACAACCTCAGAAATGCACCCTAAATGGCGTAACCCATTAACCAAATTTGCAACCCTAAATGGCGTAACCCATGAGAAAAGCCACCCTAAGTGGCGTGAACAGGGAAATCCCCTAATTTGATACCCTAAGTGGCGTAAACATTGAAATCGATTAATTTGATACCTAAAGGCCCTATCTCACCAACAGAGACGTCTCTGCGACAAGTTTCAAATAATGCTAATGGAGCATTTGCAGGATCATGCACTTGACTTGGACCAAGAGGAATGTCAGCACGCGTTCAGTCACGCAGTTTCACGCGGTTTCTAAAGTGGGTCAAACATCTTCAGGTAGAGTTGCAGAGACGTCTCTGCAACGTCTCATCAGTCTTTCTGGTCTCCTCCTGGTCTCCGCGACGTCTCTGAGAGGGCTCAGAGACGTCTCGGAGATATCGCGGAGACGTTTTTGAGATATCGCAGAGACGTCTCAGCAGTCGCAGATATAATTAGTCTCCGCAACTAATGGAGACGTCTCCTCGAAGTACTAACTCTTGGTCAACAGCACTCAGGGAGCCATTGGTATGGTGAGCTGTGCAAATTTATGTGAAATGCTGCCCTCTATAGTTGGAGATAGAAATCACTAAAATAATCAACAAATTCTTGGAAAATGTTTGCTTTTTACACCCAGTATGATAACATATCCTATTTTCATTCCATTCCTTCCATTGGATCTAAATTATCTTCATCAAATGAATTTTGAGAAATCTTTTTCTGATCACTGCTCTTGTTCCTCTGTCCCAGAAATGTGACAGAGAACACTACTTTCCTATTGTCAGCAATTTCCACTGTACAGGCCTAATTCAGTGCAAGGTTATCTGATGATAACCTGGCATTCGTGCAAGTGGGTCAACAGAGTCCCTCATTTTGCTGATAGTAACGTCACTGTGTTGAAAAATACATATTAAGTCTGAGAAAAAATTTTACTCGTATGTTTTTTGCACCTGCTATTTGTGGTTAATTAAATAATTCATTAAACTGAAATATACTAGTCTATTCATTCAAAATGCAATTTTTGTTTTTGCATTGAATTTTACTCAAAGACAAGTCAAGCTATCACTCCTGTGAGCGAGTCAATCAAGGACAGGATAGATTTACATGTAAGTAACGCTAGGCCACTACTGACTTGAATTGAAAAACACAACACAATTAACAGTATATGGGGCTAGCCTCTAGGAATAACACGAACGAAAACCAGTGAAACAAGTACACACGAGTAAAACTTTTTCTCAGACTTCATATATCTACTCACCAATAAATAGTTCTTCTATGGTAATAAAAATTTCCATTGAATGAAACTTTCGATGCCATAATAATAATGTGTTTTGAGACTTTTGGAAAATGCTAGATTATCACTTGAGAGTACTTTTAAGTGTTTCCGGTGTCTGTGGCCGGCTTCCAACGCGAGGGCACTGTTGCTTTTTTTTATATTGATGGTGCAAATGCATGCCGTGCAGCCGAGCATAGTCGCTTCAAACAGGCACGGAACGGTTGCATTAGCATCGATGATTAGCATAGCCATAGCATTATGGGCGTGTGGGTAACGCGTGCTGCCTAGTATAGAGCCGTGTGTAAGAGACTAGCTTGGGGGACTGTACGGAGGGGCCACTCTCATAAGAGCTGGCCGCGCCGGCGTGAGCGAGGATTATTTAGTATCCCTTCATGGTGTTAATGGTGTATAGGTCTGCTCAAATTTGCCCAAATTTGCAACCCTAAATGGCGTAGATTAAATTTGCACCCCTAAATGGCGTAATCTGCATAACCAAATTAGCAACCCTAAACGGCGTGAAGAGTGAGAAAAGGCTACCCTAAGAGGCGATTTACCAGCGAATGGTGCTGAAAAGCAACCCTTTTTGCCAAAGACGTCGACGACGCCTGAGTGCCTGAAACGGGACCCTTTTCGACGCTTTTTCTGGACGCGGGTGCGTAGCAGGCCATGTGGAGTGTGACCCCCCCCCCCCCCCCGGGGTGAAATCACTGTATATTTTTTTTCACAAAGAAATTTATATTACCTTGACTTCCGAGCAGTTGAAAGGTACCTCTTTGAATCCCCAGTCATCTACAATATCTAGGTGACGCACTGTCCCTTCGTCCTTGCATACGCTATAATTAAAGTACCCATGCCTTCCGGTGGTAGATTCCGAGTTGAAAAGATATTTGAATGAAAGTATACCCCTTTTAGATCCGTTTAAAGTAAAATTCAGTATCGTGCACTCTGCTTCACTCCCTTCCTCTAAACCTTCGATGTTTAGAGATGCTCGGAAATAAGGCCGATCACCGAATTCTGGTAGGTAAGACATGATAAGTGATAATTATGTAATGTGCTTTCACATATGAGGCGACATTGTGTGCACACATTTTTTTCTTCACATGAGAGGGGACTTTGTGTCGCAACTTATGCTAATAGGGAGCTTTAGAACGCGACGCGAGACAGCTCTTTTTCCAATCCATCCTGCGTCGTCTGTTTTACACGACGGTTCTGGGGCCAATGATTGACAATGACAATGACAATGACAATGATTGACAATGATTTTATTTCTCTGACAGCCCCGCCTGGAGGCATGGAAGAAATATAGCAGGTTATAACAATGGCCAGTTTACCGTCCTCCCCAATACGCGACGCGAGACCTTTGTTCACTTTTTTATGACGTAACAATGGTTCATATTTGAGCGCGCGCGCTTTGTTTGTCCTCCCCAATTATAAAGCCTCTTTGCAACGCGACGCGAGGAAAGATTAAGAAGAGAACGTAAGTCAACCCAGCTAGATACCGTCACGTATCTGATACTGCTTTCACAGCAAGGTACGGTCGCTGGGTACGGTCGCAGAGACCGTACCCAGCGACCGATGAAACCATGGTGTGAAAGTATTTCATCGTACTCAGCGACCGATCGTTTCCGACCAAAACGATCGGTCGCTGAGTCCGAGCTGATAGGTACAGCAGCGACCGATCGCGACCGATGCAAACATGATATGAAAGCACATCGTGCTCTGCGACCGATCGAAATGCAATGACCCCCACCCCCCCCCCCCCCCCCCCTTTACATGCCCACGCGATATCTCTACTTCCGCTTCCGGCTAGGTCAGCTATACTGCGACTGATCGTTCAGGGCCTGACCAAATTTTGACGGCGGTGTGAAAGCACGTCCGATCGGTCGACCGTACCTTGGTTTGAAAGCGGTATAAAGTTCCCTAATTTACGCGCATTAACGCGTCAACAGTCAAATAAGGGAGCATTTTGTTAAAAATTTCGCGCAAACAATCTCATGGCAACAATTTTTTTGCACTAACCCTTTAGGAATTTGATTGGTGCGCATTTTTTTTTTTTTTTTTTTTTTTTTTTTTTTTTTTTTTGTTCGCGAGGCAGGAAACAAAAATTTTGGGATAGTGAAGTCCAAGTTATTGATGACTACATATACTTAGGTACAACTTTTAATTATGGAAATGATTTTAAGAAAGCTCATAATAAACAAATAAATCAAGCGAGAAGAGCTTTGTACTCGTCAATAGGCAAAGCTAGAAAATTAAAGCTTCCTGCTGATCTAGAATTAGACTTATTTGATCGGCTTGTTGTTCCTATTCTTTTATATGGTTGTGAGATTTAGGGATATGAAGACCTTTACCAAATAGAGAAATTGCATACCCAGTTTTGTTACGACTGAACAAAACTACTGCACACTGTACGGCTTTGGGTGAGTTATGGGGAGATTTGATCTATGTAAAATAGTACAAGAAAGGATGCTGAACTTCTGGCTGAGAACTATATCAGGAAAGGAATTCAAACTTTCGACAATTGCTTATAGCATCCTCAAAATACTAATTGATACCGCTTTCACACCAAGGTACGGTCGCGGGGGAAGGCCGCAGAGACCGTATCCAGCGACCGATCGGACGTGCTTTCACACCGCCGTCAAAATTTGGTCAGGCCCAGAGCGATCGGTCGCTGTATAGCTGACCTAGCCGGAAGCGGAAGAAGAGATAGCGCGTGGGCATGTATGGGGGGGGGGGGGGGTCATTGCATTTCGATTGGTCGCTGAGTACGATGTGCTTTCACATCAAGCTTGCATCGGTCTCGATCGGTCGCTGAAGTACCTCTTAGGTCGGACTCAGCGACCGATCGTTTTTGACCAAAACGATCGGTCGCTGAGTACGATGAAATGCTTTCACACCATGGTTTCATCGGTCGCTGGGTACGGTCTCTGCAACCGTACCCAGCGACCGTACCTTGCCTTATTTCTTCACAGTGGACTCTCAAAATTAAATAAATTCTTAATTCTCTGGGGATGTTGAACTTGTAGTATGAATATGGGAAAATAGATAAGAATTGGTTCAAAATAAATATCAAGTTGAAACTCAGCGACATACTTCTACAAAAATGGCGGGAAACGATACAAGAGAGACCAATTTGTATAAATTATATTAATTAATAAATTTTCCAAAAAAAAAAATGGGCCAAGATCTTGGCAGGATGTTTATTATTTTACATGTAATATGCTGTATCATACAAATTCATAATCACCAGATATGGTTCGTCTCCGTTTTCAACTTCGATAGGATTTAATATTGAATTTGTAAGTCTCAAGCTTGTTATAATATTGTTCTGTAATGTGAAGTTATTATACAGATAATGATGTGTAGAATGTGAATTAGTTTCTTATTTTTCGTAATGAGGAAAAATACTATCGACCGTCATTCTGTCGCATTGATATAACTTTTTTGGTTCAGACCCATGAGAAAAGTACAAATTTGACTATAAAAACCATATTTCTAATTTGATTGCTTCCAAAATAAATTTGAAGGCGTGAATTGTGATGTTGCAGTCACACCAACGAAACCGACTCCAAACCGACCAATGGTATGTCATTGAAAATAACGTAATGCTTTTGATTGGTCTGGAGTCGGTTTCGTTGGTGTGACTGCGATATTAATCAGAATGCAGAATAGCACGAGTTAGGCAAAAATGATTTAAACTGAATGCTCGTAATATCAAATCAGATTGATTACTTACCAGCTTCGTTGCAGCTTGTCACAAACCAAAAGGCCTTACGTGGCCGATAGCATATTTCTTCATTGTTGTCCAGGTTGTCTGTGCAAATACTGCATTGTTCGTCCTCTGCCTCTTGGCTTTTTCTGAACGTGTCAAAGGAACAACTTCGCACTATAAACATAAGGTAGTAGTATGAGAGGAGAGATTAAAACAAATCTAAACACAACAAAAAAGTAATTTCCCCAATTCAAAATAGCATAAATTTAAAACAAAGAAGTTTTGAGCATGGCAGGAGTGTTCCTACACTTACTAACTTCCGTGTGAAAATGAGACTGATCCGCTAAGTCATGCATGAGTGAGCAGACACTAAAGGCAAAAACGTCACGTTCATACGTCACAAGAGTCATTTTGGGGGGTCTGACCCCATCATGCCTATCCCTGACACTTATCATGCTCAGTTGAATTTACATATTTATGAGACTCATCAAAATCCTTTGTTTAAATGCATAAATGAAGAAGAGCAGACACAAAAGAATATGATCTATTGGTCAATAATTGAACTTCAGTTTTACAGACGTACATACCATCGGAAAGCCTGTTTTCTCTCCAAATAATCACAAATGAACTATTTCAAACAACATGATCTTTCCACGAATGTGCACAGCATGAGCAGATAAATCAGGTTGGACAATTTGAGTAACATAACTACAAAACTAAGATTTCCTTTTCAGAAACACCCTGAGTAGGCCTACATGTTAATAGAAGAGGCCATACTAATAGCTATATATTTGTCATATACTGTGTCGATCACACATGTTATGTAAACAAAATATAACCTAAAAAGTCCCCCTATAATTTATGAATCATGCTCAACTGAATTTACATGTTTATGAGTCATTACATGAAAAAAAGTGAAGTAAATGCTTTGAAAACGTGAACGTGACTCTTCTGTAAGATGAACAATCCGCTTCTTCCTTGTGGAAGTGTTGAGAATTCTAAGAGGAAATATTGTCGGGGAAAAAATGAAATGGTTGTTTTGTATATTAAAAAAAAAAAAAGTTCGGCATATTTGGCATAGTGGCAACAGTGTAGAAAATGCTCATACAATGCCGAACACGATTATGTATGAAATTCGCCAGCACAGATCTCATATTTGTTTGAGAATACTGACGTAAATTCACCCTTAGCATGATTCTTTGTATTGAGACGTTTATTAGTTTTGCCTATAATGTGAATACAACGTAAGCATGGGCTGTTTGCATAAATTATGCAAATGTGCGATGCGTGGTGTAAAATAAAATCATAACTATGTTCATAAATCACCAATTACCCTATCATTTTATGTCGTTTTATTCTTCCTTTTATATCGATCAAAGACAATTGTCGAAGATATATTAGTTTAAAGGAGACCCAATCTCCTTATTAGTACATCTACATAGCTAGTCCACTGCCTGGACTGTTCTCTATGATCCGTGAGCTCACATATCAGCAACACCAATATGTACACAAATTAAGTGCACGTACGGACACACAGCCTGAGTAGGGTGAATTCGTGGGGAAAGTGAATTCGTGGGGATACCACATCAGCGCGCGCGCACGCATGTTCGGGAATTAGTGACAGTTTAAAACGACCAGCAGCTGGTCTACTACATAGCATGCCAAGCGATAAACTGGCAGGCCATTAACAAAGAGATTTTGGGAATATGAATTATAGACGCTGATAGATTATGCTTTTAACGTGTTACACATGTTACACACTGTATAAGTGCAAACACTTCAAGAGCGTTATTGTTTTCATTTTCTATGATATCTCCTTGTCATTATGGACATTGTTTTGTTGCAGCTCAAGGACCATCTAGAGGTTAGTTAAATTGCGTTGAAAGATATGTATGGGAACTTTTCTTGATTCAAATTAAAGTCTCTAAGCACCTAGAATGCTCATAAATTTCTAAAAAGTGAGATTTAATACAGTGAAACATAAACAGTCTATAATATGTTTGTGCAAAAAGGGTCTCCCTGAGTTACCAGAGTTACAAATCTGTCATTCTTGCTCAATGATAGGTACTTTTGATATTCACTGTTTCTGCGACGTTCATATTTGGGAAAGTCTAAGGTATTTTCTAATTCGGTGTCCAGATACGATACAAAGAATTGTATTTCCTCGTATTACATCATTTCCAGGACTGAACACATGGAATTAAACAATCACAGACGAAAAGATGATGTAAAAATTAATCAGAAACTATAAACTATAATAATTAATTTTGAACATAATAGAAATTTGCAGCTTAAAGAAACAAAGGTCATATGAATACTCAATCATATAATGGCGGGTTGAAGAAGAGAGCCTGTTAGACGCATGGAAGGAAAATACGATTTCGTTTAAAA
The DNA here is from genome assembly GCA_029962745.1 of Echinometra lucunter. Classification (NCBI taxonomy): domain Eukaryota; kingdom Metazoa; phylum Echinodermata; class Echinoidea; order Camarodonta; family Echinometridae; genus Echinometra; species Echinometra lucunter. The sequence goes on from CM057164.1 coordinate 14,893,673, forward strand.
ATATATTTCTAGAACCTTACATCAACGAATGATAACAATATGACGAAAATGTCATAATAATAATAACAAGAAAATTGTTTATGAATATGAAGTGATATCAAATGTGTCTTGTGCCTTTAAATGCGCTTGATAAGAACTTCAGTAGCACTTATCAACTTCATACAATTATATTATACTAGAATTTACGGTATGGTAGGTATTACGTTACATAACACTTTGAACCTTTCAACTATTGACGGTTAAGCGTTGCTGTTAGGAACAATGTTGGAAAGTTGCGGGGGAGCAGGATGTTTGCGTCCCTTTTTCACTAAAATTACAGTCTCTAAAAATTTAAATTTCTGAAAAAGGAGGCTCGTTTAATATTGTGCACAGTAAAAAGGATTGGTATTCTAACAGGTTTCATGGAGCTACCACGCAACCTTTTTTTGTTATTTCAATAACTTAGATACATTATTATTTAGCATGTTTAGACACTAATCTAAGAGTATAGTTCACTATCGTTTTCTGCAGTGTCACTTAAAACGGCTTTGTGTTCCTGCCAAAGACAATTTCTAGATCTAGATGGGTGGGTGGGTGACGATAATGCATGTTCAAGGCCTAAGCCATACCATGAAGACTGACATTAGACAGACGATTCAGAAAGAATTAAGAATTACATTAATATACCGAAGGGCTACTCATTGATATTTCTGAAGTCCCTTTGGAATTATTCTGGCGGTGGGAATGAAGAATGAATACAAAAAAAAAATAATAAGAATATTTTCCTGTAGTTTCTCGTCCCTTACCTTCCTTTTTTCGGCTTGCCTCATTTTTTTTTTTTTTTTTTTTTTTTTTTGGTTACCCCTTTTCCCCTTTTATTATGACACGAAATATATCTGGACAATGAGGTGACAAAATTTCTACACTGTTTGTGCCTCTACTCATTAATGACATATCAAAAAGGAAATTCACGTTAAAATTGATCTAAAAGCATTTGTATGTGCATGAAAAAATATGAAATATTATGGATCCTCCTTCTCCTATTATGAACTTATCCGAAAGAGAAACCAGGAATCAATTTTACTTGGCCTAATAGCTCTTTAAAAGTGTCACTTTCAGTTTCAATTGCAGGCTATTGGAACCGGATGCCCCCTGTATAAAGTCTATGGGAATTTGAAAATGCAGTAGGGCAATTCCACGGTAAGGGTGTAATTCCGTTACCAACATTTTAGACTTTCTGTGCCTCTTCTGTACTCTGCCTCCCTTGTCACCATTTAATACTCTGTAAATATGCCCATTCTTTCATGTGAGCTCCAACAATTTTATTCTTACATTCATGATATTGTGGTATAACACCTTGGTAACGGAATTACCAGGAAAAAAACCGTCAATTTTAAACTCAAACATATCTTTTTAAAATCAAAACATGCATTACACCAACACAGACTATTGTCAAATTCTTTATTGTTTCAGCATCTTTTTAATTTAAAGGCTATTAAAGACGCTAGGTCGTGGGCTTTCATAAAAATGTCAAAGGTAAATATGTCAGAGGTAAAAATGTCAGAGGTAAAACAAAAACTAAAAATGTCAGAGGAAAAATGTCAGAGGTAAAAATGTCAGGGGTAAAAAATTAATGTCAGAGGTATGTCAGATTTGGAAATGTTTAAGTGACATATTTCAGTGACATGTTTCAGGTACAACGATTACATTATAGAAATGAATGGGAGTGCGATATATTCAAATATTTTCTGGTAACAAACTGTCTACTTCAAAGCCCTTCTCTTCGCCATTTAGAAATAACGGTTATGGTGCTGGCGGGGTGAACGTTCTGGTTGCCCTCGCATTACCCTCATTTTCACTGCGGGGACGGGCATTGTAAAAACGATGGTGGGAAAAAACTGGGTTGGTAACATGAGTAGCTGACCACATACATTCTACACGATTGCGCGATTTAGATATGCACATTCCTCTTCATAAGCTCCCCCCCCCCCCCCCCGCCCTACTCTAATCAAGCGTGGTATACGTGAACGAATGCTTCAATACTATTGTCCTCAAACGTAAGAAAGAATAGAAGTAAGCGAAATTGAATCGTTAATTCGATCTATTTCTCAACCTTTTGTATTATTTCATCCAATACGTTTCGGAATTTACAACTTTTAAAAAGAATTATTCAATTAGATAATTGTGTTAGCATAAGCAAAACATCAAACGTGGATATCCCTTCTTAAGTTCAAATACCATTCTGCCATTCCATTTAAGATTTTACATCATTTAGATATTATCTTGAAATTAATTAATTTCACAAAGAAAATAATGAACATCATCCCATGCTACATTGCTTACCCAAAAGGCGCGATTTACTTATCGCTTGTTGAAATTGTCACAAATATGTTTCACAGTGCAGTGCATGTCAAGCGGCCAAATCTTAAACACAGAGAGGGAACTGGGCATTCGTTTGCTGCTATATTTGGAGTCAGCTAAACAAGTATCCGGAAGATCAAAACACTGTTGGGCAATGCGCACATACCAGGATGTAAATTCTCCCGGCCAAAACAAGATTGGTCTCATTAGGTGGTTATGAATGGGGAAGCATTATCACTTTAACGTCAAATGAGTAAGACAGGAAGGCCATTCGAGTGAGTGAACATACACACTTTTACAGAGAGCAGTATTATTGTGATCACTCCATTTATACAGTATCCATTCTTTTTTAAATATCTCGTGCTCTTCCTAATTTCAAATTCAATATTCTTACCTGTAACACGTTCACTTCGGCATTTTCAGAACTGACATTTTTATCTCTGACATTTTTACCTCTGACATATTTACCTCTGACATTTTTTCCCCTGACATTATTACCTCTGACATTTTTTCCTCTGACATTTTTACCTCTGATATTTTTACCTCTGACATTTTTACCTCTGACATTTTACCTCTCACATTTTTACCTCTGACATTTTTACCTCTGACATTTTTACACCGAACCGTATATTCCACCCTTTGCCCCATATGGCAAAGTCATTATCTCACTTTTCCTGGCCCGAGAATGCCTGAAGCAGGCCGAAGAATGTTTATGGTGGGACAGCCTGTTTTGCTGTGCTCCAGAAATGTAGCTCTATTACAGGTATTTCCACTGCTTTTCGCAAAGTCTGGTGTCAGCAAATCATGATTCACTCCCCATGAAAGCCGACGAGTGAATGTCTTTAAAGTTGTTTTTTACTATTAATGTGAAGTAAGTTGACTGTTTTTCCGACGCGGCATTGCCCAGTAGTCAGAGGGTTCAGCAACACCGTACCACGTGCTAGCCCCTTGAAAGGCTGTTGAAAGAATCCACTTAGTATGAGCCAATTAGAGGAATTAGACAAAGAAAAAAAGGAAAGGCTAGAGGAAAGGAACCTACCGAGGAAGGCATTTAGAAATGAAGGAAATGGAAACCTATACATGTATACAGTGTGTATTAATAAAAATTTAACCTTTTGAAAAAATTATAAAAATTATATTTCCAAATATTTCGAAGAGTTCTTCATGTTGATAGATGCCCAGTGGGCTCATCTATTAAGTGCCACTCACAAAACAAATTTTAATTCATGCTTGGCCCAACACTGACTGTTTTTGTTCAGAGTCTGAAAAGTGGCTTGCGCCAAATTGAAAGAAGAGGGACAGTTAAACCAGAAGTCTAAATAAGTACTCCCATTCAAAGATATTGCCCTTTGCCACAGAGTTGTCTGACTGCCTGACAGGTTGACTGACTGATTGTTTGGCATTTTATTAGTCAATAATTTGATCGATCAATTATTTATCGGCTGTTGATTAAATGATTGCCTTATTGATTGACTGGTGGATTGACTGACTAACTGAATGGTTGAATGATCGATTGTTTGAGCATTTTATTTATCAATAATTTGATCAATCAATTGACTGGCTGGCTGTTGATTAAATGACCTTACTCACTGGTTGATTGACTGACTGACTGGCTGAATGTTTGGATGACTGACTGGTGCATTGACTGATTGATCTATCATTTGTTGTGCCTTATTATAGAAAAGAGGGACTATTAAACTGGCAGTCCGAATAAGTACTCCTATTCAAATTGCATAAAATTATGATAACGTTTCGATAGTCTGAAAAGATTGAATTAAATTTTTTTATCAATATGTTAGTGATTTCACTGCTTTATGCATGGTTGAGAAATTACATCAATATCTTTAAAACACACAATACATAACTCACAGAAACATCAAATCTACGTGCTGGTCATTCGGTCAAGAATAAAAGTACCAAATTAATAACTCTAATAAATCTAATCTAATCAATCAATCAGTCAAAAAATCAAACAACAATCAGCCCATTAATACATCAACTTACAGATTAATCAGTCAATGCATCAGACAGTCATTCAACTATTCAGGTAACCAGTCAGTCATTCAATCAACCAGTTAATCAATAAGGTAATCATTTAATCAACTGATTCATCAAAGTATTGACAAATAAAAAGCCCAAACAGTCCATCAGTCAGTCAGTCTATCAGGCAGTCGGGCAACTCTGTGGCAAAGAGCAATTTCTTTGAATGGGAGTACTTATTTAGACTGCTGATTTGGCGCAAGCCACTTTTCAGACTCTGAACAAAAACAGTCTGTGTTCGGCCGTGCATGAATTAAAATTCGTTTTGTGAGTGGCACGTGATAGATGAGCCCACTGGGCATCTATCAACATGAAGAACTCTTCGAAATATTTTGAAATATAATTTTCATAATTTTTTCAAAAGTGTAAAGTTTTTATTGATACATACTGTAGAGAACACCCCATCTTAAAGTAATTGAGATTAGTACCATTTCTCATTCTTCCAAGTGTGGATGAAACAACTGGCACAGTTGACTTTATCAAAGATTCTTTGCTCAGATTGATAGGCCTATCACAGACGAAATTTCTTAGGGGTATGGCAATATCATAACTTTAAAATAGGTGCTGTGTTATTAAGCAATTTTCCTTAAGATTTTTGGATTAAAAGAAATTACCAAACATGTACAAAGAGAGCCGGGAATTAAAACTATCATAATTTTATATTATGCAGTAAGGAAGTTTCTTTTTTTTATGCACCTCTATTTTTTTTTTTAATAACAAAGTTTCATTAGAGGCTACAAGAATGGATACACATTTTGGTATCTTTCGCCGCTCGCTCCCAAATAAAGATAATTCAAGGTTGACTGAGCATCTAACCTGCTATTTCGTTGTTATTATGTTGTCACGCCTGTAAGTGGACCTCCCTGATCTGTATGATTATTATGACTATCAAAATAGATGCATAATAATTTTCAAGGCTCGAATCAAGGACACACTTTATGCAACATACATCAATCGCTCTTGTTCAGACGAGCATTAATCTATAAGAATATTCAATATCGATAAAGTAAATTTATAATGAAATAAGACTGTATACCTGGTGTTTGGGCCGATGTCATGCTAAAAAAAGACGATACGCAAACAAAGATTAAAAGAGGAAATTCAAACATTGTCGATGATACAAATGCCACACTGACGACAAGCATACAATAAGCACTTTTGAACTGAATAAAAATTCGACTGTCCATCAATGTAAAGTATCAAATATTGCCAAGGCATATTCCACAGCCTGAAGCTTATACAAGGAAGTAAAGTACATGTCGAGGACTACAGCTTTGCTTTAGTTGGAAACCAGAACGGACGTGTTTTGTGCTCCATACATTTTCGAAAATACCATCACAGAAATTGTACATGTGTACATATATATCTCGGTGCGACGGTCCAGGAAACACTGAAAAATTGTCAGTCAACGAATGAAAGAAGCAGACTCAAATTAAACCGACTGACCGAGTTTATTTCCAGGAACTTATAGATTTGTGCTCTAACTAGTTTGCGAGTGCTGGAAAAGTAAGACAATTGTATCAAATTCGATAATAGATTACAGAAAAGTCGCATATTAATGAGCAGCATGTATTTATTAACTCCATTCAAAGACCATTTTAGTTTATTAAAGTTTATTGCATCAACAAAGCTTTCCCCTGCCAAATTCACATTTTTTCCAATCTATTTGATAAAGTGTTTCTTCAATCTGGCAAAAAAAAAAAAAAAAAACGTGGTTTACTGGTCTATAGTCATTCAAAAGTGTATAAGTGTTCTTCAGTCACGTTAGTTTCCTTTGTTCTCTGCCATCAAAATGTCCCAATAATCGTGCTTCATGTCCCCGTAACCGTGCTCTTTATGCCTGATGGAATAAATCCCATTGTTATACGTCCCCATAACCCTAGTTTTGTATATATATGAATAAAGGAAGATGTCCCCTCGCAAAACGTGTGCAGTGCTTCATTTTAGTACACACAGTGAAAGAAAATAGAGAATAAAGCTGACGTAGCTGATGTATTATTTCTTAACTACCATATTGTAACGAAATTCTTAGGGTTGGTTGTTACAGGGAATTGCACACTCAGCCCTCACACACGAACTGCTGCAAAATGCTGTAAGAAAGAGAAGCTACAAGCATTTCCGGCTTTAAGTACGTTTATTATCGATAAGAGTATTTGCGTTTCTACAACAATCCTCTGCGATTTTCCTTCGCTTTTATACAGAATTATGACTAGTGTCCTGTCCTTAATTTGTAAGGACGCAGCTCGACCTCAAGTGGAGGACAGAATTTGACCTCAAGCTGAGGACAGAGTCTGACCTCCACTGGCAATCAATCATGTCAAAGGGAAGGCCGCACGCGACTGAAGTCCATCCTTGCCATTACGTAACACAAGGGCAAGCTCGCTCGCTCGACGAGCGAGACCCTGGCGTTATGCAACGCAAGGCCAGATGCGCGAGCAAGGCCGAAAAACAAAATCGTAAAAATAATCAAGGGCTAGAGTTGGCATTGAAATCATGGACTACTCTTCATGAATGAATTATGCTGAAAGTGCCGTTTCCAAATTCGTGACACTATCCCCCCACCAAAGAAAAATCACTGCCCTCAGTGATAGATATAGGCCTAGGAGGATTGACAAGTGGCAAAACTATAGGAAAATTGCAGTGGATTATTTTCAAATACATGAATTTAGGTAGCGTCATAATTATAACGAGAATAGAATTCGTCATAGACTCGTGACGAATTAGGTGGTCTGTCGGCATCTTTTAGGTTTTGACATGGACAGTGAGAAAGTCAATGGTAAAGACTATTGATAAATTTTTACGTCTCTATAGGAGACTAACGTCATAGAAATCGGATGATTGGATATTGCAGCATAATGGAAAGGAGATCCAAAGCTCTATTAACCTTAACGAATCAGATTTTCTATAGGGTTATGCATAAACTACTGTGCGCTGCATTGCTATTGTCATAACGGGCCAAAATCAGCAGTTTATTTCTTTGACTGTGACTGTATATGTAATCATATAGTTAAAGATGATAGTAATATAACATGTAAAAATAAAGCAAACGGAAAAAAAATTGCCCCCTTCACTCCGGGACACGAACCAGGGACCTTGAGCATGTGAGGCAAGTGCTTTGAAGGTATACCTGAAAACAGCTCATAGAGATAACACGTTGATTCAAAACGGAATTCTAATATCAGGTTTTCCAGTCAAAATTTCACATGTATTCGACATTTGATTAAAAAACATATGAATGCATAAGATAGAGAATTTTCTCAGCTGCAACATACTTAAAGATGGGCGAAAGTCAAGCAGAAATAAGGAAGATGTTGATCAAAGAAGACGAGAATGTAGAATGAAGAATTACATAAAGGTCATGTCCCATAGAGAATACACGCAAGTTGAGAAAAATTGACATTGTACCTTTAATCATGAATTTAGACCATGATGTCGTCATCAAAATGAGCAACAATGAATGAATTATTTGTAGAAAATTGTCTCAGCTACAACTTATCGAAATCTCAGCGAAAATTGATGAATAATAAGCGAGATAGTCTCGGTTAAAGGTAAAAAATATGACGTCATTATTGAAAAAATGAAATTTTGACTTCACCTTAGAATATGACGACGTTCCGACTGCTCGACCCTCAATTTTTTTTCGTGAATTCAAATCTTCATTTCATAGGCTTTCAGAAAATGCAAGAAAATTGGGGGTCCCCATGCTATTTAACGAGCTATGGCAGATTTCAAAAGGGCATGTTTTTGCATGTTTTTACGTTATTTGCCCCATAGACGAGCGCACGGATTTTGAACTTTGACGCGCGCGTGCGGCCTTATGATGAGGTGAAATTGACTTTCAATTGATGTGAATTGTCAAGAAAAGTATTAGGATCGCAAATCAAGTGAAAAAACGGTGTTTTTACGTTTTCTTTGGTGTGCGCGCGCAAATTTGGCGCGCGCGGACGCGGACGCGCGCAAATTTATGAAATTCTTAAAATGGCCTGAAACGTGTGCAAAATGAATATGAGTCGATTCTGAGCATTTTTAATTTTTGTGCGCGCACCGACGCGCAGACGTAAGCGTACGCGCGCGTCTAAATGAATGGAATTATTCAGATTGATATGAATATTCATCATGCTAAGTATGAATGAGAAATGACATTCCGTTAAGAAGATATGATCATGAAATGATATTTACAAAATGGCGCCTGGATGACGTCACTATGATCTGATGAACTTGAAAATGAGTAAAAAACCGAGATCTCGTAAGGACTGATAATTCATGAAAATTTGACAGAAAATGACAGGGCCAGTTCTGAGATTTCGACTGCACAAAAAAGTGGGTACCAATAAAGAGAATAATTAAAAATAAAAATAATAATGAAAGAAGATTCTGACGAAATTAAAAGGTGATCTGTCAAAGATGACAGACGACCTAATGAAGAAGTGAGACGGAGAGAGAGACAGAGACCAGAGGGGAGAGAGAGGGGAAGGGAGGGAGGGAGAGAGGGAAAGACATAGAGAGAGAGAGAGAGAGAGAGAGACGGAAGGACAGAGTGAGAGCGAGACAATAATGTATTTCCTACAACCTGGATTTCAAAAGATATAATCTATCACCACAAAACAAAAGTTTGCATGTATGGTGTACCGCCCTATAAAGTTTTATACACATCTCCAACATCTTAATGCACGTAATTATTAAAAAGAAATGAAAGTCCATGTCCAGAAAACCATATCATATTCTATTAAAGTGAAAACTAGCACATTGTTTTTTTTTTCAAAACAGAAGATTTAGAGAACAGGTGGTACGTTTAAAAACATATCTCTTAAAAGCAAATTAACCATTTTCAGAATCAGAGTTGACTAATTCGACTATCATTCGACTAAATATATGAGAAGAACTATACTACATGAAAAAAACTATAAAGCATATCTATCGACAACAAGACGATGGCTAAATTCAAAATAAACTACAAAATCACCTAAATGTAGGCCTAGATTTTTTTTTCGCAGCGATAGTAAATCTCAAATAGACTAGTGTGGAAACGATTATGATTTCGGCACTAATGATAACCTTGCGCGAGACTGATTTACTGCCATAACTATAAATACAAGCGTTCTCCATCCAGATTCTTCGAGTATAACTCTGCACATGCCCAAAGATAGAAATTTGACTATAGAACAATGGACCAATGGACACGCTGGCAGGAATATCCGTGCACAATTATACAAAACACGATCGAGACAAGTGTTTTTGATATGACATTACCAAATTAAATTTTGCGACATATTGTTTTTCTCAAGAAATAACATGTATCTCAGACGAGGAAAAACTCATCTACGGCTACTATACAACAATAGCAATGTTCTATCTGACCCTTCAAAAAAACATCTTAATGATCATAATACGGAGTAACACTAAACATCATACTATCACATGATAAAAATAATGTCAAAACAAAAGGTTAAAGCATACATTTTTATAATGTTCTATATACAACAGAGAGAAGACAGCGATACATACAGAGAGAGAGAGAGAGAGACCAGGGGAGATAATAAGGAATAGAAGTTTAGAGGGGAAGGGAGACCGATAGACGAAATGGAGAGAGGTGAAATGGAGATGAGAAGGGAGGAAGAGACAATATAGATCAATACATTCCAGAACTGCCGGGTTTCACGAAAAACAAATTCGCATCAAATTCCATTTTTACCGAAATGGTCATGTCCATTCCGAAACTGGACGAGATGTTTTTGTTTCCCATAATGCTTAACATTCAGTGCAAAATTCATGCAAGTTGTATAACAATATTCTACTCCTCAGATATAATTCAGAAGACTATGCTTCCATATAATGATTATTGTTCCATCATTGTTCATCAAGTCAGTACGTTATCCTCATTAATCGGCAACCAAGATAAGTATGAAGATCTTCATTTGAAAATAATATCGTTACTATTGTCCGTTCAAGAAAATGAGGACGTTACCTCTAGTCTCTGGCTGCAGATTATCGATTCCGGTCCGAACAGGTCATCATCTCATGGTGTCGGGACATCTCACAAAAAGTTATGGCGGGTCCTCTACTTCTACATCACGCAACAACGTGCTCATAAATGGTTGACGTTGCTCCCACGATATCCAGAGCGATCCATGATCTCTAAGCTGGTATGTTTCCACATGCTTTCCCAGGTCTTGTCGAAGATTCACCATTAACAAATCTACCAACGCGATGCCGTGATACTGATGACGCTCTGCCTCTGTTTTCCTTACCGATGCCCACGAAAAACAAAACAAATAAAAATAAAGTGGCCCTAAAACTACTAAACTATTGCTACAAAATAACTGGCCCCTGATGACCGCATCCTTTGCCATTGCCGTGCTCCCATATACATGCTAGGACTTACACCCAATGCAGCAACGGTGAAAACTCTCAAAAGGCACTCGATTTCCCTTTCAATCGACATAACAACTCGTATCGTCATCCTGCACATCTCACACAAAACAAAATATAACTGCACGATCCGACATCGGTGATGAATTTTGACGAAATAAGCTACGTGAATCCAGTCGAAACTTCCTGAAAGTGACTTCCCACGACCCACGGATATCAAATCCGACGGCGACGTCCGTCTAAAGAAGCAGGGCATGTAGAAACCCACAGCAACCTCGACCAGGAAAATGCGACAGCTAACTCAACGTCGAATTCCAGCTGGAGATCACGAAGACGAAACATGACGACCACCTTTCCAGGGGCGTCGCTAGAGGGGGGGGGGGGGGGGGGTGTGGGGGGGGTGTGACACCCCCCCCCCCCCCATTAAAAATTCTTGTCGGCAAATTCGTGTTCGCTGTCGGCAAAAAAAAGAGAGAGAGAGAGAGGGAGAGAAGGGAGAGGGAAGAGGAAGGAGGGAAAAAAAAAGATGAGTAAGGTGACCAAATAGAGTCATATTCGGCTTATTTTGCTTGTGCATTTTGACGACGAAATAACACTGGTAACACGAAAGAGAGCCTATTTTTCCTCCGCTCGCTGCGCTCGCTCGTATTATATCAAGATACAGGATGATTTCGGAAAGCAAACACATTTGCCAAGTGAAATAAACAAATATATAATTTAGATATTTTGGGGCCCATCATGAATTTTGTTGAAGAATTATCACCACTATACCATAAAAAAGAGTAAATATATTTTTCCTCGCTCGCTGCGCTCGCTCGTATAATATTTAGATACAGGATGGTCTTTGAAAGCAAATAGATTAGGTAGGAGAGGTGACCAAATATATCACAATAGGTATCTTAAAGGCCCATCGTGAATTTTGATGAAGAACTTTCACTTCTACCATGAAAAGGAGTATTTTTCCTCGCTCGCTACGCTCGCTTGTACAATATTCAGATACAAAATGGATTTGGGAAAGCAAACGAATTCGGCAAGCGAGGCCTATCATGTACTTTGATGAAGAGTTATCACCTACCATAAAAAGAGTATATATATTTCTCCTCGCTCGCTGCGCTCGCTCGTATGATATTTAGATATAGGATGGTCTTTGAAAGCAAATAGATTAGGTAAGAGAGGTGACCAAAATATCAAAATAGATATCTTAAAGGCCCATCATGTATTTTGATGAAGAACTTTCACTTCTACCATGAAAAGGATTATGATAAGGAGTATATAGAATTTTTCCTCGCTCGCTGTGCTCGCTCGTATAATATTACGATTTAGGATGGTCTTTGAAAGCGAATGAATCATGTGAGAGAGGTGACCAAATATATGATTTAGATATCTTTAAGCCCATCATGTAGTTTGATGAAGAACTATCACTTCTACGAAAGAGAGTGTATATTTTTCCTCGCTCGCTGAGCTCGCTCGTATTATATTTAGATAGAGAATGTTTTCGGAAAGCTAACACATTCAGCAAGTGAGCTGAACTAATATAATTTAGAAGGAAAATTTAATAGAGGCACACAATTGAACATGCCTCGTGGGCTTTATACAGTTGAATTTGTCGACGTTGGTCGTCGGCAATCGGAGGCATAATTTGTCGGCAATCTGGCCTCTATACCCCCCCCCCCATTAAAAAAAGTCTAGCGACGCCCCTGCACCTTTCTAACCAACATCATTGCATGAGTAGGACAGGTTATCCATCAATGCCATTAGAATACCGGCGGAAGACCCAGGTTGACATTCAGTGGACAGGTTACGTTACTTTTCTTTCATACGAGTTCGGATTCGTCGTTCCTTTCGGATGATAGCCATATTTCTCGGTTTCCGAGCCACTCCGATGCACGTGTTAAAGTCCAAATCCTACCGCTGCCACCAGTGTAACGAAATTCGTTTGGGTTGGTTGTTACAGGGAATTGCACACTCAGCCCTCACACACGAACTGCTGCAAAATGCTGTAAGAAAGAGAAGCTACAAGCGTTTCCGGCTTTAAGTACGTTTATTATAAGAGTCATTTGGGTTTCTAGAGCATTTCGGAGACAACTCAACCAGTTCCAATCCTCTGCGATTTTCCTTCGCTTTTATTTAGAATTATGACTAGTGTCCTGTCCTTTGTAAGGACGCGGCTCGACCTCAAGTGGAGGACAGAATTTGACCTCAAGCTGAGGACAGAGTCTGACCTCCACTCGCAATCAGTCATGTCAAAGGGAAGGCCGTACGCGACTTAAGTCCATCCTTGCCATTACGTAACACAAGGGCAAGCTCGCTCGCTCGACGAGCGAGACCCTGGCGTTACGCAACGCGAGGCCAGATGCGCGAGCAAGGCCGAAAAACAAAATCGTAAAAATAATCAAGGGCTAGAGTTGGCATTGAAATCATGAACTACTCTTCATGAATGAATTTTGCTGAAAGTGCCGTTTCCAAATTCGTGACACTATCCCCCCACCAAAGAAAAATCACTGCCCTCAGTGATAGATATAGGCCTAGGAGGATTGACAAGTGGCAAAACTATAGGAAAATTGCAGTGGATTACTTTCAAATACATGAATTTAGGTAGCGTCATAATTATAACGAACCAGAGGAGAGAGAGTGGGGGGAGAGGGAAAGACAGAGTAAGGGCGAGAGAAAGGGAGAGAGAGAGAGAGAGAGGGAGAGACGGAAGGACAGATTGTGAAAGCGAGACAAGAATGCATTTCCTACAACCTGGATTTCAAAAAAACATAATCAGTCATCACGAAACAAAAGTTTGTATGTATGGTGTACTGCCCTATAAAGTTTTATACACATCTGTAACATCTTAATGAACGTAATTATTAAAAAGAAATGAAAGTCCATGTCCAAAAAACCACATCATATTCTATTAAATTGAAAACTAGCACATTGTTTTTTTTCACAAAACAGAAGATTTAGAGAACAGATGGTACGTTTAAAAACATATCTCTTAAAGCAAATTAACAATTTCCAGAATAAGAGTTGACAAATTCGACTTTCATTCGACTAAATATATGAGAAGAACTATACTACATGAAAAAAACTATAAAGCATATCTATCGACAACAAGACGATGGCTAAATTCAAAACAAACTACTAAATCACCTAAATGTAGGCCTAGATTGTTTTTCGCAGCGATAGTAAATCTAGTGTGGAAACGATTATGATTTCGGCACTAATGATAACCTTGCGCGAGACTGATTTACTGCCATAACTATAATACAAGCGTTCTCCATCCAGATTCTTCGAGTATAACTTTGCACATGCCCAAAGATAGAAATTTGACTATAGAACAATGGACCAATGGACACGCTGGCAGGAATATCCGTGCACAATTATCCAAAACACGATCGAGACAAGTGTTTTTGATATGACATTACCAAATTAAATTTTGCGACATGTTGTTTTTCTCAGGAAGTAACATGTTTCTCAGACGAGGAAAAACTTATCTACGGCTACTATACAACAATAGCAATGTTCTAACTGACCTTTCAAAGAAAAAATATTAATGATCATAATACGGAATAACACTAAACATCATACTATCACATGATGAAAAAATGTCAGAACAAGAGGTTAAAACATACATTTTTATAATGTTCTATATACAAGAGAGAGAAGACAGCGACAGATACAGAGAGAGAGTGAAAGGGACCAGGGGGATAAGGAATAGAAGTTTAGAGGGGAAGGGAGACCGAGAGACGAAATGGAGAGAGGCGAAATGGAGATGAGCAGGGAGGAAGATATGGATCAATACATTCCAGAACTGCTGGGTTTCACGAAAAACAAATTCGCATCAAATTCCATTTCTACCAAAATGGTCATGTCCATTCCGAAAGTTGACGAGATGTTTTTGTTTCCCATACAACCAAATTAAATCACGATCACTACCGGCTTTCCGAACAAAAAAAAATCAAGAAGCGATTAACACAACAAAATGTTATATAAAACATGCTCTAACATTCAGCGCAAAATTCATGCAAGTTGTATTACAATATTCTACTCCTCAGATATAATTCAGAACATCATAGTTCCATATCATGATTATCGTTCCATCATTGTTCATCAAGTCAGTACATTATCCTCATTTATCGGCAACCAAGAAAGTATGAAGTATGGCTGCAAATTATCGATTCTGGTCCGATCAGGTCATCATCTCAGGGTGTCGGGACAATCTCACAAAAGTTATGGCGGGTCCTCTACTTCTACATCACGCAACAACGTGCTCATGAATGGTCGACGTCGCTCCCACGATATTATCTGGAGTGATCCATGAACTCTAAACTGATATGTTTCCACATGCTTTCCCAGGTCTTGTCGAAGAATAACCATTAAAAAATCGACCAACGCGATGTCGTGATACTGATGACGCTCTGCCTCTGTTTTCCTTACCGATGCCCACGAAAAACAAAACAAATAAAAATAAAGTGGCCCTAAAACTACTAAACTATTGCTACAAAATAACTGGCCCATGACCGCATCCTTTCGTTGCCATTGCCGTGCTCCCATATACATGCTAGGACTGACACCCAATGCAGCAACGGTGAAAACTCTCAAAAGGCACTCGATTTCCCTTTCAATCGACATAACAACTCGTATCGTCATCCTGCACATCTCACACAAAACAAAATATAATTACACGATCCGACATCGGTGATGAATCTTGACGAAATCAGCTACGTGAATCCAGTCGAAACTTCCTGAGAGTGACTTCCAACGACCCACGGATATCAAATCCGACGGCGACGTCCGTCTAAAGAAGCAGGGCAGGTAGAAACCCACAGCAACCTCGACCAGGACATGCGACGGCTAACTCAACATCGAATTCCAGCTGGAGATCACGAGGACGAAACATGACGACCACCTTTCTTGCCAACATCATTGCATGAGTAGGACAGGTTATCCATCAATGCCATGAGAATACTGGCGGAAGATCCAGGTTGACATTCAGTGGACAAGTTACGTTAATTTTCTTTCATACGAGTTCGGATTCGTCGTTCCTTTCGGATGATAGCCATATTTCTCAGTTTCCGAGCCACTCCGATGCACGTGTTAAATTCCAAATCCCACCGCTGCCACCAGTGTAACGAAATTCTTAGGGTTGGTTGTTACAGGGAATTGCACACTCAGCCCTCACACACGAACTGCTGCAAAATGCTGTAAGAAAGAGAAGCTACAAGCATTTCCGGCTTTAAGTACGTTTATTATCGATAAGAGTCATTTGCGTTTCTACAACATTTCGGAGACAAACTCAACAAGTCCAATCCTCTGCGATTTTCCTTCGCTTTTATTTAGAATTATGACTAGTGTCCTGTCCTGTCCTTTGTAAGGACGCAGCTCGACCTCAAGTGGAGGACAGAATTTGACCTCAAGCTGAGGACAGAGTCTGACCTCCACTCGCAATCAATCATGTCAAAGGGAAGGCCGCACGCGACTGAAGTCCATCCTTGCCATTACGTAACACAAGGGCAAGCTCGCTCGATCGCTCGACGAGCGAGACCCTGGCGTTATGCAACGCAAGGCCAGATGCGCGAGCAAGGCCGAAAAACAAAATCGTAAAAATAATCAAGGGCTAGAGTTGGCATTGAAATCATGGACTACTCTTCATGAATGAATTCTGCTGAAAGTGCCGTTTCCAAATTCGTGACACTATTCTTAAAGTTGATAAAGTATTATTCCGTATTATTTCGGTGTATTTTCTTCACTTATATATTATTTCGATATTCATTTGTTCAGTGATGTATCATTATTCAATTATGTATTATTTCGATACTATTTTGATATTATTTCTATTTGTATATTATTTTGCCTGTTCGTTTCTTCTTTGTTGTATCTGTTCAGACCTGATGAAGGCCTGATGGCCGAAGTTTGTCCATGAAATAAAAGGATCATTGTGGTCGAGAGCGACGTCAGCTTCATTCTCTATTTTCTTTCACTATATTTATATGTATATGTATATACGATCAACCCACTGACTACTAAATTCCTATGTTCCCATAGACTTATACATGTATCACCGGGTTCCAGTAGCCAATGGGATAAAATGCTTTTTTATGTTTTCATACTGTATCACCTTCCTCAACAGTGCTCACATCATTCAGTGAAAATATGATCTTTTGAGATTCTGAAGTATCAGTTTCCTTTTCTTGGTTGCATGGCCATTTGTTTTTCCAATGATTTTACAGAGAAGTAACAACACAGATTGCTTATATCTTGATCTTATAGCTTGATGATGATGGTGATAATAATAATAATAATAATAATAATAATAATAATAATAATAATAATGATAATAATAATAATAATACTTGTGAAAACTTATGGAGCGCGCACACACCGTCCAAAAACACTCATGGCGCTACCCCAGCAACAGTTCTCTTTGATGGAGGTATTATACAAATTGATTTTATATCCCCATAAAAAAAAAAGATAAAAATCACAATTCAAACATTTGCACAACCATTGGAATTCTCAACTCCGCCCAGTGAGGCCTGGTGAGACCTGGTCGAAGTGGTGGATTTTTTTACAACTTTCTGGCAACTCAGGTCATTGGTGATGGGATGGGAGCCGGGGACATGTTGTTAGGTTTAAAGACAGGAAGTGGTAGATACCAAGTCTTTTACCTGTTTACAAAGAACACTTTCTGGCACCCCAGGTCGTTACTCCTGGTACTGATCTAAATCATGATTGATGTACATGCCCAGGTCCCTCTATTAATTATAATAATTCATAGTAATAGCCTTATGGAAAAACTCTTTATTTCATTCTATGTTTTATTTCCGCATGGAGGCATTTTGCTTCAGCAAATGGCTGCCCCCCCCCCCCCCCCCATTTCTTCCTTGAGCCAGAAGGGAAAGACAGTGGCTGTTTTTTTTTTTTTTTTTTAAGCAAGTCCGTGCATATAAAAAACACATAGGCCCTACATAAGATTCATCAAAAATGATGCAGTATACATACTTAAAAGAAGAAACGAGGAATAGCATTACAAACGAAAAAAAACAATCAATAAAACTACAAACAAAATTGTATAAGAAATAAGCACGGTTAATTGCATATAAATACCATAAGATATATAAAAGATCGACAATTAAAACAGCAACAACTCCAAAAGTTGTAATAACTCCTAATAGGTGGCATATCCAAAGGGCTCCATTAACTACGGTAATGACGCGATATCAAGACGACACCTCGTGCAGAGTATTGCTCATGATGAGAGAACTCCCTCTTATCGTAGGAATCACAAGCCTATGTTTGTGACTCGACTATGGCCGTTCCGTGGTCAGATCCTTATATAGACGTCAGAGATTGGTAGCGGTCCTGGCCGTTCACATCTTCTGCTTCGATGTAGCCATCCAGGTTATCGTCTTTAATGTGAGATTTCTAGGATGTAGCATACCCTGGTTCCTTGACTCTATATGGCCGTTCATCGTTCAGATCCTGGTTATAGAAGATACAGATCGTGACGTCAGAGATTGGTCATGGTCCGGATTGATCGCATCTTCTACTTCGATGTATCCATCCGGGTTATCGTCTTTATTGTAAATTTAAGATGGATGTAGCATACACTGTCCAGGATTCCTAATCTCTGATCACCATCGTTTTCACTGGGTGATTGGCTGATATCTGTCTCCTGCCTTGTACAGGGGTGGCTGAAAGAAACCAAATAATAAGAAATATTTTTCTTAAAAACCGAGGGGATATACAATTGTAAGGAAATGTCAACTTATATACAGGACGTATGTTGCAACGCGATAACCAGTCTGAAATATAAACAAGCATGACCATGTTGACAAAGGGAAATACTGTAGGTATTTTATGTGTTCTTGAATTCTTAAACAAACTGAACTTCTTAACTCACATCGTGAATTAGAAAACGGATTAAGAAATGGGCGCCTCTGGGAACTTTGTTAGATTCTGTTTGATCATTATTCAATATTCATCATAAAAATAAGAATTTTCAATTTGATTTTAATTAAACTGTTAGAGGTATATCCATGTTGTACGTTTTTAACCTAATATACCCAGGGGGCTATAATGCCCCCCCCCCCGTGTTGAATTTTGACGGTACTCCGCAACGACTAGATGTATCGATCTGAGATTCAATGACTTTTTTTCTCTGGTCCTTCCCGCACGTTTTGATACCAATTTATGTCGATCGGACGGACGGTGCCGGTGTCAGATTACGATTACGAACGCAAGTCGTTAGAATTTCACTATTTCTGTATATTATGACAGTGTACAAACCTATGGGCAAAATTAGAAATTTCAAACTTATGTAAATATTGTCAGG
>CM057164.1:14913244-14928244 GCA_029962745.1 Echinometra lucunter
TTTGAAAGCTTTTTGTCGATCATGAATAAATGGAGTTACCCAAGGTTTATCAGTACTACTCACTTTCAATTCATGCGAAGGTAAGTATAAATCAAGCCGAGTTTAATTGTTATCAGTCAACCTGGTGCACATCAATGATATATCGGAGGTGTTTAAAAAAAAAAAAACTTCTTCCCATGTTTGTGCTGTTAACCACTTACCAAACAACCTTAATCCACTGTCCTTCAAAAGACGAATAATTCTGGATTTCTTTTCAGTAGTTTGTTTTAAGAAATTAGCTGGATGCTAAATAATACAATTGTGAACGCTTCTACCGATTGGAAACTGAAATATTTGCATAGTATTCTAAAAGTTTGTAAACATCTTGTCGAGTACATTGTGTCCTCTTGTTGGTTATCAACAATTTGTTTAAACCTGTCATCCCTTAAGATTTCTTGAAAATTCAAATTGTTAAAATCACGTAGTACAGCTATCCCCACGTCAGGGCATTTTACAAGTAGAGAGTCAATTGTTGAAGATAACATGATCAACATATGCTGCCTCATTAGGACACCTCGAGGGAAAATAGAGAACGCACAAAAAGCAATCCTCAATGTTCAAATATGTGTGGAGATTTGAAGTCATTTGGGGCATGAGCTAACCATGAACTGGCCTTATTGAGATTCTAATCGTATTTACTATAATTTGATTAACTATTTTCATAAATTGTGTGTCAAAACAAATGATATGATAATACGGAAGTGAAATTAAAACTAGATAAATCAGATTGAAATCTGTATAAAGCGTGCGAATTCTTAAATGCTTCACTCGTATTCAGGAGTATGGTAAAAATATATGGGACGTCAAAGAAAGTGAAACTTGCATACAATGTATAAACATTGCCTTGATATATACCCCCGTAAATAGAATTCCTCATTTTTTAAGCTTGCAATTCCAGGGCGGATCCAGCATTTTTAATGGGGGCGAAAACAGTTTCGGACAATCTTATGAAAAACAAAAGTAAAGTCAATCAAGAAAATAAAAGTTCGAAGATTCTGCAACCGACGTGTTGGCTCAGTAGGTAGAGCGTCCGCCTCACAATCGGGAGGTCGTGGGTTCGAACCCCGGCCGCGTCATATCAAAAGACGTTAAAAATGGGAGGTCGCTGCTACCTTCTTTGACGTTCAAGAATTGAAAGGGATAGAGCAACGTCGATCTTGGCGCTGCTCATGGCTGCCGGGCCCGCGATCAATTGGGCAAAAAGAATTTCAATTTCGGACAAAAAATTTGGAGTTTGGAGTAATTGTTTAAATACAAAATTCTCAGACAAGGTAACGAAGAAAAGTCACATGGAGTCAAATTTAAGAAGGTATACTTGATTTGCTTATTCTTTTTACAAAAATGGTGATGGGCAGTGTAGTGAACACTCTTATAGAAATGAACTAAACGAATTCGATTAGGCGAACACAAAATTCGTTCGATCGATCAATCGATCGATAGAGAGAGAGAGAGAGAGAGAGATGAAGTGCTAAATAACATGTATGAAGCCTGTACCTCTTACCGACCACTTAACAGTTTCCATCCCACTACAGAAAAGATTCTCAATAAAATGTCTCTAAACAGTGTTAAGTCATGAATCTACGCCAATTTGCGATGGCCGTCAGAACAATAAAGCCTTGCAATTTTTTTTAATAAAAAAAAGATGGTGTTTTATTACCGAACTTATGATTTGTCGATGAAAATGATGTCAAAATTTAGATAAAAATAAGCCCTATTTGAAATCAATACAATTCTAAATGATGCCGGAGATGTTAATTACCAACACTTGTATAATTTCAGATAAAATATAAGTTCGAAAATGTCATTTTAAGGATGTTTCCATGGTAGACATCTTTTATCTCCTACTTTCCGTGTAAAAACTGCACAATTTGTGGACGCGCCTATATGGATGTTGCGTAGTTTAAGACGCATTTTAGATGCCCAAAGTTGACCCTAAGCGTCTTTGAATACTATTACAAAATCCACAATATCTTTGTCATTAAAAAGTGTCTGGACCCTGCTATTTCAGGGATTTACCTTAAATATATTCCGATTGTAGTCGCACCTTCCGTAAAGATCAAACGCATCATATCACGGTATCGTCACAAAGACCGGAAATGTTGAAGTAAACAACTGTGCGCGTATTAAGCTTTCTCTAAGCAGGCAGTTAAGTTGCGCGTGATATACGCCTGTTGCTCCGGGTGACAAGCGCAATTAGGTCAATATGCAAAATACGATGGCCCTGCGATACCCGTCCTCGTAATTCCGAAAATAAGCAACATTTTATGGAGAGGTCGGTAAAATGACGCGTCAGTATTAGATTAGAGTCCCCAGTTTTCCGCGATACGGAAAACGGAAAAATTCCACGGAATTCGAGAAGAACACGGATTTCACGGAATTTCACGGAAAATGCAATTTTCAGGTTTAAAAATCTGAATTACGAAGAATTGAATGAAAATCATGAAAATCAAAGCAAAATCCAATAAAGCAAAATCGTGCATCAGTGGAAAACCTGTTCGCATTATTTAGCATCTGTTCGTCAAGCTTGATCTGCATACTACAGAGCAAATATATTAAAGAAACTTGCGTTTTTCTAAGATTTCCACTATTTATTATTGCTTTATCAGAATGTTTCATACATGTCACCGAAGAACACGGAATTTGCATTTTAGAAAACGGAAAATTGGGGACTCTGTATTAGATACACTGATCGTACTACTTACACCACTGCCTGCTGTCCACAAGTGCGCTGTTCGTACTGATAAGGACTGCTAATACAACAACGGTGACAGAAATGTAGTTCTCCATATCTTCCCTCGGTCGGACAGGGATCTATCTGAAAGCCTTTTTTTCTGCGATGAAATATTGAAATAATTCGCAAACATCAAATTCAAATGTCAATTTTAAGTGACTGTAATTCTAAGCAAACTAAACACCCAAGATTTTGCAACGGAAAGCCCTTTTTCTGCGATGAAATATTGAAATAATTCGCAAACATCAAATACAAATGCCAATTTGTAGTGATTGAACACTGATCCAGATTTTGTAGCGGAACTTACTTGAAGTATTCGAATGGTTGTTGACAAGTCTGTGTCCACTGAAGTCTTCGGGAATCTTGTCAGCTTAAAATATCCTAAAACATATGACTTAGACACACCTAATTCAATCATAAAGCTATATGAAGTGAAAGTAAGTCGAAACGCAATTCCGAATTGTTTCTGATGTAGCAGGAAGGGCTGCGGCAGTCGATTGGCCAGAATATATTCATATGAAATATAATGATTTTTTTTTTTCAGCTTGAAAGAATCAACAAGTGTAGGAAACAGTGCTAGGTATGCATAACATTAGCAAGACTCACACTTGACTCCATTTCCGGACATATTCACTATAACTTAAAGCTGAAAGTTATTGCGACAGTAAGGCAATTTTCCTGGAGGGTTTGTTAGGCCAATACTGATAAAGATCTTTCATTACAAGTAAGTCTTTCAGCTGTCCAAAAATTATCATATGTAAGAATAGTCAAACGAGCACACTACACTGAACATGCTGAATGGAGTATACTTTTATCTGAAATTGTCGTTATCGTTTCCAATGAAGTCTGACTCCCGCTCGTATGATAGGAGATTTCCCTCCTACCTATTTGGCGTAAAAATGCGACATAACTGTTGGCTAAAAATCTCACAGAATCAAAGTTACATAATTATGAAGAACTTTATGTATCGCATGCATATAAACGCTTCTTGTTCATCATCATATGAAAAGTTTGAATGCAAAAAACCTATATGTACCCATTATTTTTTTCAAATTGTCAAATCTGCAATCAAAGATCAAGAAAAATAAAGAAAATAATAAGAAAATCTATGCTACTTTTGATCATAACTTCAAAATAAAGCTTTGTATGTGATGAGCAATGTATCATTTGAAAGTATTATTTTGTGATATAATATGACAGCTACCTTTAAACTTTAATATTGTCAAAAATGGCGTTTATCGGTTTTTGTGTATAAACTTTAATATCATGATAGAGCCAGCAAGTGAGAGCAATTCAGGGTTGCATTATTTTGTAGTTTGAGGGACTTTGTTATCAAGCAAGAGATCAATTAGTGAATAAATTTCTACCGTACGACATTCAAGCCCAAGAGACGGAAGGTCAATGAGATCGAAAGTGCACGAGACCGAAGGCCTGCGAGTCCGCAAAATCGTAAATCGTAATCAATACACGGCTCTTACAGATTCCACTCCCTCCGAGTTTGAAACATAAGATTATAAAAATGGCTGGTATCGAAATGAGCGTTTTATCGAATATTTTCTGTATGAAAATTGGGAGAATTCTGTAAAAATTTCCAGTGGGGAGGGGTGGGGACATTGACATCAATTTTTATGAAGGTATGAAGAGAGAAGGAAAAAATCTAAGGGGAATCTCAAATGGTTGTAAAATATTAGATAACCTCGGTTTAAAAAAAGGAAGAGGTAAGAATATGTCAGCAAAGAAAAATGTTTCAAAAGTAAATGTAGTCTGTAATAGAATAAAAACACAAAATTTTGTTGGTATTATTTTCAGTATCTAGCATGATCTACTGATAAATCTTCAAGTATCTGAGGAATTTTTAAACTACAATGTAATTGATTACTTCTGTTTCTTCCTTTACATCAATCCCCAACCCGACAGGACTATTCCCTGACCCTTCTTCTGTCCGCCTACATTTTAAAATGTTATTGTCCTATGTAACTCTCTATACATGATTTAATAGAGAAAACAAGTAAGTCTAATCTACTAAAGATCCCCTGTTGTATGCAGAGGTCCTGTCGACAACTCATGAGATGAATATAAGTTTTAGCTGTATTAAATAAGGTAATCAGTTTCATTTTAGGGGCGGTTGTATATACATACGTCGTGAATCCTAACTGGGTATTTTTCCTGGAAAATGGTCGTTTGTTGTTATTTCCTTGTTTACTCTCGGCATTCTAACTTTTAAGAAAATATTCCTAGGATTTGTAGTTGGTATAAAAAGAGAGTGTTTCGAAATATTACTTTCAAAATCTCAGTTTTGACCTAGATGACATCGTTATTCAAGATTTCCAAATAAGGAAATTCAGCCTTCATTTTTCAGTTTTCATTTTGTAAGATTGCTCAAAGAAAACGCATGTTGTACTAGCTATTTTTGAAACATGTTAAAAAAAGTTCCTCGAAAATTACTTGTTTTTTTTTTTATATTCTTATATTCCTTTCTTTTAGTGACATCAATATGTACAAACATAGCAAACAAATTACAGTCATGAATTGACAAGTAAGTTCATATACGTACCATGGTACCAGTAAAATCAAATAAGGACAAAGAATTTATATACACAGATGCACTTGTAAATCACTTCATATCTTACTTAACTTGCAATGTAATTAGATTTAACTTGTCGTTTTCCTGTTTTTCTTTTACTGAAAGAAAGGTTAAGAAATAAGATAAAGAAAAAGAATAAAACAAACGTACCCTCACATCCTAACAGTAGCACAACTCTTCCCTCCCCTTCAGTCACCCAGGGGCGTAGACAGCGGGGGGGGGGGATGAGGGGTATGCATCCCCCCACCTCACAAGGTGGGGGGATGACATGTACAATCCCTCCCCCCCCCCCAGGTTGTAGGGAAAGATGTTTGCTTACGATTAATCTGAATTAACATGTTTAGAAACTAGGAACAGCAATAATGATAATAATAATTATTATCATTATAACAACAACAATAATAATAATAATAATGATAATAATAATAATGATAATAATAATAATAATAATGATAATAATAATAATAATAATAACAATGATGTATTATTATTATTATGCCTATGATAATAATAATAGTTATCATCATCATCATCATCATCATCATCATCGTCAATGTGACTGAAATGACGATTACTATCATAAGTATATCGATAATTATTCTGCTTTATGTAGTTATTTATATTACTTTTGGGTAATTTCGGCGCTGTCACGGTTTTTCTGAAGTGGTATAACAACATTTTAAAAAAGATAAATAGCGTGATGCAAATATACAATAATGTGTGTCAGTCCAAATTCTGTATTCGTTTGTCACGGTGCATTCTAACTTTTAAGAAAATATTCCTAGGATTTGTAGTTGGTATAAAAAGAGAGTGTTTCGAAATATTACTTTCAAAATCTCAGTTTTGACCTAGATGACATCGTTATTCAAGATTTCCAAATAAGGAAATTCAGCCTTCATTTTTCAGTTTTCATTTTGTAAGATTGCTCAAAGAAAACGCATGTTGTACTAGCTATTTTTGAAACATGTTAAAAAAAGTTCCTCGAAAATTACTTGTTTTTTTTTTATATTCTTATATTCCTTTCTTTCAGTGACATCAATATGTACAAACATAGCAAACAAATTACAGTCATGAATTGACAAGTAAGTTCATATACGTACCATGGTACCAGTAAAATCAAATAAGGACAAAGAATTTATATACACAGATGCACTTGTAAATCACTTCATATCTTACTTAACTTGCAATGTAATTAGATTTAACTTGTCGTTTTCCTGTTTTTCTTTTACTGAAAGAAAGGTTAAGAAATAAGATAAAGAAAAAGAATAAAACAAACGTACCCTCACATCCTAACAGTAGCACAACTCTTCCCTCCCCTTCAGTCACCCAGGGGCGTAGACAGCGGGGGGGGGGGGGGGGGATGAGGGGTATGCATCCCCCCACCTCACAAGGTGGGGGGATGACATGTACAATCCCTCCCCCCCCCCCCCCAGGTTGTAGGGAAAGATGTTTGCTTACGATTAATCTGAATTAACATGTTTAGAAACTAGGAACAGCAATAATGATAATAATGATAATAATGATAATAATAATAATGATAATAATAATAATAATAATAATAATAATAATAATAATAACAATGATGTATTATTATTATTATGCCTATGATAATAATAATAGTTATCATCATCATCATCATCATCATCGTCATCATCGTCAATGTGACTGAAATGACGATTACTATCATAAGTATATCGATAATTATTCTGCTTTATGTAGTTATTTATATTACTTTTGGGTAATTTCGGCGCTGTCACGGTTTTTCTGAAGTGGTATAACAACATTTTAAAAAAGATAAATAGCGTGATGCAAATATACAATAATGTGTGTCAGTCCAAATTCTGTATTCGTTTGTCACGGTGCATTCTAACTTTTAAGAAAATATTCCTAGGATTTGTAGTTGGTATAAAAAGAGAGTGTTTCGAAATATTACTTTCAAAATCTCAGTTTTGACCTAGATGACATCGTTATTCAAGATTTCCAAATAAGGAAATTCAGCCTTCATTTTTCAGTTTTCATTTTGTAAGATTGCTCAAAGAAAACGTATGTTGTACTAGCTATTTTTGAAACATGTTAAAAAAAGTTCCTCGAAAATTACTTGTTTTTTTTTTATATTCTTATATTCCTTTCTTTCAGTGACATCAATATGTACAAACATAGCAAACAAATTACAGTCATGAATTGACAAGTAAGTTCATATACGTACCATGGTACCAGTAAAATCAAATAAGGACAAAGAATTTATATACACAGATGCACTTGTAAATCACTTCATATCTTACTTAACTTGCAATGTAATTAGATTTAACTTGTCGTTTTCCTGTTTTTCTTTTACTGAAAGAAAGGTTAAGAAATAAGATAAAGAAAAACAATAAAACAAACGTACCCTCACATCCTAACAGTAGCACAACTCTTCCCTCCCCTTCAGTCACCCAGGGGCGTAGACAGCGGGGGGGGGGGGGATGAGGGGTATGCATCCCCCACCTCACAAGGTGGGGGGATGACATGTACAATCCCTCCCCCCCCCCCAGGTTGTAGGGAAAGATGTTTGCTTACGATTAATCTGAATTAACATGTTTAGAAACTAGGAACAGCAATAATGATAATAATAATTATTATCATTATAACAACAACAACAATAATAATAATAATAATGATAATAATAATGATAATAATAATAATAATAATAATAATAATAATAATAATAATAATAATAATAACAATGATGTATTATAGGTTTTCCCGGTCAATTTCATACTTTTTTCATTCCAATTCATGAACGTGCATTGAATTTCACGCAACGCACGCCCCGCGAAGACATTCGGGCTTTCAAATTCCGAATCCGATCGATCAATTTCATTTATGGGCGCTCATATTCTCTTTCCGCAAATCAAAATCACGCATGAGCGTTCAATTTCCAAATGCGAGCATTGTATTTCCTACTTGCGCATTCAAATTCAACTCGCAGTCACAATGACGCTGTTTGGGGAGTTCAATTTCATTTTCAGGCGATCAATTTCCTACTTCGTGCACTCAATTTAGTGGAGAAGATAAAAAGGGGGTTATGAGCATGATGAGGGGGAGAGCGGGACGAGCGTTGGTTGTTTCTGATAAACGAGCACACTCTGAAAAAGGATTAGTCAAAATATTGAGGTAAAACAGAACAAGAACTGTTTTTGTATACACACTGATATAAGAAGGAATCAAAATGTTCAGTTTTACCTACAATTTCATAAGATGATCTAATCAAAGGTCGAAAACGTGAAACTCAACACTATCATAACTATGACTCTCATTGAACTTTTCTTCCAATCTTTGTATATTTACAGTGATATCATGTCCTTATATGCTCATGTATACTTCAATATATACTTTAACAGCATAACGACATAATTTCTAACTTACACTCCTTGATGACGCCACCCACAGAAAGAAAAAAATCACAACACTAACCACACAATGCGTCAATTAAACAACCAAATGACAAACAACATGATCTAAAATATCTCATGTGGAAGCCTAGATAAACAGCAATATGAAATGTTTATAATTTCCATGTTACCAGTTTCAATGGAAGCATTTATGGCATAAACCTAAAATAGTGGACTTAAGCATGATAACATTATGGCAAATGTCTTGCCAAAGAAGCCCAATTTATTCCAAACTAAGTGAAAAACACCCACAATGACCCCAAGCTAACTAAATGCAATGAATCTTTTAAATTGATTGCACTTATTTGGAACTTGGTTGCCTTTTCACGAATATGAATGACCAAGGAGATTCGGTCGCCGGCTTGAAATGAATTTGATTGCCCATTTATCAAAAAGCATGCTCCTACTTTGAATTTGAATGACCCAAATGAACAATTGATTGCTCGGATGGTGAATCTGAATGACCCAATTTGAATTTGAAAGCTGCTTCAGAGCTGCGAGCGTGAAATGCGGGAAATTGAATGCTCGGAATATGAACTTGAATGACAAAATCATGAAATTGACCGGGAAAACCTATATTATTATTATGCCTATGATAATAATAATAGTTATCATCATCATCATCATCATCATCATCATCGTCAATGTGACTGAAATGACGATTACTATCATAAGTATATCGATAATTATTCTGCTTTATGTAGTTATTTATATTACTTTTGGGTAATTTCGGCGCTGTCACGGTTTTTCTGAAGTGGTATAACAACATTTTAAAAAAGATAAATAGCGTGATGCAAATATACAATAATGTGTGTCAGTCCAAATTCTGTATTCGTTTGTCACGGTGCATTCTAACTTTTAAGAAAATATTCCTAGGATTTGTAGTTGGTATAAAAAGAGAGTGTTTCGAAATATTACTTTCAAAATCTCAGTTTTGACCTAGATGACATCGTTATTCAAGATTTCCAAATAAGGAAATTCAGCCTTCATTTTTCAGTTTTCATTTTGTAAGATTGCTCAAAGAAAACGCATGTTGTACTAGCTATTTTTGAAACATGTTAAAAAAGTTCCTCGAAAATTACTTGTTTTTTTTTTATATTCTTATATTCCTTTCTTTCAGTGACATCAATATGTACAAACATAGCAAACAAATTACAGTCATGAATTGACAAGTAAGTTCATATACGTACCATGGTACCAGTAAAATCAAATAAGGACAAAGAATTTATATACACAGATGCACTTGTAAATCACTTCATATCTTACTTAACTTGCAATGTAATTAGATTTAACTTGTCGTTTTCCTGTTTTTCTTTTACTGAAAGAAAGGTTAAGAAATAAGATAAAGAAAAAGAATAAAACAAACGTACCCTCACATCCTAACAGTAGCACAACTCTTCCCTCCCCTTCAGTCACCCAGGGGCGTAGACAGCGGGGGGGGGGGGATGAGGGGTATGCATCCCCCCACCTCACAAGGTGGGGGGATGACATGTACAATCCCTCCCCCCCCCCCAGGTTGTAGGGAAAGATGTTTGCTTACGATTAATCTGAATTAACATGTTTAGAAACTAGGAACAGCAATAATGATAATAATGATAATAATGATAATAATAATAATGATAATAATAATAATAATAATAATAATAATAATAATAATAATAACAATGATGTATTATTATTATTATGCCTATGATAATAATAATAGTTATCATCATCATCATCATCATCATCGTCATCATCGTCAATGTGACTGAAATGACGATTACTATCATAAGTATATCGATAATTATTCTGCTTTATGTAGTTATTTATATTACTTTTGGGTAATTTCGGCGCTGTCACGGTTTTTCTGAAGTGGTATAACAACATTTTAAAAAAGATAAATAGCGTGATGCAAATATACAATAATGTGTGTCAGTCCAAATTCTGTATTCGTTTGTCACGGTGCATTCTAACTTTTAAGAAAATATTCCTAGGATTTGTAGTTGGTATAAAAAGAGAGTGTTTCGAAATATTACTTTCAAAATCTCAGTTTTGACCTAGATGACATCGTTATTCAAGATTTCCAAATAAGGAAATTCAGCCTTCATTTTTCAGTTTTCATTTTGTAAGATTGCTCAAAGAAAACGTATGTTGTACTAGCTATTTTTGAAACATGTTAAAAAAGTTCCTCGAAAATTACTTGTTTTTTTTTTATATTCTTATATTCCTTTCTTTCAGTGACATCAATATGTACAAACATAGCAAACAAATTACAGTCATGAATTGACAAGTAAGTTCATATACGTACCATGGTACCAGTAAAATCAAATAAGGACAAAGAATTTATATACACAGATGCACTGTAAATCACTTCATATCTTACTTAACTTGCAATGTAATTAGATTTAACTTGTCGTTTTCCTGTTTTTCTTTTACTGAAAGAAAGGTTAAGAAATAAGATAAAGAAAAAGAATAAAACAAACGTACCCTCACATCCTAACAGTAGCACAACTCTTCCCTCCCCTTCAGTCACCCAGGGGCGTAGACAGCGGGGGGGGGGGGGATGAGGGGTATGCATCCCCCACCTCACAAGGTGGGGGGATGACATGTACAATCCCTCCCCCCCCCCCCCAGGTTGTAGGGAAAGATGTTTGCTTACGATTAATCTGAATTAACATGTTTAGAAACTAGGAACAGCAATAATGATAATAATAATTATTATCATTATAACAACAACAACAATAATAATAATAATAATGATAATAATAATGATAATAATAATAATAATAATAATAATAATAATAATAATAATAACAATGATGTATTATAGGTTTTCCCGATCAATTTCATACTTTTTTCATTCCAATTCATGAACGTGCATTGAATTTCACGCAACGCACGCCCCGCGAAGACATTCGGGCTTTCAAATTCCGAATCCGATCGATCAATTTCATTTATGGGCGCTCATATTCTCTTTCCGCAAATCAAAATCACGCATGAGCGTTCAATTTCCAAATGCGAGCATTGTATTTCCTACTTGCGCATTCAAATTCAACTCGCAGTCACAATGACGCTGTTTGGGGAGTTCAATTTCATTTTCAGGCGATCAATTTCCTACTTCGTGCACTCAATTTAGTGGAGAAGATAAAAAGGGGGTTATGAGCATGATGAGGGGGAGAGCGGGACGAGCGTTGGTTGTTTCTGATAAACGAGCACACTCTGAAAAGGATTAGTCAAAATATTGAGGTAAAACAGAACAAGAACTGTTTTTGTATACACACTGATATAAGAAGGAATCAAAATGTTCAGTTTTACCTACAATTTCATAAGATGATCTAATCAAAGGTCGAAAACGTGAAACTCAACACTATCATAACTATGACTCTCATTGAACTTTTCTTCCAATCTTTGTATATTTACAGTGATATCATGTCCTTATATGCTCATGTATACTTCAATATATACTTTAACAGCATAACGACATAATTTCTAACTTACACTCCTTGATGACGCCACCCACAGAAAGAAAAAAATCACAACACTAACCACACAATGCGTCAATTAAACAACCAAATGACAAACAACATGATCTAAAAATATCTCATGTGGAAGCCTAGATAAACAGCAATATGAAATGTTTATAATTTCCATGTTACCAGTTTCAATGGAAGCATTTATGGCATAAACCTAAAATAGTGGACTTAAGCATGATAACATTATGGCAAATGTCTTGCCAAAGAAGCCCAATTTATTCCAAACTAAGTGAAAAACACCCACAATGACCCCAAGCTAACTAAATGCAATGAATCTTTTAAATTGATTGCACTTATTTGGAACTTGGTTGCCTTTTCACGAATATGAATGACCAAGGAGATTCGGTCGCCGGCTTGAAATGAATTTGATTGCCCATTTATCAAAAAGCATGCTCCTACTTTGAATTTGAATGACCCAAATGAACAATTGATTGCTCGGATGGTGAATCTGAATGACCCAATTTGAATTTGAAAGCTGCTTCAGAGCTGCGAGCGTGAAATGCGGGAAATTGAATGCTCCGAATATGAACTTGAATGACAAAATCATGAAATTGACCGGGAAAACCTATATTATTATTATGCCTATGATAATAATAATAGTTATCATCATCATCATCATCATCATCATCATCGTCAATGTGACTGAAATGACGATTACTATCATAAGTATATCGATAATTATTCTGCTTTATGTAGTTATTTATATTACTTTTGGGTAATTTCGGCGCTGTCACGGTTTTTCTGAAGTGGTATAACAACATTTTAAAAAAGATAAATAGCGTGATGCAAATATACAATAATGTGTGTCAGTCCAAATTCTGTATTCGTTTGTCACGGTGCATTCTAACTTTTAAGAAAATATTCCTAGGATTTGTAGTTGGTATAAAAAGAGAGTGTTTCGAAATATTACTTTCAAAATCTCAGTTTTGACCTAGATGACATCGTTATTCAAGATTTCCAAATAAGGAAATTCATTCTTCATTTTTCAGTTTTCATTTTGTAAGATTGCTCAAAGAAAACGCATGTTGTACTAGCTATTTTTGAAACATGTTAAAAAAAGTTCCTCGAAAATTACTTGTTTTTTTTTATATTCTTATATTCCTTTCTTTCAGTGACATCAATATGTACAAACATAGCAAACAAATTACAGTCATGAATTGACAAGTAAGTTCATATACGTACCATGGTACCAGTAAAATCAAATAAGGACAAAGAATTCATATACACAGATGCACTTGTAAATCACTTCATATCTTACTTAACTTGCAATGTAATTAGATAATAACTTGTCGTTTTCCTGTTTTTCTTTTACTGAAAGAAAGGTTAAGAAATAAGATAAAGAAAAAGAATAAAACAAACGTACCCTCACATCCTAACAGTAGCACAACTCTTCCCTCCCCCTTATTATTTTTATGCCTATGATAATAATAATAGTTATCATCATCATCATCATCATCATCGTCAATGTGACTGAAATGACGATTACTATCATAAGTATATCGATAATTATTCTGCTTTATGTAGTTATTTATATTACTTTTGGGTAATTTCGGCGCTGTCACGGTTTTTCTGAAGTGGTATAACAACATTTTAAAAAAGATAAATAGCGTGATGCAAATATACAATAATGTGTGTCAGTCCAAATTCTGTATTCGTTTGTCACGGTGCATTCTAACTTTTAAGAAAATATTCCTAGGATTTGTAGTTGGTATAAAAAGAGAGTGTTTCGAAATATTACTTTCAAAATCTCAGTTTTGACCTAGATGACATCGTTATTCAAGATTTCCAAATAAGGAAATTCAGTCTTCATTTTTCAGTTTTCATTTTGTAAGATTGCTCAAAGAAAACGCATGTTGTA
The DNA here is from genome assembly GCA_029962745.1 of Echinometra lucunter. Taxonomy (NCBI): domain Eukaryota; kingdom Metazoa; phylum Echinodermata; class Echinoidea; order Camarodonta; family Echinometridae; genus Echinometra; species Echinometra lucunter. The sequence goes on from CM057164.1 coordinate 14,927,403, forward strand.
CTAGCTATTTTTGAAACATGTTAAAAAAAGTTCCTCGAAAATTACTTGTTTTTTTTTATATTCTTATATTCCTTTCTTTCAGTGACATCAATATGTACAAACATAGCAAACAAATTACAGTCATGAATTGACAAGTAAGTTCATATACGTACCATGGTACCAGTAAAATCAAATAAGGACAAAGAATTTATATACACAGATGCACTTGTAAATCACTTCATATCTTACTTAACTTGCAATGTAATTAGATTTAACTTGTCGTTTTCCTGTTTTTCTTTTACTGAAATAAAGGTTAAGAAATAAGATAAAGAAAAAGAATAAAACAAACGTACCCTCACATCCTAACAGTAGCACAACTCTTCCCTCCCCTTCAGTCACCCAGGGGCGTAGACAGCGGGGGGGGGGATGAGGGGTATGCATCCCCCCACCTCACAAGGTGGGGGGATGACATGTACAATCCCTCCCCCCCCCCCCAGGTTGTAGGGAAGGATGTTTGCTTACGATTAATCTGAATTAACATGTTTAGAAACTAGGAACAGCAATAATGATAATAATAATTATTATCATTATAACAACAACAACAATAATAATAATAATGATAATAATAATAATGATAATAATAATAATAATAATAATAATAATAATAATAACAATAATGTATTATTATTATTATGCCTATGATAATAATAATAGTTATCATCATCATCATCATCATCATCATCATCGTCAATGTGACTGAAATGACGATTACTATCATAAGTATATCGATAATTATTCTGCTTTACGTAGTTATTTATATTACTTTTGGGTAATTTCGGCGCTGTCACGGTTTTTCTGAAGTG
>CM057164.1:14930744-15163773 GCA_029962745.1 Echinometra lucunter
ATAGTTCCAAATAAAACGGCGATAAAGATAGTTTTAGCTGTCTAATTTCATACAGAAGAAAATGAACTTCCCTCCTACATGCCAAGTACAATAATCAAAATATAATTTCCATTTCATTTGTTGATCTCCACCTAATAGTCTCTTTACCCCCATAATTCTCTGAACTTTGATAACAATTCAAAATTCATCATTTTAATTCCCCCATTCTTGTAATTAGGAAACATCGTAGTTCGCTTTATTTGTCTTTTCTTCTCCATAAAAAACGAAAGTCATTTTTTGACTAGCTCATGGAAAATCGAAAGAGGATTTGGAGTAAGTGACGCTATAAACATTAACTTTGAGCATATAAAAATCTTTAACAAGTGAATTTTATCCATCAAGGTTAAGTTTCTCTGTTTCCACCATGAAAGGGATTTTTTTTAATTTTGCTCAAAATTTCCTTGTAGTTCATAGTCTCTTTTACATGAATATCCAAGCTGAAAAATACTCCTAATATTTTTACAAATGGTTCTACTTTTCCCAAAGGGATGCCCCTGGGCTTTCTTGATTACAATTACCTAGTAACATTACATATGCATGGTATGTCTTTACTTTGTTCATTTTCAATCCAGATACACTTGCAAAACTTTCAAATATTATTTCCAAACGCTTCATTGACCCAAGCTCTTTTAACAAAAAGAGTAATATCATCCGCATAAAGTACATGGCGCCTGTTTCTGGAAATCAACGCCAAGTTAGTCATATCTTTGTCCGCCAACTACGGAGATGACTCTAATCTTGCTAAACCGTTTCACGAAGAGCATGCTAGCTAAATATCTCGTGAATCGATGAGCAAATGTGACAAAACAAAGGCTTGATCACAATCACACATATATTTTGTAAAAAAGAAATTATCAGGACTGCAATTATTTGAGTGAACTGGTGAGAGCAAAAGATTAGAAATAGTAGCAGGGGGTTATAGATACAAGATATTTTTAAAGAAGGCAGATTACACCAAAGAAAAACTTATAAAATTTTGTTTTTAGTAATTAAGTTCATTGCCGTTTTGAACGTAAGATGGGTACCCCCTGGACACTAGATTTGCAAAATAAACCCTCTCGTTCATGATCGGAAAAAGGAGGCAAATTAAATATGTATCCAGCCTCATGTCTGGACCGAAACTTTGATATGCATAATTTTGGCAAATTAAAAGCTAAAATATGTGTCTTAAAAGTATTTTGTTTAAAAATCTACGATATATATTATAATTAAATAAATATGGGTCTGAAATCTACAGACTATCCCTTTCACTATGCCTTGCCTGACGTGGCAGAATTGCCTTCTTTTGTAAGATGTTACAATCACGGGAGAAACCCCTAGGAAACCTTTTTGCAGATCGTTTCATATGAAACATGAAATATAATATTTATACATGAGCAAGGCTGAATTACTGATTGCATGAACCCTTAGAAAAGATAGATTTGAATTATTTTTTTAAATCGATGTAGTTCCATTTTGGCCAGCCATAATTTACCGAGCGCGAATCAGTGGCATGTGATGGCGCTGCATATCAACGAAAAAAAGATATGACAGGATCAGAGGCGTCATAAGTTCTTAGTCGGGATGTTGGCGTTGATCTTGGCAAACACGGCTTCGTGAAACACGTAGCAGACAACTAGCCAACTAGCGGCGATCTTAGCTGAGAAGTTGACTTATGACGGTTTCGAGAAACAGGCCCCTGTTTCTCTTCTGTGCCTCCAAATTGCAAACCTAAAACTAAATAATCATTTCGAATCACGTGCAGGCAAGGGTTTCAATACAAAGAATAAACAAGTAGGGAGATAATGGATCTCCTTGTCCTATATACTCCCTGTCGACTTGAAATACCAGGTTGAATATCTTCCATTTAAAGCACAACTAAAATTATTAGTGTATAATCATGATATCAATCCATTTACGAAAGGATGAGCCAAAGCCGAAAGAATAAAAATATTTTGTAAAAATACATGTGAGACCGAATCAAAGGCTTTTTCAAAATCAATGGCAACTAAAAAAAAAAACGGTAAATTGTTATTCGATGTCTGAAATATCATCTCATCTACTAACCTTATAGCTTCACCTATATTTCTATTTTCCATATAACCAACTTAGTCTGGTGAAATGATTTCATCCAAAACTTCCTTCACTCGTGTTGAGAGGACTTTAGCAAGAATTTTATAGTCGACGTTCAAGAGGGAAATTGGCGTGTAATTCTTAATCATAAGTGGATCCTTACCCTTCTTTTTAAATAAAGTAATTATAGCTTGCTTTTGGGAAGCCGCTAGTTCGCCAACTTGAAACGATTCATTTAAAGCTGCAACTACCAGATCTCCTATAACCGGACAGAAGATATTGTAAAATTCAACGGTTAGCCCATTGTTTCCCGGTGACTTGTTTAATTTCATTTGATTCAAAACAGCTAAACATTCCCTCTCCAAAACGATTCCTTCACACATTTTCTTAGAGTCAGCAGTTAATTTCGGCAGGGTGTGGGGAAAAAACTCTACACAACACTAACCGTATTCGTTTGTAAACTTCCATAAAGTTGACTATGAAACAGTTTCATTTCTTTAATGATTTCATTTTCATTACAACTTATCTCACCCTCGTTACCTGTAACTTTCGAATTACACTTTTGTTTTTATTTGATTTCAATAATAATGATTAAAAACGTAAGGTTTTCGCCCCCCCCCCCCCCCCTTTTTCATACCAAGAAGCTCTAGACCTAACCTTAAGCACCTCATTAATATAGTCGTAACAACTTTGGAGTTCTTTACGTTTAGACTCTAATCCTTGACTAAATCTTCACTCACGCTATTTATTAATTTTCTTTCTAATTTTTTGGCCTCTTTTTCCAGACCTTTTGGGGGTTTTTTTTTTCCGTTCTTTCCTTTGCGATCTGCTTACAATATCTTTGAGTAAAACTGTGTATCTTCATTTTCAAAAAGTCCCAAAATAACCGTTTATCTTTAATTTCTGACTGTAACTCGTAGCGTTTTAATTTGATTATGTTTTCTTTCATTTCGCGGATACACAAACTATCGTTACAAAGACTGTTATTAAATTTCCAATAGGCAGGTGATAGGAAGCTTTTTTCTTCATAAAATTACTCTTATTGTTAAAAAGAAACAAATTGATAGCTGAGTGATCGGGCGCAACTGATGGAATAATTTCACATTCTGAAGTGAATTCTTTTGAAATAAACAATATAATCCAGTAATCTAATCGGCTTTGCATAAATGGTTTATTTTTTCTATATTAAAATTGACGTCGTAATGGATTTCTTTGTCTCAAAATATCAATTGAATTGAGTCGATCCATAAATTCTTCCATTTGCAAGTTAAACCTATTATGTTTTCGTGATGGCATTTCCCCGAATAATCTAAATCAAAGTTTCTGATCATATTTAAATCTCCCCCATTATTATCAAACTGTCTTCTGGAGTTATCTTATTTAATTCCCAAGACAACTCTTTCAAAAAAATTAATTTGTCCCAATTCCTTATTTCTAGTTGGGAGATACACATTACATAAAACCACCTTTAATCCATAAATAGAACATTGCATTAATATAATATATCGCCCATCTGTATCTTTTACTACTTCCCCCAGCTGGAAGTCCAAGTAGGAATTAATTAAAACCAGAACGCCTTTAGCATGATTTGAACCATGACTAAAATTACTGCCATGGATAGTTGTGATGTCATCCTCCCCCCTCCCCCCAGGCTAATGCCCCTGTACGCTACTCCCTGATTTTGGAAATATTGTAGAAGCACATTGAAGTACAAAACAACAAGAGAATTATACAAAGGCTTTCGGTACATTGTGGTAGCCTTAATCATGTACATGATGTAGATAGTGAATTATACTTACATGTTGCTTGTATCACTCTGCTACTAAATTATACTCATCACCTGCGACATCCCACCCCAATGCCCATGCAGTAAATGAGGCTACTTTAACTGTTGTACGAATTCAGATCTTATGTAGGATCTTCGAAAGTAGGAGGTGAAGCTACCGATGGCTTTTAATCGTGGTAATAAGTCAACTCCCGCATATAGCAGACAGACTACATTAATTCGTCAGTGTGGTGAAAATGACCGTTCTCTTTGACGGTTGTGGAAAAAAGGAAGTTGCAAGTATAACAAATTAATCTAGGGTGGCCCTGAAGTACGATCGACCACAGGTCATGTGCGACGTGAACTCTGCGGTCAACATTGCGTCCCAGTCGCGAATTTTGTATCCCGGGTCATGACTTTTGCATCCCGGCTCATGAATTTCGAGTAATGGGTCAAGAATTTCGCATCCTGAGTCGTGAATTTCGCATGCCGGGTTGTGAATTTCGCACCCCGGGTCATGAATTTCGTGTCAAGGGTCGCACCTTTCGCGACTGAGACGTAAAGTTTGCATCAGGGGTCGCGAATTTCGCAACTGGGACGCAAAGTTGGCCGCGAAATTCACGTCGCACATGACCTGTTGTCGAGCGTACTTCAGGGCCACCATATGAATCACACAAATAAAACGAAATGGTACTATGTGTCGCAGGATTTCTTTCCTGGTCGGCAAGTGACCGTTTTGATTTTAGCAATTGGTCGTCGATATTTCATTCTCAATTTCCAATTCCTATAGCTATGCTTGACTCTTAGTTTTCAGCATTCTTCCAGCACCCTTCCAGTTGTTGATCAATATTTGTACTTCAAAAGTTAGATCAAAAGTTAGATTTTGACAGAAAAATCAGGAGTAGATTGATCAAAATGAGGGCCGTAGATTTTTATTCTAATAAAAATGATGATAATGATGATCATAATAATAATATAGTAGTAATAAAAATATTAATATTAATAATAATAATAATGATTAATCTGATCATGATAACTGTAATAGCAATGACAATGATAATAATAATCATCATCATCTCACTCCCCCCCCCCCCTCTCTCTCTCTCTCTCTCTCTAATGCCCCCGCTTTCTTCATTATATTTCACAATATTTGGGTACCCGAAGCAACCGCAGAGGAGTCCTAACCGAATGAGAAGTCGCATCAATCGTCCAATGCCCGATAGCGCCATTCGAGCCTTTGGCAATTGGATAAGTCATCATGACTTGGTAGAGGTATATGAGAGTAAAGGTGGTCTCAACTCAAAATGACTTGAAATGGGAGGAAATTAGAAAGGGAATGACTGGATAGGCTGATCTATCAGTCTGCTGTGTACAGAAAGATGTAATTGAATGACTGACATGTGGTGTTCTTCATTTTCTTCCTGTATTATTTCCTTTCAGAGAATGATAATATCCTTCTATTTATGAGTAGAGTTTTAAAAAGACGAGGAAGTTAAAAAATAATTTCACGCACCGCGTAAGATATACGTCCATAGTGAATGAGATTGCTTGAAATCTCTGTAGTTTGGGAGTAGCACTGTTACTATTTCGCGATTTCTAGTTGTCTTTGTTGTCAGGACCGTCATTTCAACACTGAGAAGATTGCACTCTGTTCGTATGCATGTGTCGAGTGCAGCATAGCATTGTCACGATACATGGAAAAACGCGAGCTATAATACACCTTATACTTTGGAGGGATTTAACAGAAGATTTGATTTTGAACTGCTACCCATGCCTTCTTTCCCAAGCATCGTGGGCCGATAATTGGTGTAGAAAAGAAGACTGATCCAACAACATGTAAGCATAACTTTTCTTGTTGTCTTGTACTTATTTCAATAATATTTTCGAGGTCGAGAAGCAGTGCGCGCCCCTATGATTTTTTAAGTGACCAAAAAAAAAAAAAAAAAAAAAAAGAGAGAGAAAAGAAGAAAAAGAAGAGAAAGGGAGAGAACATATTGGAAAAGAGAGGGTTGGGTCATGTAACTATATACATGATTATAATACCCCAATTTTTTTTCATTTATCCTGTTTATAACGTAAATAAATTCACTTTAATGCGTCATCTTGCCCTACCTAATCAAAATATCCTGAGGCTGCCCCTGTCGAAGAAGTAGTGTAGAGTGGCATATCAACAGCTAGAGCGATTCAGTCAACATTTGTCCACTGAAAAGTTGGTGCTGACAATTATATCAGAGGCTGACAACTAATACCGTATGGTTAGTCTGAAATTGTTGGTTAAAACAGACTTTGTCGGTGAAAATCATAGACAAGACACTTGATGAATTACCCCCCCCCCCCCCCCACCCCGATATCAGCCCACTCGGGAGTGGCAGGACAAAACAACATCCATGGCAATAAAATATGGGGAGGGGCTTTGTTTAAGGATATAATAGTATCACGTGCGTTTCTACAAGATGTCTTATGAAATGGCATAGAAAATGATTACCTGGGGCGTTTCATCAAGTGTCTTGTTGATTATTTTCACTGGCAATTTGTCAGCACTGACACGTATCAGTGTATAAGGCTACTCTGAAATTGTCGGTTAAAACAGACTTTGCCCGTGAAAATCTCTTACAACACACTTGATGAAACGCCTCCTAGACTCAGTGGCGGATTTCGGGGCATGCCGCCATTTTGCATTAGTGAAAGATAGGTGAGGAACTGGTAGCAATGTCAAGGTAGAAATTTGGGTGTGAACTCGGCTACGAGCTGACCGAGCAAACATCAGGGCCCCATTTCATAAAAAGTTGTTATGACAGCAACTCTTGCTGGAATGGCAACTTTCATTATAAAAGCCAATCAAGAAGCAGAATTCTCACTGTTGCCATGGTAGTTACCATTCTAGCAGGAGTTGCTATCATAGCAACTTTTTATGAAAACAGGGTCCAGATCCGTGGACAAAACTATCTGAGTCTATACATTTAATGCCAGTGGTGTAGCTACGGAACAAGTATCCCTCGTCATCGAATGACGAAAATGAAAAAAGGAGGGGATAGGATTAAAAAAATATAGAAGAAAAGGAAAAATAAATGAACAACAGCAGATATTTTATACAGTTCATTATTGTCCTAAATGATTTTTTTTTTCCTTTCATGGCAACCCAAAGACAGTTGCCCCTTTTCATTCTATCAAACTTTCAAGAAATATTTTCACTTTTGTTTTCCAGTGCCGCATAATAATTCGTGCAACGGAAAATGATGCGTTCTGATACTTAGACCACCATTATCCCCCCCCCCCCCACCCCGCCCTTTAGTGAATCAACAAGAAGTCATATTCTCTTCCAGGCCATCCCTTTGCCAATTTACACGAATAGATAATACTGAGAAAAGAATCATTATCAACTATCATATTTAATATACATGTAGGATGCTTAAGTTTCGATGGAAGAATATATCCTTCATTTATAGACCAATTTCACGGCCGGTTTATGTATTTGGCCCTCTATCGGCGACGCCATTGCTGCTGTGGGCAAGCGCGCTGACCGCGATTGGCTCTGTGTACAAAATGAATGTAAGATATGAGATATGCCCCGATATTGTTCCATTTACTTTATTCTAGATCAATAAAAAATAAAGCATGGATACATGGGTAGATGAGGTAAGACAATGGTCATATCTGACGGATGAAGGTATGATGTATTTTTGTAATTTCGATGGTTTTTCAACTTAGTTTTGTCAGTAAAAGTTCGATTGCAGCATAGAAGCCGTAGTAAACGGGAGCCCTAAATCTTACCCTGTTGACAAAGTCAAGTTTTCACTCATTAAATTTTACGCCAAAGTACATAATGATAATGTTTCTTGACTTAAAAGTCCCTTTTGTTGATGTTTTTACCCACTGGCGACGAATTCCTTCACATTGCTTACGGAAACCTGTGTAGGGAGTACGGCTTCTCACACAAACAGGCTTCATGAGTCAAAAGCGAGTGAATTTCGCACTCAGTTAGCTTCCAATTTTTAAACTTTCTCTAATCCTTGTGGCATTTGAACACCGCACAGCTGCGACTGAACTTCCCTGATAATTTCTCATTGCAAATATTAAAAAAAAACTGCATATACTGCTCAAAATAGACAAAAGATCGAACGAATGTACATAACGCGCTACTGACTTGTGTACTATAAAAGTTGGAGCGCCCACCCCAGTATGTCGAACTGTGTCGAACAGTCTGCTGCCCTCTTGCGTTGTGAAATTGGTCTATAGGAGATATAAGTTTACAAAATCATTCAGAAAAGGTATGAAGTTTCTGCTTGGTCGTCATGAAGCCACAACCTGTTGTTGTCAATCTACCCTTATTCCTTTATCTCCCATGTCTCCCTTCCCCCCTTTTTTCTGCCTCCCTCTCTCTCTCCCTCTCACTTTTTTGGCCTTTTTTCTATTCGTCCCTCCTTTTAACCACCCCTCTGATTCTCTGGATATTATCTAAACTTTTTACTTTTTTGTTGATTTTCTAATGATATATAAAATGTGAAGAACATATATAGTGTGGTGTCGTTCTGATGGGTAGACACACAGCAGCAGTGAAGGTTGTGGTCAACTGAAATCTGTGGTACAAAATATACCGTGTGAGTAAAAAAAACTTTACACTTAGAAAATTATCATTTAAAAAAATGAAGTTACGAAGGCAAAGTTATTATACATAATTTTTGAACAATATCTTCTCCAGAATCATTTGATACCATTTTATGTGGTATGTGTTTACGCTTGGATGAACATGGGGCATTGTTTGCTAAAAATTAATCAACTTGCGCCAAATGTGAAATTTGAGCCAGTGACATTTTTTTAACAAGGGAATTTAATTCGATCTTTCAAGATATAATCATGACATACATAACTGAGACACACATACAATTATACAAAAAAACATCCCCCCCCCCACACACACACACGCACAAACCCCACACTAAGGCAGACAATGGCAGTGGCATGCCGTGGTTCAACGCATTTTGGGCCTGGGGCTCTGGGTGGAATAGTGGGTGTGTTGGTATGCGTTTGCATTAATCGGGGGTGCCCTACCCTCCCCTCCCCCCCTAATAACGCCCCTGGGCCTTAGTGGCGTAGGTAGGACTTCGTTTTTAGGGGAGATAATGAGCATCCGAATTATATACTGAGAGTGCGAAGTGCACTCCCGGTCCCTGGGAAGAGAGTGTAGGGAGAGGGGAGTTCCCCCTCCCCACCAGCACGAAGCTTTTGTCATTGTTACTCCCACTCTTCTTTCATTCTCTGTCCTTTCACCTTATCCTCACTTTGGCGTAAGTGGATTTTTTTCACTAAACATACCAAACGCAAAAGATGCCTCCTATAATTCATCGGAGTTTAAACACATACCACACAAAAATGGTAACAAATAACGCGGGAGAAGATACTCTGTTAAGATATGTCTAAAGGTTTAGTGTTCATATCTTAGTTTTTTAATAAATGACAGTTTCTAAGTGTGAAGTTTTTTTTTTACTCACACGGTAGTCTCTCTTGGTTGCTATGGAAAAATTGAAAATAATTATCCCTAATTTTTAATATTTTTCGACACAAGCACCAGTTCTTTTTCTAGAAATTTGGCAATGCTATTGAATTTATAATTTATGGAAGGAAAATTATAGTCGAAATGGTTCCGTGGCAGTTAGTGTGAGGTCATTTACACAAAAATTTATGACTGCACACAAAATAGAAAAGGTCTTGTGTGAGTACTTCCTTGTAAAATTCGGGGCTGTGCAGACAAGAGAAGACATAATATGTTAGAAACCTGGACGATTATTTTGCAGAAGTACATCCTGTTGGTATTTCCTCAAATTACTGATACCGGAACACACAGATTACTCTTTTAAATAGACAATTTAAAACAAGGAAATTAAGTTCTGTTGCTTTAGGAAATACAAATATCTTTCGATTCTACCATCACGATAATAAATGTATGGGTCAAAGTTAAATATAGGTATGTAGAAGTGATATTTCGAAAGCTTCTCATTTACTACAAACTCATGTCCTAAGAACAATCTCTGAAGACGAGAAAGCGATGCCGAGAGAAAGCAGAGAATAAGAAGGAACAATTTTTTTCCAGGGAAAATACTATTCACAGTCAGGATTCTAAATTTATAATATATGCGGGGGCAGAATTAAAACAAGAGAGGGCAGAATGTATAATTTCCATCCAAAAGAGGAAAGGCACGGACCGGAAATGCCCTCCCCCCCCCCCCCCCCGCCACAACTGAACTTGACTTCAAATCTCCACTGACATTGATAAAACATTCTCTTTAACTAATAGAAAAATACTAAGAGCTCGATAGAAACACAAGATAAAATTTCTAAAAAGATAAAAATAAAAAACATGTCTTGAAAAAACAAAATCTCCAGAATAAAACCATTATCCTTACAGAACCATCATCAGATCATGACCATATAAAACATTCGTCTTATGACAAAATTAAATGATATTCGAGTTCCAAATGAATTAAGCCATCATAAGTATGATTTAATATTTTCATCAGTATACAACCCAATAAAAGATTGCGCTAATACCCAGGTGAGTAATGCAATTTGCTAACAAAGACATTATGAAAAGTATATCCCACTCAATATGAAATAAAAATCACCACAATTTTAAAAAGTTTAATTTTTATGTGCGTATTTTTATTATTCACTGAACTTCACTAACATGTTCATCAACATTTTGTTTGAATAAAACATTCATAAACCAAAACAACAAAATAATGATAATGAGAGTAACACATGACAAACGCAACAATGTATCATGAGCTGGCATATAACATTCAAAACATATAAACAAAACAAAAAACTCACAATCGATCAATATAACATGGAATTTATAGCAGCTATAAAACTGATAAAGTCAGAGGGGAATATACAGCGACAACGTGTAAAAAACATTTTGAAATGTAGGCGGGGAATTTGGAAGCCCTGAAGTACGCCCGACGACAGGTGATGTGCGACGTGAATTTTACGGCGAACTTGGCGCCCCAGTCGCAAAATTCACGACCCGTGACTTGAAGTTTGCGTCCCAGTCACGATTTTCGCGGCCCGGATAATAAATTTTGCATCCAGGTCTTGAATTTCGGGTCCCCGGTAATGAATTTTGCCTCCTGGGTTGTGAATTTCAGGTCACGGGTCGCAAATTTTCCGGCTGTAACGCAAATTTGCCTGCGAAATTCATGTCGCACATGACCTGTTGTCGAGCGTACTTCAAGGCCACCATAGGGAAGTGAGTACAGGAAGTAAACGTCACATCGGGTCGGGAGTTTAAGGGGGGAAAAAAAGAAGAAACAGATGATGATGAAAACATCAAATAATGTGCAGAGCGTATGAAATTCCTGAGACAAATGAGGTATTTCTCATTAGATAAGATAACAGATACTGCAGTATCACTGTAGGTGTTAATGCCATATCACAACTTCTTAAGAGATTTTTCCGGATAATTCGTATCTCTTCAAATTGCATAAAGGTTTAAATGACTTTTTCTTCCTCTAGAACTCTGTGAGTGAACCATAAATCTTTATGATATCGCGCTCGATTGCAGAGCCCCCCCCCCCCCCCCCCCCCGCCCTCCAACAAACAAACAAACGAATAAACTACAAGTCCAGCTCAGGGCTACTCGCTCCTGAGAATGAGCTTAACATAAAGTGTTTATCCGAATAATGGGCAAGGAATAAATAAAACGTTTTATAATCCTGTAACTTCGATCTCGTGGTATATTAGCCTCGGTCATGTACAATGGAATCTGGGCCTTCTCACAGGGATGCCCCACTGATAAGCATAGTTTATTACGCCCTCTTCCACCCACCTATTTTCAAACCCTGAAACCGTTGTGTGTGTGTGTGTGTTTTTTTTTTTTTTTACTCCATATACGTCGGAGGGAAATCCCCCATAAGCCTAGGCGTCGGTTGGACACAAGTTTGTCATTCGGGTCCGCAGCAGACGAGAAAAGAAGTGTGCAAACCATTGTTTTCTGACACATTTCATGGTATATTGACTGCAGACTTGCGTGGGAGTGTCCTAGCAATCAATGAGGAACGGCGCGAAAGGCCGCAGGAAATGCTGATCGTATAGCAGGAGCAGGGCCGTACGCAAAAAGAAATTCTTCAGGGGGGGACAAGAATACGTAAAATGTTCAAAAGTGAAAGCGAGGGAGCAAAACAACCGGGCTCGTCATGAGGGCGCTTTTGCATATTTAAAATTGAACTTGAAATAACAGGTGTTTACATATGGTGGAATTTTGGAAAATTTACGTAAAAAGAAATGTAAGTCTTGAAAATTTCGGAGGGGGCACTGACCCCCCCCCCCCCCCCTTCCCCCGCTACGTAAGGCCATGAGCAGGACAACGTAGGCACATTAAGGATCAAACCAGGAGTGTCAGAATCACGGACTAGGACAATCAGGATGACATTTTTGTCAAACATATGCAGCAGAGACGGCGCTCCGGGGGGGGGGGGGGCAGGAGGCACAGTGCCCCCCCCCCCACTTTTCGAAGCGCCCAAAAAGTGCCCCTTTTCACCCAAGAAAAGTGCCCCCTTTCAAACCTGTTCAGTGCCCCCTTTTCATCTTAGAAGGGCCCATTTCCTTTGTTAATTATGTCCTTTTGCCTTCTTATAAGTGCCCCTTTTCGTTTCAGATAAGTTACCCTTCTTAATATCGCTCTTTTTATGCCTGATTAGTGCCCATTTCCCTTTTAAATAGCTCTCTGTTCCCTTCTGAGAAGTGCGTCTTTTACACTTCAAATGAATCATCCCTTTTAAAATGTGGTTATTGCCCCCTTTGACTACCTCTTTTCTCCTTTTCACAGTGCTATTCCTCTTGTGCAAAGTGCCCCTTTTCACCTCTGATAAGTGCCCCATTTGAAATCTGATACATGCCCTCGTTTACTTCTGATAAGTGCCCCTTTTCTTTTCTAGTACGTCCAATTTCTCCTTCTGTTAACATGGCTAATGTAAGATAATTGCTGCTGTTAGCGCCTTTTTCGTTTTCTGAGCGTGTCCCTTTTCCATTCGGGCAAGTCCCCTTTTAAAAATTTCACATATTTTAATTTAATTTCTGATAAGTGCCCCTTTTCCTTTCTATTCAATGCGACGATATCTTCTCATGATTTAGTACCCCTTCAAATCTGATAAGTGCCTCTTTTCATTTCTGATGAGTGTCCGGTTTGATTATGATAAGTTCCCGTTTTCAGTCCCTTTCTTGTTTAAATAATACAATTCTCCTTCTCATAAGTGCCCCCTTCGAATCTGATAAAGGCCCCCTTTTCTCTCTTGAGCCATTTCCTTTCGTTTAAAATTCCCCTTTCACCTCCGGTAAACTCCCCAAAGTCCTCGAAAGAGCCATTTACGAATAGCTCCAAAGAATCAGAGAGGCTTTACAGAGCGAGGCAGAGGAGCAGGGGACAGGAAGGGCAAAGCGCCTTCCACAAATTTCATTGGAAGGAACTGTGCCCCCAAAGTGAAGCAATGAAGTATTTCTTTTGCAATTTTTCTTTTCAGAGCTCGTTCGCTGCGCTAGATCGCTCTTAATTATTATATCTCACGCAAGGCACTTAAAGTAGTGTGTTGTAACCATAAAGTCTGTATCTGTTCTCCTATCCCTGATGGTATTGTGCTTAAGGCCCCATTCATTTTGTATATATTCTCTAATAAATTATGATTGGCCGCTATGAGACCTCACAAATACATTGAAAACATTATGGCTCGGTAACCATAAAGAACATACAGAGTAAACATGGTAAATGGAAGAAAACAATGATGATTATGGAACACCCGTAAAATGAATTTGCGGTAGCTATTTTCATTATAGGGCCTAGGCCATTCTTAATATACTGCAAATTCCATGGCCTTAGCTCGCAGATGAGTATATATATCGTAAAGTAGTTATAAAGATGAAATTAATATGTCAAAATGCCCCTTTAAAGTGTGTTAAATAGAATGTAGGGGTATATTTTCCTTCTTGTGTTCACCTTTTGTAAGTGCCCTTCTTTTCCTCAAAGTACCCCTTTTCGCTGGTGCCCAAACCCCCCCCCCCCCCCACTTTGAAAGACGCTCCGCCCCCGATATGTGGAAATTATGACAAATAATGCAAGGTTATGATATAAATTCGGCGGCGACTTTTTCCTATTGTGCTGCAGCGCGGAGGCTATCAGAGGAGTTTGCGGAACTTTTTAATAACAGGAATAAGGTGCGCTACCATTATTCTTTCATATTGTATTTGCGCGTAGGTAAATAAATAGATAGACAGATAGATAGATTATAGGAAACGGAGTCAGGCGTGATTGTGTTAATGTTTTGCAGATCTGAACTCGTCTTCATCCGGTGCGGATGTATTGTGGAGATCCTTTTTAAGCTGAATAATTACCAGACGTACATGTATTTCACTCGATCGTATCTAAATTTATATACGGCCATTCCGAGTATGTAGGCCTGCCTGCTGCCTTTGTAAGACATTCTGAATGGCTGTTTAACTGTTTGACATGTTTAACAAGTTTCGAATTACTCCCATGTCATATTGCGTGATCTCTGAATTCTAGGTTTCTGGGTCATAATTGCTAGGATATTTCTAGCTGAAGTGATACCAAAATTACTTCGATAGCTCAGGACTTGTTTACAACTTTGAATACTGCAAGTCTTCCGCACGTCGGTTTAAAGTGCTTGGACTGCTGTTTCATTTTTCCAAAGTTACCTTTATTTTATATTGTTTTTTTTTTTTATCGTTGATTTGTCGTTTCTAGACTCGGCTTCTAGAACATGGACATTTCGGTCATTGTTGTTGCATTAGCCGCCCTTGTCTGCTCGACCAGCGCTCTTCCGGAAATTAAATGTAAGTAAACGTTCTTTATCTGACACACAATCTCTCTTTCTTTTTTTTTATTATTACAGATTTTATTGCTTCACTTCAATGGACAGAATATAACAATTTCGGGATAATAAAAGACAAATAATACATAAATGAATTTCTACAATTCAGCAAGTACATAATGGGAATTAATCAATGTTTTCCATTTCTCTAAGTGAACTGAAAGTTTGCCTTGTCTAATTGCAGTAACTCTTTCTACTTTCTCCAAAAATGAAATATCTTTTTGAAAAAGCTTAAAGACCAATGTTTTTTCAGTATATTTTTGTCTGTAGATAAAGTATTTACCATAAAACAGAATTGTGTTAATTAAACCATTCTTTGTATGAACTCCAAAACAAATATCTAAAACCGAAATTCGCAAAGTAAGAACGTTCAAATCAACCAGCCACTTGTTTACCTCATTCCAAAATGTTTTGACAACCGAACAATAGAAAAACAAATGCATAAGATCTTGACTTTCTTTCCTTTAGGCTACAAAAATTGCATGTTAGTGAACTTTTTACTCCAATTCGAAACAAAAATTCATTTGTTGCTATTCTTCTGTGAATGAACTTAAATTGAAAAGAACGTATCTTGGTATCCAGCGTAGCCTTGAATATTCTTTAAAAACGGTCTTGCCATTGAATTAACGTCTCTAAACTCAAATTTAGGTCATTTTCCCATTTATTTAAGTGATTTGTATCATTCAAACTTAAACATACCTTACTTACAAACACTGGATAGCAAAGCTTTGTTGGTTTCTTTTTTGACAAAAATAACTGCAATTTGTGGTCTTCTGGAGAACGAACCGAATTACAATGCATAAACAAACTTCGCCACGTTGACTTGATAGCACTAACAGTAGCAAAGAAGCGCGTAAACTGATTAACGTTTAAATTTTAAAATAGTTGCCTTTCTCTAAAAGATTTAAGATTTCCGTTCTCATTCAGAATATCACTTATAAACTTTATACCTTTGTCAAACCAATTTCTGAAAAAAATTGTTCTACCATCAATTTTGATAAATGAATTATTCCATATAGATTGTGATGCAACCTCCTTGAATTTGACTGGATTGTAATATTTGTAGGAAGACCAAGCTATCAAGACATCGTGCCAAAATTGACCGACATGAAGAAAGTTACATCATCAGTACAAAAGTTACTATTGAAGATGAATTCTCCCCCGAACGAATTCACTTGGAATTGAAAAAATGTCCTCCACCTGCCTTTATTTTGGTTGTCAAGTACCCTTTTGACCCATGAAATTTTTAACGCACTACAAAAACTTTTAATATGGGTCATTTTAAACCCCCATGTCCATATTCATTGTACATTAAATTTCTTTTGATACGGTCTTTCTCCCCGCTCCATAAAAAGTCAAAAAGACATTTTGCAAAGTATCGAAAAAGTTTGCGGTGGATCTGGTAAGTTACTAAACAAATAAACAAACTTGGGAAGTACTAATGATTTCAATATTGTAATTTTATCTAAAAGAGTCAAGTAGCATCCGTTCCACACTTTCAGAAGTTTATAAGTTTCTTTCAATTTGATGTCAAAATTTATAGAACAAAATATATCTGACAAATCGTGCATTGGGATTTGTATTCCTAAATAATTAATGACGTTATCAACCCATTCTAAATGTAGTTCTCTACATAGTGTACCTTTGAAATTCCCCAACCTGGCAATCTTACTTTTGTTGACATTAATTTTTAAACCTGAAATGTTGGAATATTTAGATAAAATAGCAAAAAATTTAGAAAGATTATGCTCATTAGCATCAAGATAAATCAATGTATCATCAGCATACTGACTAAGAAGTATTTCATTTCCTTCAAAGTTGATTCCCTGAATATGTGTATTCTGTCTTAACATAATTCCTAGTATCTCAGCCCCAATTAGATAGAGGTATGGGGAAAGTGGGCATCCTTGTCTTACCCCCCTGACAGGTGATGAGAATCCATTGTTTATAACACAGCTTTCGATATTAGAATACATCAGTTTAACAAAAGATATAAATGTATTTCCAAAGCCGAATTTATTCAAACAGATATCTAGAAAATTCCATCAACCGAATCGAATGCCTTTTTGAAATCTATCGAAAAGACAATACCATTGATTGAAATTTTTTACTTAAATCTATAGAGTCTAAAAATAAACGGATAGTTTAGCCAATGTATCTGTTCTTTAAAAAAAATCTCCATGTATAATAAAAGGAAGAACTTTTTGAAGTCTAGCTGCGAGAATTTTTGCCAGTATCTTGTAATCTGTATTTAAAAGTGAAATTGGGCGCCAGTTCCTTAAATAAAGATTGTCTTTGCCTTTTTTTGGAAGAAGGGTTATCATTCCTCTTTTCATAGATGGGCACAGTTCACCACTTACATAGCATGTATTAAATACTTTACAAATAACTCTTTATATCTTCCCAAAAAACCTTATAAAAGTTAACGGGAAGGCCGTCTGCACTAGGTGTTTTATCACAAGCCATTGACATAATGGCATTATAACATTCATTTTCTAGAATACATCCCTCACACAACTAAGCTAAATTTTGATCAATCATAGGTATTTTCAAATCATTTAACACGTTCTTTATATAATTATCTTCAATATTATTTGAATTGTATAGGGTTTCATAAAAACCTTTCTCTTCCATTAATATATCCTGTGGCTTGGTGATAGTTATTTCACCTTCCTTCAGTTTTTGTATATGCTTTTTATAAAAATTCCTTTTCTCTATGTTTAAAAAATAACGAGAGTTTTTTTTTTCTCCCTCGGAAATCCATATGGCTAGTGCGGACCATTATTCCTCGCACGTGTTCCTCGTGCATACATTTCAGCTCTACTTCTTTACATACTAGTTGTTCCTTCATATTAGAGTCATCTGGGTTATCCGTCAAAAACTGTTGAATATTCTCAATATCTTTCAGTATGGAGTCATATTTTGCTTTAATTTTCTTTTTGTGATTGGGAGATATAAAAATGCATTTTTCTTTGATTTTGTATTTCAGAAACTCCTAAAGTTTATGAGCTTCCATATCCTTGTTTTCATCAATAATGGAATTTATAGTCTTTTTGATATCCAAGTTATAAGCAGAATTTCATCTTCCAAAACCCTGGGCCCCTTTGTGGGACCCATCGTTTGACGGATAAACTGATGGCTGAATGGTCACTTCTGTAACCGTAATGTATGTCAACATAATCCACAAAATTTTTCAACGTACTGGAGATTAAAAAATAGTCAAGTTCGCTTTGAGCAGATTTAGAACGCCATGTGAACTGAAGTTTGCATGGGTTCATATTACGCCATATATCTATCAGGTCCATGTCTTCTTTCAATAATTCAATACGAGTAAAACAATTCTGATGGTACTGAGTATGATTAGGGTATCGATCCATGTGGGGATCTTGAACAGGTTTCATATCACCGCCAATAATAAACGGTTCTTCACCAAATTGTTGCATCAGAGTATGTAAATTATCAAAAACCATTATATCATCCTTGTTCGGGCCATATATATTAACCAAAGTAAACATTGAATTGTCATATGAAACATATAAAAGTAAAATACGACCGGTTTCACCTCCATGTACCGTGTGTACAGTAATACCTGAGGTAGGTTTCAATAAAATACATACCCCTGCACTATTGGATTTGCCATGACGAAAATAAATCTTGTATCCCCATTCACTGGACCATATCTTTTCACATTCAATTGTACTCTTTTGTTCCTGTTCACTAAATCAGCAATTTGCATCTTTACTTGAAGTAATTCTTCAAATTCAATCTCTCTTTCCATAATTTATCTCTCTTTCCTTCTCTCCCTCTATACACACACGCACACCATAAGCGTACACACACACACCGAACACCTTGGCAAAATCCACTGAAAATTTTCATTTGCCAAAAATCATAAAATTATAAAATCTACTTTAGAGATGTAATTATTGTGCTAATATAACAAACATGACAGCTGTGGAAGCAAAACAGATGGCCATGCTCTTTCATCTGACCTATACATGTCATTTAGCCTAAAGTTTCCTTTTAAAAACGAACATTTAGGAGAGGGAGGAACAAACTACAACCTATACTATACAGATTAGCAAAATCTAGAAAATTTATTACTGCCAGGAGCCAGGCATCAGTGGGAATCATAAAAGCAATATTCATCATCGAAACTGCATGTACAAATAAATTCTACTTTCGCAATGTTGGACATTTCCGCTGTTTCCATACTGTGGATATGAGTGTATCCAAATAGTTTCTACACGTCTGAAATTGACCCTATTTTGACAAAATAACATAGATAGGATAAGTGAAATGAGTTCCAAGGCTTTTCAGCAATGGACGCACTGAAGAATTATACAGAACAGATCTTTTTGACCCCGCACCTAAAAAAATTGGGTAAAAATGTGCCATGATGGTATAATTAGGCCTATGTGTCCAACCAACTTTGGGCATTTCTTTGGGCATTTCTTTTTATCCAATTTGATGGAAATTTGCCCATTCTAAAGTAATTACTGCTTATTTTCTTTTCCCATTTCATTCTCAGATGATATCAGATTGGAGAATCCGAAACAAGCTGCTAATATAGCATCTCCCAACTACCCAGAAAAATACAACAGTAGTGCCAACATATTATGGAGAGTGATAGCTCCATCCGGGTGTCGGGTTCTGCTTCACTTCACAAATTTCAATACAGAGGAAGATCGAGACTTTGTCACTGTCTACGATGGACGAAGACATGACTTTGGTGATGCTGAGCAGAGAGTTTATACATCTGGGCCTACTCGTCCTCGGAACATTACCTCTATCGGGCCCTACCTTTGGCTTCGATTTACCTCCGATGTGGAAGGGGCATATGCAGGTTTTAGTGCCCTTGTATCCTGTGTTCGAATACGAGGTTGGTTGTAATATTTCTGAAATTGCATTTTATATGATATTCGTTTCGAATGAACCTTTTCCTTTAATAAACTAATGATACAAGTTTAAATTGGCGCGATTTGTGAAAGCAGTTAAAAACGACTAATGGCCGATAGGTCTATGAATATTTGTGGACAGCTTGTCATTTTATCACATGTCACTGAATTCAAAGTTTTTGAGTATTTAAATAAGAAAAAAACTATAATTCCTTTTCAATCTAGAAATCAGTATATTTGTAATTGCATTTCCTGTTCGTTATTGTTTTGTGGTTGATTTTTGTTATTTTTTTTTTGTTGCTTGTTTGCTTGCTTGGTTGATTGATTGGTCATTTTCTTCTTTTATTTCATTCTTCTCTTCTTAAAAATGCTTTAATTGAATTCCAGATATTTCGTTGACGTTAGAAGAAACTTCAAATATAACGTCACCGAATTTTCCATACATATACGACAACAATGCTGATATCTTATGGAAGGTTACAGCTCCGGCAGGCTGTAGGGTATTACTGCACTTCACAGATTTCAACATCCAGCCAAATAGTGACTACGTTTTTGTCTATGAAGGTCGGGCCTCTGACTTTGAGGAGGCAGTGCTGAGAGTAAATGCATCAGGAAGGACTATATCAAGCAATATTGCCTCAATTGGATCCTATCTTTGGCTTCGATTTGTCAGTGATGGAGAGTCCCCGTCCATCTACCACACTGGTTTCAATGCACAGCTCTTGTCAGTTGAGACACTAGGTGAAGAACAATTTCAAGTCTTTCATGTACGTATATAGTCAATCTTTAGCATTCAGAAATATTGGAGCCATTAGTAACCATGGTAACTATTTTACATCCATTAATACAAAGACAACAAAGCGAAATGGAGTCGCATACAAAGATGCTTATGGAAGGCAAACAATACAAAGAACAACGTGCGTTCGGGATGTCTTCTCCTGTCACTTAATTTTTCTATTACCTACCTATTCCTGTAAAGTTTCATAGACATTGTAGAGGTGGGTAATGCCAAACCAGGCGCGGCTGTAGAGCAAAAACTGGGGGGGGGCTGCTGCGGACTTGGAGGATTGTAATGTATATCAGAATTTAAAATTGCACTTTATCGTCTAAAATTGGGGGGCTTGAGCCCCCGAAGCCCACCCACAGAACAGCGCCTGTGTCATTTGTGCATGTTGGGAGTTATAACTTCTCTACTGTATACTTCGTTTCGACAAATGAATCGGATGACTGTAATATTGGCGATTCACTCAAGTTGAATATTTCCTTTTTATAATTTCAACATTAGTTCTCAACTTGACGGGCGAAGACACGGCTAATGTAACATCGCCTAATTTTCCCAACCAATATGACAATAACATCGATATTTTGTGGAAAGTGATTGCTCCATCAGGATACAGGGTGGTGGTTAGCTTTTCAGTCTTCAACACTAAGAGGGGATATGACAACGTCACTATTTTCGAAGGACGCTCGCCTGACTTTGAGGAGTCTACAGAAAGAGTAAAATTGTCTGGAAATCCTCGACTAAGTAGCTGTAAATCTGTTGGGTCATACCTTTGGCTGCGTTTTACCAGTGATACGTTTAACTTCAATTTATCCAACCCCGAGAAAGGCTTCAGTGCGCTGCTTTCTTGTGAAGCCCTAATTGGTAGGTGTTAAAGTCTCCATAGCCCACTGATAGCTGGTTAATTCAGTACATACCATTGAAGTAGTAACAGACAGAGCATTCATGAATTGCAGAACTTCTGTCGAGTGTGCTTGTGCGTGTTTTTAACAATCATTATTATTACATTTACAACTATGATCCATAGGAATTCCGTATCTCTACGTCTACGACAGTATAACTGTAAATCTGGTTCTCGTATTTCGAAAAAGAAAAGTAAAATGATATAAAATACATGCAAAAAATTAATCAAGACTTCAAATAATAAAAGTACCACCGTGATCACCAGATTATCACAGTGTTTTTATCAGCGACCAAGTCATATATCCAGACTTTTTTTGATAAAATAAGATGTTGACAATTTTGAAAATTTTCCAAAATAGAAAAATGAGGAACATTTTGGAGAAATTCTCCTCTTTCCAGATGTCTGCATGTCCCTTTTATCATCAGATTATATGGCATATTAGGTCCGAAAATATATGTGCATGGGTGAGCACTAGCCACTTAAAAGTATATTAGATATAGGAAACTAAAAGTATGAAAATTTCCAAGTTTTTTTTTTTTTTTCATTTTGTTTGCTTTTCAAAACTGCCAACTTCTTTTTGAAGACACTCGGTAGAGCTTACATATGAATAGATTTCAAACAAATGGTCCTACGGAAATATTTGCTCCCATATAAGTCATCCTTCAGGCATGAGATCTCCATTACATCCAGGCCTATTCATTATGATTATTATTGTTACTATTATCATGATCAGTATTATAATTATTATATTACTATATTATATTATTATCATCATCATCGTCATCATCATTATTCTTACAGCCCTTTTCTAAAAGGCTGCCCATCTGATACAATAATAAACTTTGATTTCAAATTCCAGATATTTCTTTGGAGTGTACAAAAACAACTGCAGTGACATCTCCGAACTATCCAGAGTCATACGACAATCACGCCGATGTGTTATGGCGGGTGACAGCTCCGGACGGCTACAGGGTAGGACTCCATTTTGCAGATTTTGGCACTGAGCCGGAATATGATTTCGTCACAATTTACGAAGGAAGGATGCCAGATATTGAGATGTCCGTTAAGAGGATCCATGTTTCTGGATATTGTACTCTACACAACATAACCTCCACTGGATCCTACCTTTGGATTCGATTTACCAGTGATTGGAGAAACGATCACAACACCAGCATCAGCTCGTCACCCTACACAGGCTTCAAAGTCCAGTTGTCTTCAATCCCTATACGTGGTGAGCTATCGAAATCTCACTTGTCAAGAATTCTCATATTCATAGCCACGTAGACTAATAGCACATTAACATATTCGAAAACCATTGTAATCACGATTAATGAGTTATCAATAATATAATTTTCTTTCGAACTGCAGCTATACCGTTGACGACAGTACAACCAGAAACCTTAACTTCTCCGAATTATCCACAATCTTACGACAGCAACACCGACATATTATGGAAAGTGGTGGCTCCCTCATGCTGCAGAGTGACAGTCACCTTCTTTGCTTTCAATACCATGTCAGACTCGGACTTCCTTACCATTTATGAGGGGAAGGTGGATGACTTTGAGGAGGCAGTTGAGGGAATCAAACTGCAAGGATCAACCCTTCCAGACAACATTACTTCCATAGGGTCATACGTTTGGCTTCGGTTCACCAGTGGTAACGAGATTGAGAGTTGCACAACATGCACTGGTTTTGAAGCACTCTTAAGTGCCAGTTCCGTCACAGGTGAGAATTTTATCAATATAAAAAATTATTACAATTTATTTTACTTTAATATTCTAGGTCTCTAATTGGTCAAATCTGAGGCTTGAAATTTACTACAGACTGCCGGGTATAGTATAATAAAAATTTTGACTGAGCTTTTTGATAGTACAGTGACGCAAAACGTGTATACTAACAATAGATATTGGCAGTGGCACACATGCACTACTCTTAGATTGGTTAATCTCTTGAAAATTAATTCATTTCGACAGGCATAATCATGTTGTAATATCCCCCAAAGGGAATCCAAACGTTGAATATGAACAGGTGAAGTTTAAGGAGCATGGTTAAAACCACAGCTGCTCTGTGAACTCGAAACTGCACAGTGCTTAGTCTTGCGGCAGAAAACAGTTTCGAGATAACCTTTGGTTATGATTTCAACCATGTCCCTCAAAACAGTCAATACCGTATACTAGCTTTAGAAATCTGATATGTGGCGAACTAAAACGTTCCCTCTTCTATGGTTAGATTACGATAAGAAAAGATTGAGGTGTTTAATGGTAATATAATGTCATGTCCTTCCTGCTTACGATTCTCTTCACTTGTATCTCCAAGCATTGAACAAAACATTCTGCAGAGTGATCCAATAAAACCGCGTCCCCCTTGAATTGTTTATTCTTTGCAAGTTGAGTGTGAATTTATGTGAATTGGTTCGGAAGAGTAACTTATTCTTTTCTTTTTCTTTTTCTTTAATTCTGTTCAAAATATTTCCATGCATAAGTAAATAGAAAATAAAGACAGAAGGTCAAAACCCCTTGGGCATATGGACCCTCCAAATTTACGACAATGCATAATGATGAGCAAAGTCACGATTTCATTTGGGTTGCTTGAATTGTTTCAAAGGCGCTGTTCTCTTATTTGTCTCATGTTTATTGGAACGTGAAAAGAGCCAATAACAATGGAATAAAAATAATTGGAACAAGGTGCTCTTCCAAACCATGTCACATACATTTCTATTTACCCTATAATTTGCCAAAAATGAACCATCGACTATACAGCCATGACAACAGAAATCTCAACCCATCTCTCTGAATTTGCCCCTTCGTAAAGTCACAGATTTAACTTCGTTCCGTTGCTTCAACATGTTGGTGAATTTTTTTCTATTTTTTGTATTTTACTCACGTTTACCACTATACCCTAGAAAACGAATCCCAATCACCGACATCTTTTGTAATTAACGGAAGAGGCCCAACTCCCAAGACAAATCTCAATGAAGATACGCCGAATTCTGTCGGTATGTGTAGAACTTAACTGATGAAGAATCAAGGTGCGTTCAGACATGATACGACATTGTGCCACTACATTGTGCCGCCACAAATTTGTTTACAAGCCTATGGGGTATGAGGTGACAAAAAAATTGTCGTGGAGGCAGGAAGCATCTTTGTTTGTTGCCTTGCTGAAAAAAAAAAAAAAAATGCGCACCCTACAAATTCCTAAATAGTCAGCGAAAAAAAATGTTTTTAATGGCATTGTTCGCGCAAGTTTTGAAAAAGTTCTCTCTTATTTGAGAGTTGACCATAGGAGTTGACGCTTGAATGCGCGTTCATTAGCATCATATGTGGCGCCACAATGTCACGCCATATCTGAACACAAAAAATAGTGGCGGCATCATGTACAAGTCGCATTATATCTGAACGCACCAATCTGGGTTGAGTCTTTTAAAATTGTAGGTACCTGCCTATATATCGTTGGGGACCATTCGCTAAGCTTCTCAGGATTTCTAGCCATACTGGAATTCTTCAGCACGCTGATTTGAGTTACATGTTTCATGTCTTTTCATGTCTTCCTTGGACAGTTTTCCGCATGCTTCCCTCAATTTCTCATGCATAGAGATTATTCTATTTCCTATTCCTTAAGCATGTTAAGGTTACAATTTGCTGGTTTGTATTCTATCTGAGCCATGGTGACGTGGTTATATCAATAGTGATCAGAAGCACTGTGCTTTCATTTAATGAAATTCGCTATGGCATACCAGGCTATTCATAGCCGTGAAATAAATCAAAGAAGTTTATCTCATGATAGTTTATGGCATCATTTAAAAACTTTAAATATCATTTAGAAAGGATACGGGATTTTTTTTCATTCCTATTTCAAACAATCTTTGATTGAAGTACTACAGTAAATGAGACAGAAATTTCAAAACGGGTTGCAATAATGTTGTATTAATCTATTCATTCTGTCTCAATTTTTACAGTCATTCTATCCATAGTTGTTTCACTGTCGCTGCTCTTGATCGGGTTGATTCTGTTGGCACTGTTCATGTATCGCAGGAGACGGTAGGTTGAATAAGCCATATAATTCAATTAAATTTTCAGCCTGTTCTTTGTAAATTCTGCTTTTTCCTCCATTGGCGTAAATCCGGGGGAGGGGTATATATCCCCCCACTTTTTCTAGAGGGAGGAATGGCGTGTTCAAATATACCCCCCCCCCCCCCCCCCCATTTTAAGGAAAAATCATATTGTAATTTATCAGTTGGTGAATTTTTTCATTAAACTACGACGGTCATATAGTGGAGTTTTCATTTGAAATGCTCTTAAAAACCAAAACAGATGTTATTTTTCGCTCGCTCGCGAAATAAAAGAATTACATGTGTGTGTGTTATATATCTGCACGGCTGAGTAAGGTGTGTGTGTGTATACTTAAGTGTGAGTTCATGCAAGAAATTTCGGCAAAAATTGTCAATCATCCCCCCCCCCCCACTCCTCAAAACGGATTTACGCCAGTGTTTTCCTCATCCTAGATCACATCGCTCTTTCCTGTATAGAGGAAGTGTAAGAAATTTAAGCCCTCCGCACACCTTACGATCCGACTGATCTGCGACCGGTCTGCGACTAAAGTGAGATGTGACGTCACGGATCTTGTCAGCTTGTGAGTTGCAGACCAGTCGGAGACAAATCGCAAGGCATGCGAAAAGATTTCCATAAGAAAGGGAAATGGAGTATGCCAAAACAATAAGTTATTTATTATTCTAAATTTGTAATTCATATTTGAATAAATTTGTAATACTAGTACATGAATTGGCGACCTTGCTTCCAATAGAGGACTTTTTTCTCGTTTTCATAATATTCGCAATGTACAAGGATACTGGAATTATATAATATTTATCTTCAACAAAATTACTTTCATTTCCGCTTTAATAACGTACCACAGATCTCTGAATTCAAAGACTGCTGACTCCTCTTCTCCTGACGACGACTCTATTGACAACATGACATTGTGCAGAAACCCAATCTACGATGGCAGCAACGATTCACCGGACCTCGTGGGCGTCAATACTCTTTCAGTTAGGAATTCCAGGTCGAAGCTGCATGAAGGTTCACTTTGGGATGCTGACATACATAGCCAACACGGTCAAAATGACCCCACCGGAATGCCCGAGACTGAATTTGGCACGGCTGACTCAACGTATTGCTCTATTGACGATGTACCTTACGGTGATAAGCCAGTAACCATTATGGACACTGGTTTTCCAAATATGTACGAAGAATGTGCAGAAGGAGATATACTTGATCACAAACCTTTGGCTGATAAGGCACCTTGTCACGTCACCCCATCCCAGGGGACGATCTCCTGTGTACGGGAAAAAGTTTCTTCTGAGATTCGTCAAGCAGGCCTAACCGAAGATGGATACGAAGAATGTATCCCGGCAAGCAACAAGACCATGCCAATACCTTCTGCAGAGATAGCAGATGCTATCAGCGACGAGTCCAAAAGTGCCAGCTTACCCACTCGCTTGTATTTCGCCCTTGGAGAGCATTCCAACCATGATAATGTAAATTATGAACATAAAGGTTTCAAATCTTACGATGAAATCCATCCGCACGGATGGGCAAAAGCAGAGAGCCCTTTGCATAACATGGATCTGAGCCACGTCAAGACAGATGACCAATACTTTGGACTTGATGAACAGAATTGTAGGAATCCTAAATCAGGTGCTAATACAGCCGCCTTATGTCACGATAAGGAGTATGATTTGTTAAACTTTAATAAATCGGGTCCCACCATACGTTGTATCTCAAAATCCCAGTCAACCTTGTCGAGGCATGGTAGTACCGATAATTTGAACGAAGTGCAGGAGGCCACCAGCTATGGCGTACTTAATGTCCAGAAAGACATGGATCTCTGCAGTCCTCCAAATGTCCTCCATGATGAGAACGTGTATAATTTTCTGAGTGGAATAGACTTTAACCATTGTGACCAATGAAGACATTACATGCTCACATAATGATGAAGTCCCAACAGACTAAGAAGAAAGGGTAGAGACTAAAATCGAAGATTTCTCCACTTACTACGAAATAACTTAGTCCCATTAAAACACAACGTGGCGCATATCCATAACCATTTGTTGTGTGCTTGCCAACATAGACATAGACATGCATGTATATTTGTGTGTGTGTGTGTTGGGGTGTGTGTGTGCGTGTGTGTATTATTTAATTGTAAGAAAATTACATATACTACAGCTTTGGCTACTCTTATGGAAATAAATGCATGCGAAAGGAAATGAGAAAAAGTGTGTTTGTATATATACACCTTTGCTCAGAACTACACTTGTACATAGATTAAAATTCCTGGCCTATAGGGTCATAAGCGCTGGTCATGGAATGATTCGAACCTCTAAGTTATGCTACCTTATTGCATTTTATCATAAAATAGTGAAACAATGTATATCACAATAATTTGCATTTGTCATGAGTCGAGAAGCTTCACTTTAACTGTTAGCATTCCTTGGTTCCTGAAGTAATTATCTCAGTAATGCATCTATAGATCTAATTTATGTAAGAAATACACCTGTAAGTAAAATTGATTGTCTAGGGTCATATCCAATTGTACGGCATTGATTCAAACGCTGCTTCAAGTTGTCCATTTCTGTCATAAGTATGGGACACGATTTCATATAATCAGATAAATTTATTGTACTTTAATGCTATGGAGTATGTTTAATGGGCAGGGTAATAGGGTGTTGATATTCTAGTGAAAATTTGGCCAATTTTGCTTTAAATATGTGCAAAGACTAATATCATTAATGCTTTCGCTAAATTAGGCAGGTTAAACAGCCGTAGTAGTTGTATGGTTATATTGAGAAAAGGAGACAGCCTGTCTTTCTACATGTTCTATATAACATGTTTGAAACATGTTCGAAAATCATCAAGAATTAAAGTCATTTTATGACGCTTGAAAATGATGAGGCCTTATTTTCAAATCTGTTTCTTACGTCGTTATGCACAAACTTGTCATAATTATGACGTCATGGTAAACAAACAAAGCATTACAGGAACATGAGGAATTCAGTAAGTGAGCAGTTGATGCACCTCGAAAAAGCGGCGCCATTCGAACGACGAAGAAGGAGCGAGTTCAGGATTTGCAAAAAGAGGGGGAGCAATATTCAGAAAGTTATCCGACAAGAAAAATATAATAATGGAATGGAAACAAATTCATAAAAGTGATGAACAGTGAATACCCATGGGGAATCGTTATTCATGACCTGTTTCCGTAATAATCAAGTCACGCCTCAGCGTCCAGTTTATTATTTTTTTCACACGCATCAGATAATTATGAGTATAGATGTCGTGTAGTGTGTAGTTCCAGAATTAGGCTGCAATGTACAATTGATGAAAGTCTTTGATAAAGAATTTGCAGAAGCTCTACCAATTATTTTACTGCTCACCCATTTTGTATACATTTCCACTTTTGATCTTTAATAAATCAAATACTAAACATACAATAACATAGTTGAATAGTGTACAATTTTGTTGGAAGTGAATTGAATATTATTATACGTATAGTTTTGTAGTTATTAAAATCAAAAGTGGAAACAATTTTCATAAACTTGAATTCAAAGTTTGCAGATTGCTTGGTTTAGAATCCTAAATCCTAGGCAGTCCTTCCTTCGCAAATGATTTCATGTTTATTTTGAAAATTTATCATTTCTTGTTTTTTAATCTTACAAATATTTGTATATTTATGATTTATTGTCCAAAAATCATTTTGCATATATTACCGAAATGTTGTACTTTATGAATGCAAAAGAAATCAAAATCAATTTAAATCAAATCAAACCAAATCAAAATTTACCAAGAGCTATTATTTTTGTCAAAAGTTGACTTGAAGTCATCAGTGGTTAGTATTACGTTTGAGGCAGCCATACATAACGGCCTGCACTGTATTTGCTCATAAAAGTCTCCATGTCCTGTTGTCGGTTGTACTTGTGGTTTGCTGACTTGAGGTGGCCAGACCTCGAGTCGACTTTTATGTGGGTAATTCCATGGCTGTCTATGGGTTGGGGTGTGCGGGGGAGGGTGTGGGGGCGTGGTTGGGAGGGTGTGCCTATGTGTATCGGCTTGTGCACTTGTGTGTGGGTGTGCTGGATAATTGAAGCATGTATTACAACTATTGGCTTAACACTTCTAAAGGTAAAAAGAGTTTAATCGGCTATGCGATCCTCCTTTTCCGACAAGCCATTCTCACTGAATTAGCAAACTTTCCCGAACCTGAACTAATGTGCATTTGGACAATCCCAAAACAGCCCTGGCTCATACAGGGTGTTAAGAATTTCAAAATTTATACGAGAACGGTATAGCTATACGATGAATTTATACGTCTGAACATCGTGGGACGAAACGACGTATAACGAAACAACGTATAACGAAACAACGTATAATGAAACGACGGTCAGAGCATCGTTTCGAACTAGAACTAGATAACGAATCAGCATTCCGTGTACGTCTGAACGTATGGCGACCACAGAACGGTATAACTGGGCGGGGCTTAATGTGACCGCGCGCGAAAAGTGACCCGTGATTCGTGGAAGTGGAAGGCCAGCAGGGGCTAGCGCTGACGTCATGACCATAAGCATCTACGCGACGTTTTCCAGAAGGGCCGAGATTATGCGTTTGAACGGTCTGTCCGCTATACGATGATTGTTTAAAAGTCGTTTCTTTATCGAGTTCTAGTTTTTTTTTTTTTTTTTTTTTTTTCGTCTGAATATGGGGTGAGATCTATAAGGAACACCGGACCCGATAGCTGGAATTCACTACCTACTGACATGCGTTCAAGTCCAACGAAGTTTATTTTAAAGAAACGCTTAAAAGATTATTTTCTGTCGTGTATTGCTGGTGCTTTCTACCCTCCTTCCTTTCTCTATTTCACTTTCTCTCGCATATTTATTTTACTTACATAGGCTATTTGCCTTCCACTATGCACTGTTTGCATAATATTCATCGTATGATCAATTTATTTATAATCTGATAATTAGGACGTCAATTCAAGCTTTGCTTATGACGATCCCTTTTTCTATAGGCCTACATGATATTATGTGATTATACATGTTGAAAGAGTGTTATAATTCGTTATGTATATGGAAAATAAATGAATATCAATCAATCAATCAATGAGCATTCATGGACAAGGATAAAGGTAATTTTGTGACATCCACAGACACGAATACTTGATATGCGTCCATGAATATCATGCTATTCATCATTAAGATTCAGCAGTTCGGATTCAGATACAAGGGCTTTATTATATTTTTTCTTAAATAGCAATTATAAACTCATAATTCAAATAAGATAGACAGCAATAAGAATAGGACATTTCCAAGTAAAAGAACTGAATGCAAGAATGAAAATCAACGACCAGTAAAATCTACATAATATAGGACATTTTACAGTTCTAATTATAACTAGGCATTCCGTAGAAACAAATACCATGACAGAATACAAAAACGATTTGAAACAAACATAAAAGAATTAAAAATAAAAAGAATAAAGTTGGCAACTCTTGATTGTGATAGATTGAGTCGATAGATATTCGCAACTTTTTAATTCATCATAATGCATGGCTTGTGCTTTAAGATTTAGTTTTTTAGCCAATCTTACACTTTTCAAATCCAAAATCAAATTTTTCACACATATTTCGCAGTCTTCATTCAGTTTAATATCGCATGGTCACGTGATCATGCAATGCTCATGCATTCAAAATTCAACTTGGATCATTCAGTTTAGCGCGTTAAATTTCAATTTAACATTATTTTTTCAATATGACTTTTGATATCTTTGTGTCTTTGTATGTGTGCCTTTCAAGACAGAGCCTGAATGTATACTATGGCATATTTCAAGATCTTATCATTTTGGTGACTAAATACAGACCCGTACAAAATGTAATAAATTATGTAATTCTTTCATTTTTAAGGAAGGATACACTCGATCATTACTGTAAAAGGCATTTCAACTGAAAATGCTTATACTGCTATTTCATCATGTTCATGAATTACACCTAAATGCTTATGAAATGAACAATCCAAAGATGAATCTTATGAATAATTAGTTTTATTGTTTTAAAACAAGCCAAAAAAGTTTCGCATCTACATTTGATAGTCTCAAGAGGTTTGTAAATTCTCATAATAAAAAGTGTCTCGTGTTTTTATAAAGGAAAGATTCTTAAATACATTATGAAAGAAGGATAATGTAATTGTGATTTCTGGGTGGGGACTCAAATCCAACAATCTGAGCATGATTCCTTATTTAGCCAGTTGCCATATTTTCAAATTAATCCTTCGGGTATATACAACTCTTATGTGACTTGAGGAATTAGACTGCGATTCATCCTTTAAAAGCTTTAAGTATGGCCTACAGGAAAAGTCTACTATTATGCACTCAAGGCATCAGGAAATGATATTCGAAATTATCCCTTTTCCAGGAGAATTCTCAACAAAATAATTGTATTCACCACATTTTAGTATGAATTAACATGTTAAGTTTTTGACTACCCAGGCGAATTTGAACCCTTGAAGTGTCCTTTCGGCAGATGCAGATGAAATTGAATGATGCTTTAATACATGCGTGCTAATCTTATTGTATGGAGCTGATACAAAAGCAAAATCCGTCGCTCGAAACGCTTAAAGTTGATATAAGAAAGCGATCACAAATATTGAGATAATTACATCAATGGAAAGCTATCAACCCCCAAAATAATATTGAGTGGTGTTCAACCCCCCAAAAAGTTCAGAATGGTGAATTTAAGCGACTAACTTCAACAAAATCTCGAAGTCAGACACGCCGGGTCGCACACAGAAACCAAGGGCCTCGATGGTGACGTCACGAAAGGGGATTGCATGCGCCGGTGGAAGTAGTGGTAATGCTGTGCCTATGTAAAAGTGCCTTCTTATGACGAGCTTAGATTGTCATTGTAAATTCGTAAATGGGATAATTTGAAAGACTTTATGTTTTTATTTGAATGAAGAAACACAAAACAACATATTCAGTAGCTGAATTTTTTTTTTCATATGGTCACAGTTTCCTTTTTGGAGAGTTTTAAGGCGAGTTTACTGTCTCGGAAAACAAGTTGCAATCACCATCGAACCTACACGTACGAATAGTAAATGTTAGATGGGTTTCGTTGGTCTGCAGGATCAATTATGTGAATCAGTAATTCCTAGAACTATGATCATACTTATCATTCATATGTGTGACTGCCTCAAAAGGATGCAGTAATCCTAAAAAACAGCAAAACATTCCAAAAATATATCAAACTTGATACAGAGATCTCCAGCTGACGACGTCGTTGTTGAACGATATTCATCCGCGAGTGATTCGACTCCTGCCTGGACGTTTTTGCAGAGAGCGGTCTGATAGATATTGCGCTGGCTTATGCAAGCCACCAACCAAAGCTCGCTGGCACTTTTTTGTTTTCGACACACGCGCTATACACACGCTACACACGGTAACACCATGCTATACTATACACACACGAGCTTCCTACGTTCTTCATGCATGCACTTTCTGTACGACCGGCTGGCCGGATCCACTTTCAGAGCAAGCTCTCTCGTAATCTCACCAAATTCGACACACACCAAAAAATAATGGTGAAAAATATCAATTAATTTCGCATTGTTAGCATGCATATATCATAATTCTAAACCAGATAATTGATATTCACACTATGAACTATAAGCAGAAGGGAAAGCATTGATCATAGAGTTCTGAATCATTTGACTTTTCAGGCTTTGGAAAAAAAACTCAAGAAATCTCTCTCTCTGCACATGTTTTGTATGGAACATCCGGGTATGTAAAAATACTTATCCCCCTTTCGTGACGTCACGCATAGTGGACTTGTTCCGCGACTGGTTTTCTAGGCTGACTGAGGAGGGTATTTCTCGATATTTCAGTTAAGGATATCCAGGAGCAAGAAGACTTTTGTGATTTGCCATGTGAATAAACACCTTATGAATAGCATATGCTTTGCATAGATACCAAATTCATGGACATTTATTCCCTTCTTATATCTACTTTAACTAATGCACTTGGATACAATTTTTGAATGAATGACGGTAAATAAACGCTTTATCAAATGGGTTGAAAAAAATAATGTAGTTTATGTAAATTTAAGGTTTGCCCCTTCGGCAACAAAGCTGAAATTGGACCGCTTATAATTACAATTCCCAAAAAATCATCATAAAGGAACTTTCTCGATTTACTGTTGACTTTAATAATGGATTGAAGTGGTCTATAAAAAGGAGCTGATAAGATCTGTACTGCTCAGTAATCCATTAATTCCACAATTGCCTTTCCAGCCCACGCAAACGAGTTAGACTGCATGGCGAAAAATTATAACTACCCGGAAATACTCCAATGTTATGAACAGACTCGGTCATCCGGTCTATGATGACTTTTTTTTTCATTTGTTGACTCTCTTTCAATTTCACATTGCTTCCTGGACTGTCACGCCTATAGATATACAGAGTGTATGTATATTTTACAAATTTTTCATATAAACTTGCAGCCCATTACACTTCCGTTTTTGGTGTCCAGCTAAGTTGTGGTACTCGAACTGTTGAATGTAGCAATTTTGATTTAACTTCCTTCTTGTAAGCTTCATGCTGTGGAACATGCATGGGCAATATTTGATAAAGATCTTACATTGATGGACAGTCGATTTTTTATTCACTTCAAAAAGTGCATATTCTGCATTCCTATCGTCAGGGGTTGCGTTCGGATCATCGACAATGTTTAAACTGCCTTTATTAATCTTTGCTAGCATATTGCCTTTTCTGAGCATCGCATCGGCCCAAACACCAGGTATGTAGTCTT
The DNA here is from genome assembly GCA_029962745.1 of Echinometra lucunter. Lineage (NCBI taxonomy): Eukaryota > Metazoa > Echinodermata > Echinoidea > Camarodonta > Echinometridae > Echinometra > Echinometra lucunter. The sequence goes on from CM057164.1 coordinate 14,964,909, forward strand.
ATTTCATTATAAATCTACTTTTATCAATATTGAATATTTTTAAAGATTAATGCTCGTTTGAACAAGAGCGATCGATGTATGTGCATAAAGTGTGTCCTTGATTCAAACCTTGACAATTATTCTGCATCTATTTTTATAGTCATGATAATCATACAGGTCAGGGAGGTCTACTTATAGGCGTGACAACATAATATAGGTTTTTCCCGGCCAAATTCGTCAAAACAGCATTCAAATTCATGATCAAGCATTCAAATTTAAGCAATATATAGTCCATCGGTTTTCCATTGTTTCAATTCAAACTTTATGCGTTCAAATTCTTTTTTTTTAAACATTGAAATGAGTACAATTATCATTGAAATTAAATGTAATTTGATTTAATTTGGTAATGAATAACCATCATTCAATTTCGCCAAGTTTGAGAGGAAGAATAAATTCCTTGCTGCATTGCGGTTTAATTTTCATCTTTAGGCAATCACTTTCACACTTACGCCATTCAATTAGAAGAACGTAAGTGTCTCTATCTCTTTTTCATTTTCATTCTTTTTCTCTTTAGTTCTTTATTTCTTTTCCGTCATTATATATTTGACATTCAAATTCTTTTCTTCTTTTTTTCAGTATATATGTCATTATTCTATTATTCTTTTGTGGTCTTATTCTTTATCTTTGCATACAAGTCAGTATAAAATGCCTGTGAAACATGGTCATGGATTATTTTGTTGTGATTTTTATTTGCATATTTCAGAGGGGGTTTCTTGTCATATTCCTTTTTTTCCCCTATCTACCAAATGCTAAAAAAATCTCTGTCTCGTTCCTTCTATACTTATAATATTCATATAAGCAGAAAAACACACATTGATTCATTGCCATAAGATGAAAAACACTGCACAAGAGTCGAAACTGTTTGCCTATTCATGAAATTGTATGCCAAGGTTCTTCCCACGTCATGTCCTGCGCGAATTTGAATGTTGTTTACACAGATAACTAAACTGAATTATCTTTCTGCACTTTTGTATTCTAACAATAGTAAATCGCGTGCTAAAATAAAATCAAATTGAACGATAATATTTGCATTTTAAATGTTGATCCAAATTGTCCGTCAATTTCGCGTGAAATTGAACGAAAATATCGTTGATTCTGATGATGAGTTCACGAAGATGGGCAGGAAAACCTATAATAGCGGGTAGATGCCCAGTCAACCTTGAATTATCTTTATTTGGGAGCGAGCGACGAAAGATACAAAAAAGTGTATCCATTCTTGTAGCTTTAATGAAACTTTGTTATTCAAAAAAAATAAAATAAAAATAGATAAGATGCATAAAAAAGAAACTTCCTCATGACTGCATAATATCCAATTATGATAGTTTTAAATCCCTGCTCTCTGTTTGGTAATTTCTTTTAATCCATATATATTAAGGAAAATTGCTTAATAACATAGCACCTATTTTAAGTTATGATATTACCATACCCCTAAAAATTTTTGTCTGTAATAGGCCTATCAGTCTTAGCAAAGAATCTTTGATAAAATCAACTGTGCCGACTGTTTCATCCACACTTGGACGAATGAGAGATGTGCAGAGATAAAGTGTTTATATGCTTTTCATGTCTGAATATGAAAGTAATACACGAATGGCCTTCATGCCATGTAGTATCAAACACTGCATGGCTTCATAAGATAACAACAAACGATATCCATGTTTACTAAGCAAGAGTGCATTATCCTGAGTGCTGTTTCCATCCCTTATCTATCTTATAAGTAAGAGTAGGAGTTTTATTAACAGGTGGGGAAATAATTAGCCAAGTCAAAATTCTCAAAAACGCAAGGACTTCCAAGAATTGGTTGAAATAGTTAATGGAAATCTTACTGATCTCGGTGTTCTTTATAAAGAACTAGGTCTCCATTTCTTTCCTTTCTAAATATCTTTCTTGGTAGGTCTCCATTCCTCTAGTCCTCTTTTTTTCCTTTGTCTAATTCCTTTAAGTGCCCCATATTAAGTGGATTTTTTCAACAGCCTTTCAATGGGGCGAGCACGTGGTGCTAACCCGCTGACTACTGCATTTTCAAATCCCCATAGACTTTATACCGGGGCCATCCGGTTCCAGTAGCCTGCAATTGTGAAAATTTTGAAGAGCTATTAGCATGAATAGATTCCTGGTTTCTCTTGCGGATAAGTTCACAATAAGAGAAGGAGGATCCTTGCTATTTCATATTTTTCCTGCACACGCAAATGCTTTCAGATCAATTTTAACATGAGTTTCCTTTTTGATGTGTCATTAATGAGTACTTCAGAGGCACAAACAGTGTATAAATTTCGTCACCTCATTGTTCAGATGTATTTCGTGTCATAAATAAAAGGGAATAAGCGGTAACAAAAGAAATCAGGCAAGCCGAAAAAAGAAAGATAAGGACGAAAAACTATAGGAAAATATTTTTATTTAACTTTATGTATTTATTCTTCGTTCCCACCGCCAGAACAATTCCAAAGCGACTTCAGAATTACCAATGAGTAGCCCTTTGGTATATTAATATAATTCTTGATTCTTTCTGAATTGTCTGTCTAATGTCGGTCTTCGTGGTATGGCTTAGGCCTTGAACATTTTGGAAGTTGAGAGTTAATTCAACATGAAAACGATGCATTATCGTCACCCACCCACCCATCAATATCTAGAAAATTGTCTTTGGCAGGAACACAAAGCCGTTTTAAGTGACACTGCAGAAAACGATAGTGCATACTCTGAAATTAAGTTTCTAAACATACTAAATATAATGTTACTAAATAATAAGGTTATCGAAATAAAAAAAACCGGTTGAGTAGTAGCTCCATGAAACCTATTAAAATACTAGTCCTTTTTACCGTGCACGATATCAAATGAGTCTCTCTTTTCAGAAATTAAGATATTTAGGGACTGTAATTTTAGTGAAAAAGGGACGCAAATATCCTGCTGCCTCCAACATGCCCAAAGGCTCTGAATAGAAATATTTTGTTAACGAAATCGTATTTTCCTTTCATGCGTCTAATATGCTCTCTTCTTTAAACTTCATATTTCTATTATGTTCAAAATTAATTATTATGATTTATAATTTCTAATTAATCGATTATTTTTTACAGCACTGATATTTTCTGTGAAAGGATGGAGTAACTGTCTCCCTTTTCAGATTTTTAATGAACTCTTGAACAAAAGCACATTTCTATGTGGAGGCATATTGATGAGGACTAAAATAGGGTATGTAGTGGTATGAAAAGGTGGATATCATGAAGTGTGTTTTCTTAGAAATGTAACAAAGGTTGAACTGAGAATGTTCTCAATCATTAATTAAGAACATACGACATTCTGTATTGCATTTATTGTTCAAGGGCATAAAGTGAGTAAGTCAAGATTGATTGCTGAGTATGCAGATGTGTTTCTTCCTTGATATTAGCTGGCAAACCATTCATTCTCAAAATTCTACTTGTGACAATTAGTTAAATGCCTTACTTTTATTTCAGGCATATATTTTAAGAGTAATAAACCTGTTGGTTTAGGCTTCTTGAAATAATGGACGACTTCTTCTTTTGGGGGACCTATAGACGGGGTATTCGATTGGTTCGTTAATGGGGAAAGGGCAGCCAGGGCATAAAATCTATTGTTTGGTGTGTCTTGTGACCTCTTGACGGATTTTGGTTGTTCAAGAAGATTTCAGTTAAAAAGTATGCTTGACAATAATTGATTGTATTAGGAGACGATTCTATCCATGAACATTCTTTTCCCCAAAGAATGAACTTTGTCATTTAGGAGATGCGATTGCAGGTGGTTCCTAACCCTTGAATAAATTATATAAACCAGAATGAATTTTTACAAAGGAAAAAACAACTTGAATGGGCTTATTTTGTATTCAGCATGATGAAATGAAGTATGCAACGATTTTTGGGTTTGTCCTTTTTTCACCTTGTTACTATTTACAATCAGTTCTTAAGTGATCATTCATATGCTAAATGTCTTCAATGCTTTTAAGGGATGGCCATGTGACAATGCACATGTCTGCCTGCGATACATATCTGAATTGGAAAGAGTCGAATAATCTGCCTTTGAATAAAAGCTCATTCAGTTTATCTGTATCGGAGAAGTCATACGATGTTCTATTATACAGTTAGATTCCATGGGTATCAAAAGAGGTCGCATCCGTTTTAAATTCTAAACGGGAAATGCTTGTATGTCCTTTTACTCAAACACTGATACTTTTGTGAAAGGATGGAGTAACTTGCCCCCCTTTTTTTTAATAATGAACTCTTGAACAATAGCACATTCCTGTCTGCAGGTATACTGATGGGGACAAAATAGGATGTGTAATGGTATCGAAAGGTGGATATCATGAAGTGTGTTTTCTTAGAAAGATAACAAAGGTTGAACAGAGAATGTTCTCAATCATTAATTAAGAACATACAACATTGTGTATTGCATTTATTGTTCAAGGGCATAAAGTGAGTAAGTCAAGATTGATTGCTGAGTATGCAGATGTGTTTCTTCCTTGATATTAACTGGCAACCATTCATTTACAAAATCCCACACGTGACAATTAGTTAAAGGCCTTACTTTTATTTCAGGCCTAAATTTTAAAACTTGGAGTATGTGTTCTTAAAATTCCAGCTATTTAAGCTATGCGAGCTTGTATATTTTTTTTTAAGACACCGATATTTTAAAGAATGGGGTAATATGTACATTAAATACTTGAACAGAATGCTATATTCTTAAGATTGGATGAAACTTTTATTCATTAACTAGCTGTCTGACAGGTAATTCGGACGCTGATTTTGGAAGGGACGGAGTAATCATGGTAATATGTCCAGCAATTTGAGGATAATACACATTCTTGGTTGCTTTAGACACAAAAGCGTAAATTGATAGGTGTCATGTGTCTAAGGTATTTTTACGGTTTTAGATTATCTTTAGTACTGAAATAAGGAAAGGTTTTTGTTGTTGTATGTTAAAATTGGTTAACAATGGCACATTCCTAATTGAATGCCAGAACTGATCATTTTTAGTGCATGTTTATCAGTGTTTATGTTGGTATATTTGTTGTAACTAAGTTCTCAAAGCATTTTGATTGTACTCAGTTCAATGGCAAATTCTGGATTTTGTTGTTCAAATGTATATATGCAAATAATGTAAGAGGGATTAGAATAATCATGATAATAATAGTACTCGAAGGTTTGAGATAACCCAGGAAAGTAATAGGCTTTGAGGTCCGCTCAGGGAAGTTCTTTTTCTATTTTCTTCTTTTTTTCGAAGTAAAACGCATATGTATACAATGTCTGGGAGATAATTGGTTTCCTTTTTTCGGAAGACAGGGCATAGTTTTTTTTTAATCTTAGGGATACGGCCTCGCGGGCGTTCCTTAATAGGAGCACTGTGTTTTGTTCTGGTTTGTTTTTAGGACGTTGACGAGGCTTTGCGTCTGTTGGTCGGGGGCGGGCGTTCCGCCGTGATCAGATGCTTTTGAAAGAGGGGTGAGCTGTGGGGGAGTCCTGCTTGGGAAGGTCTTGCAAATTCTACACTGGACTATTGGAGTAGGTGGGTTTTTTTAATTGTAGGGATAAGTAGTACCTTGGACTTAAGGTGGGGGACTGGGTCTGGGGCTGGGTTTATCTTTTATGTGATAGGTAATGGATGTTCTGATTAATTGCAAATTGTTCTCCCTCAATGTGAAAGGGATGAGGGACAGGGATAAAAGGGAACGGATCTTTTTGTGATGCAAAGATAAAGGGGCGGACTTTGTTTTCTTACAAGAAACTTTTTAGTACTAGGGATTGTGAGGACAAGTGGGCTTCAGAGTGGGAGGGTTCCAGTTATTTTAGTCATGGTTCTAATCACAGCAAATGAGTACTTGTTTTATTTGCGCCGAGGGTAGACATTGAGCTATTGCAAGTCTTAAAAGACAGTGAGGGCATATATATATTTATAGAGACTGTAAGTTTCAAGGTGTTAGGTTTATTTTAGGGAACGTGTATTTTCCAACAAGAAATTTTGAAAATGATCAATTGCTATTCTTCGAAAAATACGCATTAATCTCGATAAGATAAATAAAGACAAATACCTAGTTATAATAGATGGCGATTTTAACATGACAAGGGACATAACGGGCAATCTTTAAACAGGATTTCGAAGAAATTTAACCGAGAATTTGAAAAATTCATGGAAGATTTACATCTTCTGGACATTTGGAGATATAGGCACTATGAACATGACGGACAAAGATAGCGGACAAAATAAACAACCCCTCATTCTACCCTTCACAATGGTTCTGGTAGTCAAAAGAACATCCCTTCACTGCTATTGTCTAAAATATGTGGAACAGGTGTCACATACATATTCACCTGGAACTACGGGATTAAACATAATAGCAGTGAAGGGATGTTCTTTTGACTACCAGAACCATTGTGAAGGGTAGAATGAGAGGTTGTTTATTTTGTCCGCTTTCTTTGTCCGCCATGTTCGTAGTGAGGCATCCTTAAAAAGACAATTCACTTATATGCAAAAGAATCCCTTTATGCAAAGCAGATTAGATTACGGGATAATATCGGAATGTCTAGAGGAAATGAAGAGTAATGAAGTGTGATATAATTCCATCTGTTGCCCCTGATCATCATTCAATATTTTTACGCTTATTTGACAAAACAATCAATAAATCAAATGTAAGAAAAGGGTCATACTGGAAATTCAATAATAGTTTGTGCGAAAATGAAGAGTATGTAAGAGAGTTAATGAAGCAAATTTCTGAATTAAAAATGAACCACAAACTGAAATAAGAGACAAGAGGTTGGTGTTGGATTTTTTGAAAATGAAAATTTGGAGTTTTACACAAAATTTTTCGAAAAAAAATTGGCTGATCAAAGAAGAACAATAAGAACAGATTTAGAAAAAAGAAATACAGCTTTTAGAACAACAATTGACTGAAAGTACTAATACAACTACTTTAGAGAAATTTAAAAATACCAAAGAGAAATTAAGGAAAGTTTATAGCTAGGTAAATGAAGGAATTTAAGTTGGATCACGAGCCTCCTGGTACGAAAGTGAAGATAGGGATTTAATCAGTTGATGCAAAATAACAAAATAAAAAGTAATATTAAGAAAATTAAAACGTCAGATGGTGCTATCTGTTCCGATGAAAAAGGATAACTGAAGAAATCGCAAAGTTTTACAGTAGGCTGTACGCTAAAGTAGAGTATGAGTGCTCGGATAACTGTTATGATAGTTTTTTTCAAGCTTTGCCGAAAGTGACGGGAAAATTTCGAGAATATTGTGAAGGATCTATAATTAATAGAGAATGCCTAGAAATCTTAAAAGAATTGAAACAGAACAAATCACCCGGAAATGATGGCCTTTCCTCAGAATTTTATTGTACCTTTTGGCCGGATATTGGAGATTTAGTTAAAGATGACTTGAATGAAGCTTATAGATCAGGAGAATTAGCATCGTCACAAAAACAAACAGTAATTACGTTAATCGCTAAAGATGGGAATGATCCCTTTTTATTGAAAAATTATAGACCCATTTCCCTTCTTAATGTCGATTATAAAATCTTTAAAAAAATCTTGACTAAGCGAATTAAAAATGTTTTATAAAAATGTTTTATAAAAATGTCATAAATGACGGTCATATAGTGGAAATTTCATTTGAAATGCTCTTTAAAAAACATGAAAGTGATTATTTTTCGCTCGCTCGAAAAAAAAATGTTATGTGTTTGGGGGTCTGCGCAATGACGGTGATTTCGCGCAAGAAATTCGGGCAAAAAAATCAATTCCCCCCCCCCCCCCCCTCAAAACGGATTTACGCCGTTGGCTATGTGTACGATAATTTTCTAAAAAAAAACGATAATAGCATTTTGAACCTGGCAACGCTGGTGAGCTCCGAACGCACAATCACTTTCCCACCTTAAATAACGCATAGTTATTCTCTCGTGCACTATATCACCTCGGCCTATGGCCTCGGTGACATAATATAATGCACTTGAGAAATTATAAAACTATGGATGTACATATTACGGTATATTCAACTCCAGAGCATGCACTGTATGTATACTATACAAACCATCACCTCTTCCGTTTTGGTCTTGTCTCGACTAACCCCGGGGGGGGGGGTCACTTCCATTGAAGAGTGGACAGCATCCGCGAGAAAAAAAAAACGCGGAAAAAGGGTATTTTTTCAGGGGTAGGCGCGGAACGCGAATAGAGTGTCAAAAACGCCAAAAATTGAAAAAAACGCCCCCTAAATCACGATAATCTAAAACGCATAAAGGGTATGCAATTTACACCGACTGCGGGACCGACTGTAACAAGACCCGTGCCACGGAAAATCCTATAACATAATGAGACGGTGAATTATCTCCAGATAAAAACGGCTCCAAACTTTCAGTGGACCCCACTATCACTCTCAAGGTATGAAAATAGGAATATCCTCGTTTAGGGTGTAGCTATGTGCAAATCTGGGACATCTGCACAAAATCCGTGTTTAGGGTGTCCTAGCGGCCTGCCCTTGAATCCTCGTTTAGGGTGCTTTTTGAAGGACGATTCTCGCGGATGCTGTCCACTCTTCAATGGAAGTGACCCGACTAACTTATGCTCATTTTGCGAAAAAGAAGAAGAAACATATAAACATTTATTCTATACTTGTGAATCTGCACAATCAGTGTGGAAAATGTGCACGAGATCTTTAGATTTTGAAATACATAATTGTAGTTCGGAGGACATTCTGTTTGGAAAGGAGGAATTAGAATTTTGTAGCGGATGACCACGTCTATTCGCTTCGGGTCATTAGGTCATCGCACTTCAATATAAAAGTAAAGGCCCGGTCCCACTGGCGTTTAGGAAGAGTTGCGCATGAATTGCGCACAAAATTGGTTTATATTCGTTAAACATCCGCAATATACGTGAAACATGCTTGTATGAGTCGGTCGACATCCGCATACGTCCGCAATTATCCGCAAAGGCACGTTTTTTCGTTCCCAGGATTTTTGAGCAGCACAAAATTTTGGCTGCGGATGAGCATCCGCCATACATACGCAATACATACGCAATACATACGCAATACATACTAATCTACGCGCTGAATATCCGCTGTTATCCGCAACTGACGGGGTATTGCGGCTGGGCGGTGGAGTGGGACAGTGTGTAAAACGGATATACAGCGTGCCTATCACGTCTACATCCCGAACTAAATAGTAGCGAATGCAAACAGACTTGCCACAAATAGTGCGTTTGCATTACGTCTGCTTTGTATCTGATTTGCGAACAATCCGATCCGTTTCCTCAGTATATACGTTATACATCCGTGATTGTTCGTTATCTGTCTGCAATGTTTACAATACATTCGTCAACATTTACCAGTTATACTTCTCATCGGAGAGCATCCGCACTCGTATTCGCTTTTATTCGTGAAATATCCGTTTTTATTCGTCATATCTTCGCTGTACATTATTAATATATCCGTAATTCATACTTAGAAATTTGTCATTTTTGGTCAATTTTGTTGCGGACGACAACGAACGCCCGAAATTTGTATACGCTATTCATGCGCAATTAATCCTCACACCAGTGGGACCGGGCCTTAAACAATTCCAAAAGGCCCCGTCACATATCAGCAAATCGAGCCAACGAATGCCTAACGTACTCGAAAATTTGGACATGCGTTCGTGTTCGTTGCCATTCGTTCGTGACACGTTCGACGTACGTGGTATCGTTAGCTGTACGTAGGTGTTCGCAGACGTAAAGCTGGAGCCGATTTTCTATTTTGGACATGTTCAAAAATTTAGAACCCTATTGTGGCCAAGAATTTGAGTGTATTTGAGCGTATCTGGACTTTTCCAAAATAAAAATAGCTGTTCGCTAGGCATTCGTTAGCTCTATTCGCTAATATGTGACAGAGCCTTCAGAAAAGGGAGTATCCCTGATTGATAAAACCAAGAAGATATCATAGAACACGAAAGCAAAACTCTCAAAGTGTTTGTACGTAAATTAAAGTGTGTATTGCCTTAAAAGGATAATACAATTAACATTCAAAGCGTCTTTGTCCATTGCCTGCCAGTTTATCTCCTAATGCTATGTGCCATAAGGAGCTACTGTTTAATCGAAACTAATAATCAAACATATTCTGGAACCTATATAAAAGGAAGAATCAACCACTTAAAACGATATGGAATTATCATACAATAGGTTAACTGATGATGTATAAACATGGTTCTGAGTTTACATCACACACATTTGCGTATATGAAATTTATGCAAAATAGCCCGTGCTGACATATATTCAAATATAGGCAATATCACCAAGCGTCAAAAGCTAAAGATTCCTTTTTGCCTCATAAAGAGATAAATTCTTGAGAGAGAGAGAGAGAAGAAGAAGAAAGTGCGTGATTCCACGTATTTATAGTTTAGTTCAATTTTCAATATCGGTGGTATGAGCAGCAACTGGACAAAAGAAATGAATAGTGAGACATAAGAAAATGTTTTGAAAAATATGAGTTTTTAGAAAATTCACAAAAGATAATTAATCAATATCCTTTAAAATTTTCGATGGTGGTAGAACGTATAGCAGTGGAAGACTTCTTGAAGATGAGTGTGGTCCCGAAAAGGACCTACCCACTCCCGATGTTTCGGTAAGCAGGCATGTTCTTACCGTCTTCAGGAGAATGAGTGGATGATAGGCTGCTGATTCCTACAACCACTCATTCCCCTGAGGACGGTAAGAACATGCTTACCGAAACATCGAGAGTGGGTATATAGGTCCTTTTCAGGACCACATTCATCTTCAAGAAAGAAAACTTGGTGTACTGCGAAGCCTTTCACTTCGAGAATTAATCAGTTCTTTCCTGTCTCTCTAAAATGTATGTGCCAAAAACTGGCTCTAGTATTTTTTTGCCAAAGACATTGGATTACAAGACAAATTACTCTCGCCAATACTTCCGTAATACGTTTTCGCAAGGGTAAATGCTGTGTTAAAAACGAACTCGGAAAATTGCGTCCGCCCTTGATATAACGTGTGAAAAGATGTCTAATCTTGATATTTCATATCTAAAACTTTGTTTTTAAAGTCTGATTTTTGCACGAACAGAAGAATGGATAGTTAAAGTACATTTTATAAAAACTTTATTTTCGATAAATGGCACTATAAATCTTCAGGATCATGCCTGTTTTTACAGAGTCATCTGCCACAGGGATAACACGTGAAAACAGGGATTTTAAGATTGATTATGGTTCCCCTATTACTGGTTTGAATTTATTTCACATGTGATTTATATGTAATTTGAGACTTTGGAAAAGATTATTTAAGAGTCAAAAAATTCAAAGACTCCCCATACCTTACAGGCTAACACGCAAAACCAGATATTTTGAAATGATTTTAATTCACCTAACGTTTATTTGAATTTAGTGAAGAAGTAATTTACATAAAATTTCAAACTTTAAAAAATTATAATCAAGGCTCCATGAGTCAAATAGACCCCCCAAAAATCCCCGGGAATATGCATAGATTTTACTTTTAAAAAATCTTGCCTGCCATAGGTTTACACGCGAAAACAAGCAATTTTTAAATGATTATGGTTCCCCTGTTACTACTTTGAATTTATTTCAATGTGATTTACATGTAATTTGAGACTTCGGAAAAGATTAGTAAAGGCTTTAAACAATTCAAAGAACCCCCATTAATTTCGGGGACTATGCATGCTTTTAACCCTCTAGCTGCCATAGGTTAATACACAAAAACAAGGATTTTTAAATTAAGTTAATTCCCCTAGCATTTATCTAAATACAAGGAAAAGGTGATTCACATGAAATTTCAAAACTCTGAAAATATATAATTGAACCTCGATGAGTCCAATAGACCCTCCATAAGTCCCCAGGAATATGCATGCTTAAATTTTTGTAATGTTTGTAATACTACACGTGAAACCGTTTGTTGTAATCGATGACGCGCGATATTGGGCTGTTCCACTTACAATGTACTGCAATACGTACTTTGTTTCGGTACTGAGGGTTCTCCGTAAATTTATATTCTTTGGTTTTGCCAACAAAATATTGCCGTGAAATTACGTCAGTAGTATTCATATATTATACATATTTGTGTGGATGCCGGTGTCATAGCCTATTTGTTCCGGGTTCCAGATAGTCTGGGAGCCTGCGACATCTTGACTTACCCCATCGAGCCCAGAAGGTTTGACCCCTGAAATGTATTTAGCCCATGACTGTGAGTCAGGAAATGGGTGTCAGCTGGTACCAATAGGTCGGGGCGACCCCCAGACCCCCTCAAAAACGCCCCAAATGCGGGAAAATTCAACCCACTGAGCCCATGGATGAAACTTGGTCAAAGTGGAAGTGGCCAAGGGGCACATTATAAAAAATATAAAAGCTGACAGCCCAGGTGGCCGGAAAGGGGCAGCTGACCCCCCTCGAAAACGCCCCTAATGCGGGAAAATTTACCCCGCTGAGCCCATGGACCAAAATTTGTCACAAGATAGCAGTATTGGAGAACATTACAAAAAATATAAAAGCTGACACCATAGCTGGTTGGAAAATACCAGCTGACACCCCTCAAATATGGAAAAAGGCCCCCCCCCCCCCTTCTGCGGGAAAATTTACCCCACTGAGCCCATGAACCAAAATTTGCCACAAGATAGCAGTATTGGAGTACATTACAAAAATATAAAAGCTGACACCAAAGCTGGTTGGAAAATACCATCTGACACCCCTCAAACCTGCCCCTCCCCCTCCCCCCTCCCCCCCCCCCCCCCCCCCCCATCATGAATGAGATTCCCCCTTCTCCAGGGAAGAAGTCCTAAAAAATTGCACGCAAAACATTTTATTCTAACATAAGCCTAACAGTTGTTTAATCCTCTCAGACAAATGCCCAACTGAGCAGAGAGCATGCATCCCCCAACCTCCCCCTAAAAAAATTTGGAAAAAAAATACACAAGGTAAGCAGGCAAGGCTACAGACCATACACAATTAACCACTAGGTCTAGTGCATGTGCGCATGCTGCATAGCTGCACTGTAAACATTGCTGTTAATGGCCACTATGCAGCTGTACCTGTGATTTTGATATCCAGTCCTTAAGGCTTGACTGAATCCAGAACAAGGCAGGAATGAAGAGGTAATACATTATGAATATTAAATGAAGTGTCAACTATGAGTATGAGTGATATTGTTTATGAATTTGATGTGAACAGTGATACTGATATGATTATGCTATGACCATGAGCATACATGTACATGATGTATGAGTGCAGCAGTAGCCAGTGCAGTAGGTAGGTGTTGCTATGCTTGTGATGGTGGACATCATGGACATGTAGGCCTATTGAACTGAAAAGGACTAGGGCCTAGGCCTAGCTAGTACATAGAAGTGAGTTGAATGCTATACAAGTCGTTGCAGTACAGAAAATATTTTGTGTGGTATAATGCGGCTTAGATGCAATCATTCGTAGTGGATGAACTAGATCTAGTGCACATCCCTGCCTTTGCTACGCTGGCATTGTCACTGTCAGCCATGCTGTCAGGTAGTGTCACGTAGTGTGGGTGGTGTAAAAATAAAAGTATTGCAAACAGCGTATCACAACCTTTGTGAGTTACAGTTGAATCAACTGGGTACCCTCTGATCATGGGTAAGGAATATTTAAGAAAGAATGTGATCGTTACACACTTACCCTAGGCCAGGCTTCTCACCAGGATTTTCATACAATAGTGGAAACAATGTTCGACATCGAGGGAAAATTTACACATATGGTATGGTACAGAAAACTGGAACATATACGTGTGGCTTTGATGGGTACTTTTCGTGCATATGAAATGTGCCATTAATGCATTATACACTTTCATACTTAGATTTACTCATCATACTCATGGTGGCATTTCCCCTTTTAAATTTGCAAATTGTGGCATAAGTATTTTTTAAATTTGCACAAGGGCCTAATCTAATTTGATGGTAGATGCTGTAGTAGTTAAATTATGTTAGCCCTTTCTTAAACAACATCCAATATCTGTGCATGGATATTTTGATTTCAGTTATTCTTCCAGCTTCCTGTGATATTCTGCCTCCATCCCTATCAATTTTGTAGGTTGAAAAAAAATGGCAGATATATATATATTTTTTTGGGGGGGGGGGGGGTTCATGTGCTCACTTTTCTGTTCTTTTTCATGCTTCACTAAAAAAAAGCCACTTCAACCCATGTATGAATGTTACAAGGGCCCTGCTTTTTATAAAGTTTTGCACAAGTTTATTGGTGCTTGTGCATATCATGAATATGAAAAAGTCTATTGGATTTTTATGTTTTGAAACCTAAATGGGTAAAGATGAAGTATTATGGAAACATTCTTACATTTAAATTATGTTTTAATACCATTCTAAAAATAGGAAAATAAGCACTTCATAAATTTGTAAGGATATATGTTTACAATCCCATTTAGCTAAGTTGTGCATGAGTTTGTGCTTATTGAAACAAGGCTTTGTGAAACAGTGTCCAGGTAAAAAGATAATGATTTTTTTTCCTTTCTACACATATGAAGGGCGTTGTAAATTTTGTGTTAACAAGTATACTCTCTTTCCTGTTTCCTTATAGGAGTAGAAGACCTTGAGAATGATGAAACCAGCAATGATGAAAGCTTTGATGACGAGACCACGGATGACGACAAGAATGATGATGACGAGTAGTGTTAGGAGATAATTGAGCCCCACCCTACCCCACAAATACAAGATACTGTCATGTCGTTAGTTGTCATTTCACGTAACAAACTTTCCAAGACTGAGCATACTTCAAGAAAGGAATTACATGTATTGTAGGTAACTTGAAAGTCAAATTTGAAATAGCAAATTTGGGCAAATTCCAGCATAACAGGCATGACAATCAGACAGATTTTTATGCTTTTAAAGTTTTACACTTTAGAATGTGCAGTATCCAAATAGTTCTTGCTGCATTTATCAGATACATATAACTGCAAAACTACATACTACATACATGTACATGATGAATTTCACAAAATTTTATTGAACAGATGTTGAGAAAATGTACTTCTTTGACCATAACGGACATGACCCGACTTTTGTTCAGTTAAATTTTGTGAAATTCATCATGTATTTGTCTGATAAACTCGGCAAGAACTGTTTGGATACTGCACATTCCAAGGTGTAATACTCTGACAGCACAAAAAATCTGATTGTCATGTCTGTTCCACTGGAATTGCCCAAACATAATACTATTTATACTCATGACTGCATATTGCCCTTTTTCAGATTGAATGGGCATTATATGCACCATAATTTTATGTTCTTTTTTGACTTGGCATTTTATTGTTTTTCATATGAAGAGTCCCTTTCCAAAGGGGGCTCAGTGACTATTACATATTGGGGGAAAACAGTGTAATCAGAACATAGATCAGATGTTTGCCTACCTCCTGAACAAAACTATTTGACTGACATGTATGCTGCAGTAATGGAAAAAAGGCATTTTCTGTTTTTTACTTTTCCTTAACCATCTGTACAAACAGTGGCAATGTGTGTGTGTTTTTGTATTGAAAGATATGAATGTTGGAAAGGAACTCTTTATGTGATATGATATCACAATAAAAATAGATCTGAGAGGTATTTTGAAGTTATGCTAGTGGGAATGGCACTTTGTCTTCCCACATTTGGAAGACAACCTCTCTTTCTATCTCTCTTTCCCACTCTTTTTTCACTTGAGAATCCAGAAGTGAAATTGTTTGGCCATGTAGTATCCTGTAGACATGTTTTCATGTCTCATTTGTGTTAATAGTAGGCCTGCATGTATTGTAAAGAGAAATAAGTAAAGAAGCCATTTGTGTTAATGCCTACAATATATATTGCATTTGTAGATAAATGGGTTTTGTGGAGTTGTTTTTTTTTTTTTAACTTTGAGCAACATTTTTTTCTCACATTTTATTAATAACTGTTAATTTCAGTATGCACGAACAAAGAGTTTCGTGGTTTAGATATTTCCCAGTGATGTTCCATGATGGTTATCTTTGTCTTAAACTCTAAGCTACCTTTGATAATAATGGACAGTTCTCATGTTAGCTACATGCTGTGCAGTAGCTTGATTTTTTATGTAAATTGCAGAGCCTCCTCCATTTTGTCCAGTTCTGTCTGCAGGGTTTTTTTAAAACTGATTGTGTAGCACAATCAGTTTTGTGGAAAATAATTGCAGAGGGCTCATGATTGAAAATACTTCATAGCTCTGTGCACACTTTATAAAGGTAATTGCTAACTGCATTTAACTAATTCTGCTCTTTACATGTAAATACATGTATCATTAAATTACATTAAGCATAAACGAACATTTGTATGAAAATTTGTATGATGCATGTTGTTACACGATACTTAAATACGACCCCCCTCCCTTCACCAATGTTTGAATGAAATGATTATAAGATTATACAGTACATCTCTGGTTTACAACACAATGTCTTGTCTATATTTGAAGAACTTCTCTAAAAAAATTACCTGCCAACTTGTAAAAATTTGTCATGTGTTGTGAGATTTTGTTTCTGTTGAAACCAGCAGAGTAAATATATGATGCAAAAACTTGCAGATGTTGTGTTTTGAGCAAAGGTAATGTCTTAACCTTCAGTTTTCCATGGAAATAGATATTTGATATGCACAGACCTGTCTTATAAGATATTTATTTTGAGAAACTATCAGGTATGCAGTTTGTAAAAGGAGACCAAACCACTAATCTGCTTTTTGAAAAACAAAAATTAGTTATTAGTAGAACATGGGTTTGCTGTTGCTTGAGCAAAAATTCTTTAGCTGGTTATCATGCAATTGTGAAAACATCACTCACTTTGATAGATGCTGAAATTCTGGAAAATAAATGTGTTTTACTCTGACATCATGGAAGTAGCTTTTGTCTACTCTCTCTCTTCATTCAAAAGTCAATGTTTTACCATTTGAAGAGTTCTGTTCCCTGTGTTTTATTTTCCCAGTTACATGTACATGTATGCTATGATAATACTAGTAAATAGTTCCATTACCATCCTCAGTCTGTAAAAGAGGGGGGGATACACTCTCACTAGTTGGTACAAGTATGGTTGTTAAAACTGATATTTTACCATACAAAATGCTGTTCTGTTTGATTTATTTTACTGTTTAATAAACGTTACTTAATAATGATTTGCGTCTGTCATTCTAGTTCAAGTTGTATTGTGATAATATTAATCAACCTTACTTTAGGCGTAATATCACAAAGTTCATATTACATTTGGATATGGATATCAACACTGTACTTAGCATCCTGGATCAAATGGTCCAATATAAAACTGAATTTAATGTACAGGCATTGTATGTGATGTAAATATGAATCATGACTGGTTGTATTCTATGTGTGTGTGTGTGCGTGCAATGTCATGTTCGATGTTTGTGTATGGTACACATGCAGTGGAAACTCAGGAGATCTAATCCCGGGATCTAATACAATAACATGCTGCTATAACAAGATAAGCTGATCCCATTTCTTCACAATTACATTCTTTTGTTTTCTGATTATTTAAAATTGATGCATCCTCAAACGATTATTTGATGGCTACAAAAACCTCAATACACTGTGTATCCCGAGTTTCCACTGAAGATGTGAATAATGTTTTATTCTGTATGAGTTTTTGTTTGAGCATGGAATGCCTGTCAGTTGATGTTGCTTGGCAGAGAAGGCATTTGCATAAAGTAGATGAGTTAATTATATTTATCCAACATACAATCAAACACACACAGTTCAATGCTTACAATGTAGTAAATGACTGCAAATTTTTAGTTTTGTATTAACATACACATACACACACACCCTCGCACACACAACGTTAGCTTGTGTAACATTATGTGCAGGCCAATTCGGGCTCGTGGGAGTTGTTGGGATAAACAATAGGCCTAAATGTGTGTGTGGGGGGGGGGGGGAGAGGGGTTCCAACCAGTTTTGTATTTTGTAATTTACAGGTGTATATGTATAGTGTTCTTGTTAAAAAATGATGGGTCCATGATTGGTTGAATGAAATAAGGTATAGGCCTATGGTGGGGGGGGGGGGCAGTTGCACCCCTAGGGTTTGAGGGGTGTCAGTAATTCCCAACCATCTATGGTGTCAGCTTTTGTATTTTTGTAATGTACACCCATATTGCCATGTTGTGGCAAATTTTGGTGCATGGGCTAAGTTAAGTGGGGTAAATTTTCTCGCAGGAGAGAGGGGGGGGGGCATTTTTCATGTTTGAGGGGTGTCAGCTGGTATTTTCCAACCAGCTATGGTGTCAGCTTTTATATTTTTGTAATGTACACCTATACTGCTATCTTGTGGCAAATTTTGGTCCATGGGCTCAGTGGGGTAAATTTTCCCGCATTAGGGGCGTTTTCGAGGGGGGTGATCAGCTGCCCCTTTCTGACCACCTGGGCTGTCAGCTTTTATATTTTTGTAATGTGCCCCTTGGCCACTTCAACTTTGACCAAGATACATCCATGGGCTCAGTGGGTTGAATTTTCCCGCATTTGGGGCGTTTTTGAGGGGGGGGTTCATGTTTGAGGGGTGTCAGCTGGTATTTTCCATCCAGCTATGGTGTCAGCTTTTATATTTTTGTAATGTACACCTATACTGCTATCTTGTGGCAAATTTTGGTCCATGGGCTCAGCGGGGTAAATTTTCCCGCAGAAGGGGGGGGGCTTTTTTCATGTTTGAGGGGTGTCAGCTGGTATTTTCCAACCAGCTATGATGTCAGCTTTTATATTTTTGGAATGTACACCCATACTGCTATCTTGTGGCAAATTTTGGTCCATGGGCTCAGCGGGGTAAATTTTCATGCATTAGGGGCGTTTTCGAGGGGGGTGATCAGCTGCCCCTTTCTGACCACCTGGGCTGTCAGCTTTTATATTTTTGTAATGTGCCCCTTGGCCACTTCAACTTTGACCAAGTTACATCCATGGGCTCAGTGGGTTGAATTTTCCCGCATTTGGGGCGTTTTTGAGGGGGCCTGGGGGTCGCCCCCGACCTATTGGTACCAGCTGACACCCATTTCCTGACTCACAGTCATGGGCTAAATACATTTCAGGGGTCAAACCTTCTGGGCTCGATGGGGTAAGTCAAGATGTCGCAGGCTCCTGGTCTAGGAGGAACGAAACGACTAGTCGATTCGTTCCCCGGAACAGCGTTGCCAGGTTCAAAATGCTGTATTATCATACTAGAGAGTCAAAATTATCGTTCGGGGGAGAAAATTATCGTACACTTAGCTCACTCTACAGTATATACACTATGCATACGATTAACGGCCCCTTAACTTTAGGAAAACTCATTCTGATTGGCTGCAAATTCAATGTAGGGGCCTACAAGACGCGTAGACGGATTAATTAACTGTTAGGTATGCAAAGTATACATGTACTTTGCAGAGACATTGAGTAGGTTGAAATGACTATGACTATCGCATCGACTGGACCGAGACTGATCCAATCGGCGGGTGAACATTAAGGCGATTGGTTCCAAAGGATCCAATCGCCTGCCCGGAACAAATCGTCTATTACACCGGCACGCAGAAATAATATGGCATTATTTGGCTAGTTACGTTTAAAACTTTTTACGATTATGCTGGCTGAATAGGTGAATTAATGATAACAATTTATAGGTTTTCCCGGTCAATTTCATACTTTTTCCATTCCAATTCATGAGCGTGCATTCAATTTCACGCAACGCACGCTTGCGGAGACATTCAGGCGTTCAAATTCAGAATCCAATCGATCAATTTCATTTATTGGCGCTCTTATTGCCTTTCCGTAAAATCAAAATCACGCATGTGCGTTCAGTTTCCAAATGCGAGCATTGTATTTCCTACTTGTGCATTCAAATTCACCCAGTAGTCACGATGTCGCTGTTTGTGGCGTTCAATTTCATTTTCATTTTCCTACTTCCTGCACTCAATTTAGTGGAGAAGATAAAAAGGGGGTTATGAGGGGGGGGGGGGGGGGGAAGAGGGGGATGAGCGTTGGTTGTTTCTGATAAACGAGCACACTCCGAAAAAGGATTAGTCAAAATAACTACTGTGTTGGTGCATATTGCCCGACCAAAATTTTGGTGAAGATTGACCAATATGATGGTCATACTCACCCAATTATTTGTTAAAAATTAATGTACCAAAATTGTGGTTGATTTTAACTATTTTTTTGTCAGACACATATTCACCAACACATTGGTTATTTTGACCAATCCCTTTTTAGAATGTAAACCATCTACCCGCACACCCCTCACCCCTAACACACACACACATGAAAAAAAAATCCAATTTTCGTAGGCTTCTGTATAGTATGCTTATTCTTTTTTTAAGGTTCTACATTGTTCTGAATTTGTATCCACTTACAAAGATATCCATAATTAACAGGGATGATGTGAATATACAAAGATAGGAAGAAAACTCCGATGAGAGTCATAGTGTTGGGTTTCAAATTTTCGACCTGTGTTTAGATCATCTTCAGAACTGAGGTAAAACTGAACTGTTTATGTATACACTGATACAATTGTATAAAAAGGCATCAAAATGTTCAGTTTTACCTCAGTTTCTGAAGATCATCTAATTAAAGGTCGAAAATTTGAAACTCAACACTATCATGACCATGACTCTCATTGAAGATTTCTTCCTATCTTTGTATTTTTACAATTTTTTGTTCATGTATACTTCAATACTTTAACAAAATAACGACATAATTTCTAACTTACACTCCTTGATGACGCCACACATAAAAAGACAACACCACAACACTAACCACTTAGCGTCAAATTCCGTCAATTTCAAAAAAACTGACAAACAACACAATCTCACAGTCTCTTATATGGAAGCCTAAATAAATAGCAATAATTATGAAGTGTTTATAATTTCCATGTTACCAGTCTCAATGGAAGCATTTTTGGCATAAACCTAAAATACTGGACTTAAGCATGATGCATTATGGCAAATGTCTTGACAAAAAAGCCCAATTCATTCAAAACTAAGTGAAAAACACTCACATTGACTCCAAGCTAACTAAAATGCAATGATTCTTTTAAATTGAATGCACTTATTTGGAACTTGCTTGCCTTTTCACGAATATGAATGACCAAAGAGATTCGGTCGCCAGCATGAAATGAAATTGATTGCCGATTTATCAAAAAGCATGCCCCTGCTTTGAATTTGAATGACCCAAATAAACAACTGATTGCTCGGATAGTGAATCTGAATGACCCAAATTGAATTTTAAAGCCGCTTCAGAGCTGCGAGCGTGAAATGCGGGAAATTGAATGCTCGGAATATGAACTTGAATGACAGAATCATGAAATTGACCGGGAAAACCTATACTTAATAAGGTAGATTGATAATAATACCTAATTGAATGCTTTCCGTCGAAATGAACGATAATCGATAATTGAAGGCAATTGTCCTGCCAGCAACAAATAATAATAATAATGATGAACAGTTTTTGTATAGCGCATAACATATTACATCTGTATGTCCCTATGCGCTTTAAGAGAGAGAAAAAGAAAAGGAAAGACATGACTGAAAGATAGGTAACTGAATTTACTTTGTTAGGCTACTTAGATATGTTTTGAATAAGTGTGTTTTAAGTGCACATTTAAACTTCTCTATCGTGTCAATGTTTCTAAGAGAGTTTGGGAGGTTATTCCATAAAACTGATGCAGCATGAGCAAATGAACGTTCGCCATATGTTTTTGTTTGAATTGGAGGTATGATAAACAGATTCTGTGTGTAACAACAAATTATTTTCACAATGCTTATGGTCCATGCCTTCCGCTGTAATTTATTGAAATTTGTTTTTATACAAAAACAACCCAAAAAAGATCTTTTTTGTCAATATTTCCTCGTAGAAAATTTTCAACACTTCCACAAGGAAGTACCGGCTTGTTTATCTTTAACTAGAGTCGCATTCCGTTACACCACCCAAAAAAAAATGAAAAGAAAAAATCAGTCTTTCCTTTTATGTAATGATTCATAAATATGTAATTCAATTGAGAGTGATTCGCATGTTCTCAAGTTATTTTGTTTACATTTTGATCGATACGATATGACAGATTGTCTGGACATCAGATATTATGTATACAAGTATTAGTATCGCCTCTGCTATTTACATGTAGGCCTACATAAGGGTGTCCCTGGAAAAAGAAATCCTAGTTTGTAGTTATATACACTCAAACTTTCCAACCTGATTTATCTGTTTGTGCTGTGCACATTCGTGGATAGATCATTTTGTTTAAAATCGTTCATTGGGAGAGAAAATAAGCTTCCAGTGATATGTACATCTGCAAAATTACTGCTTAGTTATTGACGGATGATCATAATTACTATTTAATATATCTGATCTTTTCATTTATGCATCTAAACAAGGCAAATTGATGAGTTGTACATGTGTGATTATTCGTAACCCCTGATGTCTTTATTCAGTCCACTTGCAGACCATTTCTGTTCTCTTTCTCTCCTCTTCTTTCTTGCTTTGTTTGTGTGTGTGTGGGGGGGGGGGGTTTACATTTTTTCCTCTCTCTGTTGGCCACTACCCTTCTTATTTTTGTTATGTAATTTACTATTCCTAATTATTATCTGAGGGGTCCACGCTCTACAAGCTCCGCTTCTCAGTGGACCTCTCCATTTCCAACAAAACAGATAATTTGTCTTAGTTTTAAATTGCGACGTGATCTATTCAGTTTGAAATCTATAATTTTGATGTTTTATATTGCATGTATTCTGCTCTAAATGTTTAATTTCACGATAGTTGTATGGATTTTTTAATTTATTTTTGGGGAAATGAGAAAAAATAAAAACTGAAACTAAAACTGAAGCTGATTATTTGGAGAGAAAATAGGGTTTCCGATGATATGTACATCTGCAAAACTTAATTTATTTATTTACTAATTTACATAATTTAGATGATCATATTATTATGTGTCTGCTCTTCTTCATTTATGCATCTAAACAAAGCAAATTGATGAGTCACAAGAAGGGTCACAAAATCCAGGATTTTTAAGATTTAAGATTCAAGATTTATTTATTTAACCATAATTGTATACAAAAATAGAATACAAAACAGACAGTATAGGACCAAAGAAAAGGCTGAATGCTTGTGAGGAATGGCCCAAATCCACATTACTTATAAGCACACAAAATGTATATCTGTATTCATGTTTTAGATCAGGTGTGTTAAAATTTCTTCTTTCATATATACTACATTATGTTTATAGTGCGGAGGTGTTCCTTTGGCTCGTTTGACACAAATCAAGAGGCAGAGGATGAACAATGCAATGTTTGCGAGGAGAAAGGTGATGTCTTTTGGTTTGTTACAAAGAGCCATGAGGGTAAGTAATTGCACTAAATATCTTTATCTAAATCACTGTCAAACCGGCATAATTAAGTAGCACCTTTTGCTGCCCAGTGCAGTGTATAATAATTGCATATGCACGATGCATCATAAATTTTGTCTGACGAAAACATGTAGAATGCGTAAGTTAACATGATGCTTAATGTTTACAAAAATTGTTCGAGAAATCTCTGCAATCTGATTGGTCGACAGCCGTGCATCTATTTTTACAAACTAAACGACCGATATCAAAACATTATTACGATAGTCACGGTAAACAAGCTGACGTGCTATCGGTCACCGCTGAAGAAAGCTGTAGAGGTGACGTGGTCGAGTGGTTTAAGGCCCTGTGCAAGTGTTTTGTAGAAGAAAAAAAAAGTCGGTGCCCCGCGGTCAATTTTGAACTGTCGAAGATGATAAATCCGATGCCGCGAGTACAAAGAATCAGTGAGAATGATTGTTTAAAGTATTTTTTCATAATATCAATATTTATTTTTAAAAAATATATATGTGACAAATAAAAAGAGCTAACAGCCAATATCGGTTTGTACCACCAAGCACTGCGACACACCTAGATTATTCTGCGTTTTGCAGTGCAAAATAGCACAAGAAGGATACAGTGGTCATCTTATAACGAGAAAAAAATCGAACAAGAAAATCCTAACAGTTAAGAGAGTATTCCATTTGAAACTCTTTCTCAGGAAAAGGTAGGCTATGGTGTTGCATTGTAAAAATGTAAAAATATCATTGACAGAAAATGTGTTACAAATGAAAAATCATGTGTCTAGTTTTAAGAATATATATCATGCGTCCGGTAACTTTATTTACCAGACGTTTGATTTTTTTACGGACGCAAGATTTAGAAAAAAAAAAGATTTTGGGGAATAAATTTTCCACCATTCTATAAAACAGATGAAGCACTTGTTTTTTGTTTGTTTGTTTGTTTGTTGTTTTTTTCGTGTGTCGGTAGGACCAGTGTGCATGCGGTAAGTATGGAAAATAGTCTTAACCACTCGGTTAAACAGTTAAACAGTTGGGTTAAACAGTTCCATAGTTACCTCATGCACATAATTCCGGTTACAGCTCGTTATTCCGAAGGTTCGTTATTCCGAAGGTTTGTTATTCCGAAGGTTCGTTATTCCGAAACACGCAAATTGCGTATAACTAGATGTTCGTTAGTCCGAAAATGAAAAAGGGTTCGTTAATCCGAACATTTGTGGAGTTATTCCGAAGGTTCGTTATTCCGAAGGTTCGTTGGTCCGAAAATGAAATAAAGTTCGTTATTCCGAAGGTTCGTTAATCCGAAAAATGAAATAAGGTTCGTTATTCCGAAGGTTCGTTTATCCGAAAATGAAATAAGGTTCGTTATTCCGAAGGTTCGATAGTCCGAAAATGAAATAAGGTTCGTTAGTCCGAAAATGAAATAAGGTTCGTTATTCCGAAGGTTCGATAGTCCGAAAATGAAATAAGGTTCGTTAGTCCGAAAATGAAATAAGGTTCGTTAATCCGAAAAATGAAATAAGGTTCGTTAGTCCGAAAATGAAATAAGGTTCGTTAATCCGAAAAATGAAATAAGGTTCGTTAGTCCGAAAATGAAATAAGGTTCGTTAGTCCGAAAATGAAATAAGGTTCGTTATTCCGAAAATGAAATAAGGTTCGTTAGTCCGAAAATGAAATAAGGTTCGTTATTCCGAAAATGAAATCAAACAACATGATGGGCATAAAGATATCTAAATCATAAATTTGGTAACCTCTCTGGCCTGATTCATTTACTTTCAAAGATCATCCTAAATCTTAATTTTATACGAGCGAGCGCAGCGAGCAAGCAAAACATCTATGTACTCCTTATCATATAATCCTCTTCATGATAGAAGTGAAAGTTCTTCATCCAAATGCATGATGGGCCTTTAAGATATCTATTTTGATATATTTGGTCACCTCTCTTACCTAATTCTTTTGCTTTCAAAGACCATCTTGTATCTAAATATAATACGAGCGAGCGCAGCGAGCAAAAAAAAAATATGCCCTCTTTCGTGTTACCGTTATTTCGTCGTCAAAATGCACAAGCAAATAAGCCGAATATGACCCTGTTTGGGCACCTTACTCCTCTTTTTCCCCCTCCTTCCTCTTCCTTCTTCTTTCTTTCTTTCTCTCTTTCTCTCTTTTTCGCCGAGAGCGATCGTGAATTTGCCGACAAGAATTTTTAATGGGCGGGGGGGGGGGGTAACACCCTGTCAACATGGCGAGGTCGGGAAAGCCGAGTGGGACGGGCGTTGGTCAGAATCACCCTTTCTGTTCACTTGCTATGGGGGAGGGGCTGATCTATCGTGACCAGGGACGTATACGGATTTTTTCATAGGGGGTGATCATAGGTTTATGGGACTAGTTCATTTTCAATCCTGAATTCACGCAAGAATCGATGTTATGCTTAGGCTACCGCTCGTCGCCAGCCCTGTTGATGTGGGGGGGGGGGGGGGGGGAGGTTTCATGCATTTTTTCATTTTGTCCATGTTCGAAGATCCATTTTCGATTAGATGTTTACCTCTTGTAAACCTTAAAAATGTCGCTCTGCGGGGGCCCGAGGGTGGTTGTTTGGACCAGAATAGAAGGAGTGTTTAAAACCACAGGGGCGTCGATCCCTTTTTGGATAGGGGGGAGGGGTAAAACAGCCATCCGTAGCTAGAGTGGCCAACTTTTCGGAATGGGGGGGGGGGGAAATTCACACTAATTTCGCATTAAATGTCTTATAAGAGGGGAAGACAAGAGTAGTGGCGCAGGCAGGTCCTCAGACCGGGGGATGCCATGTGGGCAGGGGCGTACGTACGCCCCTACCCTCCCCCATAGCATTTGGGGGGGGGGGGGGGGGTTCAACTTGGATCGCATCAGTTATGATTGTGACTTCGTTCCAGCATTCTGGAACACCTAAAGGAAGGGGGGAGGGGGCACGCCGACATGTGAACCAACAGGACCTAAGCTAATGATGATGATGATGATGATAGTAACAACAGTTAAAAGTAATTATTACTATTATTAGTGAAATATTATTGTTATCATTATTGTAATCATTTCATTTCATTTTATTTATTTCCACAATGCAGCGAATAAATTTTGCAAGATCTTTCACATTTCAAAATCATTATGAAATCAACAGTGTAAGTTATACAAAATATTGATATTAATTCAGTTCATACAGTATATGAAATTAATAAATGGCAAGTATAAAATAAACAATGCTCGCTGTATAGGTGGAGGAAACCTTTAAAAGCAAAGCTTGTGAATCAGGCTCCCATGGAGAGTAGTAGTAGTATTTTCTATTACAGCTACTTTTTATTCATCTGTTAGTAATTAGGATATGGAGGAGCATTGTTAAGCGAAACTTTCACTATTTTTTAATGTCACCTTTCTCTTCTTTATGTATATACATGTATACCCCCCCCCCTTTCCCCTCTGACTAGGCTATTGTCAAAGGCTCGAAAGGTCAGTATCACGTATGGAATAGCTATAATTATCTAAAACTATTTATATTATTGCTTTGCCTAGTACCTCACAATTGTGAGAAATGAGCTCAAACTTTCTTTTTCGGGGGGGGGGGAGGGGGATGAGATTGACATGCATCGAAACAATGATCTCAGGGGTTCTATGTACAAACCTAACGCCATCGCCTCAGCACACACATTTTTTTTTTGGGGGGGGGGGTAACAA
The DNA here is from genome assembly GCA_029962745.1 of Echinometra lucunter. Classification (NCBI taxonomy): domain Eukaryota; kingdom Metazoa; phylum Echinodermata; class Echinoidea; order Camarodonta; family Echinometridae; genus Echinometra; species Echinometra lucunter. The sequence goes on from CM057164.1 coordinate 14,991,943, forward strand.
AACATGCGCACGTTGGTATCAATATGCATATAGCACATCACTTTATTTGAAATACGATAAAACAGCAATGTAGATAACATTCGAGGGCATAAGTGCCGTGCCGGGGTTCTAACCCCGGACCTTCCCGTCTACAGTCAAGCGCCTTAAACCATACACAAAACACACACCTGCACACATGCTGTTCCAGGGAAATGAACTGAAATGCAATGCCTCTTCAAATCCCACGTGATAATGATAATAAAATAAAAACAATAATCATAATTGCTGTTATCATTTTTACCATGATTAACAGTATTATCCACCATTACTACCATCATTATCATTCTTATTCATATTTATATTTTTGTGTTATCATCGTTATCATTATTAATATCATCAGTATTATCGTTATTATCATTATTATTAGCACCAGAAGCTGCTAATAATGCTCCGAAAATAAATAATGATCCCCCCTCGATCCCCCCTCGAAAAAAAACAGAATAAAACGAACCTTATTTCATTTTTGGATTAACAAACCTCATTTCATTTTCGGAATAACGAACCTTATTTCATTTTCGGACTAACGAACCTTATTTCATTTTCGGATTAACGAACCTTATTTCATTTTCGGACTAACGAATCTTATTTCATTTTCGGACTAACGAACCTTATTTCATTTTCGGACTAACGAACCTTATTTCATTTTCGGATTAACGAACCTTATTTCATTTTTGGACTTACGAACCTTATTTCATTTTCGGACTAACGAACCTTATTTCATTTTCGGACTAACGAACCTTCAGAATAACGAACCTTGATTCATTTTCGGACTAACGGATCTTCGGAATAACGAACCTGTTTTCATTTTCAGACCAACGAACCTTCGGAATAACGAACCTTGTATCATTTTCGAAATAACGAACCTTCGGAATAACGAACCTTCGGAATAGTGAACCTTCGGAATAACGAACCTTCCGAGTATTGGAACCTTCGGAATAACGAACCTTCGGAATAACGAACATCACCCCATAATTCCTACCGACACACTCAGACCTATGCATCATTTGTATACTGGTGTCTTTGACGCACTATGTGAGCACAATATTGTACAAAGTTTGCGAAATGAATTACACCTGCACCTGACAAAGAACAACCAACATGAATTTGGCGTTTGATTGTGGATTTAATATTCTCGCAACGTCAGTGGCATTATCATTGACATAATAAATAACTTCGGAAACTGTGATTACACATATCTCTATATACACACACACACACACACACACATATATATATATATATATACATATACCTTTAACCATGAACCTTTCTGTCATCATTACTCACTACCATTTCCAAAACCTTTAGTGCACACAACTTCCTTATTGCACGTACCCGGGTACTCTATCCCCCTATTTGGCACCTAGCTTAGCCATAACCTGACCACCAGCGTTAATGCCCGACACCCGAAAATGCCTCCAGTCAGACATCCCCGGTCACGAGTTAACGCCGTCCATGATCAATTTAAAACTCCCTGCATAACCGCCGAGCGGAAAGCTGACTGGCCCAAACCCCCGGCATACAGGCGAGTACCAAACATAAACGCCATCCCTCGCGTACCGCAGAGGGGCATCCCTGCCCAATTGCTAGGGGTAACCATTACCACCTGCAGGCCCCTCGACATCTCCACCCTGTGCAGCGCTCGCGATTTGCAGAGATACACAGGGTGATCGGGCGACCTGCTATACCGCCAAAAATAACTAACGCTAAGTGCCGAGGCCTCATAACACAACCATCGCTACAATCATGTATCCTGGGATATAACCATATAACCATCTATTCACTATAATCACTGTAAACAATATGAAGCATCTCCAAACTTCACCTCCTTAATTATAAAATGTTCGTGTGCACATACCTTGTAATGATACAAAACCTGCGCAGAGGCGCCAAAATTACAAATTTTCCCCAGTTGTCGTAAGCAATATGTATACCTATTATACATATCCCCGAGTAGGTTAATGCAGACAAACATTTTGCATTAACCCACTACCGAGCACCGATCTCTATCCAGAATGTACAGATCGGTGCTCCAAAGTCTCAGGTAAGGGTGAAAACCTTATTTGGGACTTTGGAGCACCACGATCGGCGCGTATCACGTGCAAGCGTTGTCATTAACGAGCTTGCTATTCACGCGCTTGGTCTTTGTAATTCACGCTTTAGTTATTTGCCTTTGAAATCTTCCGCAGATACGCGTGGGAACAACAAAGCTATAAGTAGTTCAGGAAACAGCTGTAAATCATATTAACGCTTTTCGCGTTAACATGTATTACACCTGCACCTGACAAAGAACAACCAACATGAATTTGGCGTTTGATTGTGGATTTAATATTCTCGCAACGTCAGTGGCATTATCATTGACATAATAAATAACTTCGAAAACTGTGATTACACATATCTATATACACACACACACACACATATATATATATATATATATATATACATATACCTTTAACCATGAACCTTTCTGTCATCATTACTCACTACCATTTCCAAAACCTTTAGTGCACACAACTTCCTTATTGCACGTACCCGGGTACTCTATCCACCTATTTGGCGCCTAGCTTAGCCATAACCTGACCACCAGCGTTAATGCCCGACACCCGAAAATGCCTCCAGCCAGACATCCCCGGAAAGCTGACTGGCCCAAACCCCCGGCATACAGGCGAGTACCAAACATAAACGCCATCCCTGGCCTTTGCATGACTTGACGTCAGCGTCTGAAGAAGCGCCGACTCATCCATCTCTTATCCCCGCTGGTAGAGTCATCCTCCCCAATGATCCTCGACGAACTACCAGCCAAGCCAGCGTCGAGTAGAGGCAGACTCATCTACTGCAGTTATCTCTCTAAAGGATCCTCCCGGGTGTTCCCAACACCTGCATAAATGAAATAAAAGAACTGCCGGCAGGAATTGTTCTTTGCCACCATGATATCCCTAACGGGAGCAAATGACTGAATTTTGATTTTCACACAACGCTGTACAAACTTGTCATAACTAATGAACAACTATGGAGGTCCAACCCTCCATCCGTGGAATCGCCGATGCGTAACCAACGCATACCTGCGCCTCCCCGATTCTATAATGCGTGTACATGTACTCACATCCATCCAAACATGCTCATAGCCGCACCATCTAGCGCAGGGAATTCGCAGTAATGCATCCCAGACAGTAATGAAGCGATGAAATATGTAAAAACGCCCCCTGGTCCTGCGACGCCCTTGGGAAAGAAAAAGTCCCCAATCGATTGCGAAAGGTTGATCCCGAATTCCGACAGTTTTGGAATCATCAAAATATATTCAGGCGAGTGACCCAGCCGGTACCTAGACTGGCACCCAAGACATGCACCCAAAACTGGTATTGGCCAATGGGCTGAACCCCTGTCTTGTATAAATGCCCGCACGAACTCAAAACGATTCGAAGTTAAATTCCTTCGTCCACAAACATTGGGGCGGAAGATTAGAAGCAAAACATCCCAATATTTCTTCTTTTGAGTGTTTGGCGTTAACACGCTTCCCAAATAGCCACGCGAACAAACGTGTATAGAGAAGGTGCGCTCTAATAACTTCCCTGCCGCCATTATTCAATCAACCAAAAATAAGTAAGTACCATTTCCCGGTCTCCTACTTATCCGCGTCTGCGCAAATTACCATACCACGTCCATCACGTGTGTAAGTGAGGAATATTATTGCAAGGAAAATACCCTTTCTGTCCGCCTGTCCTCCATTACCATTTCTGCTATTGTTACTTCCCCTTACTTGGAAGTTCGTTCAAAAGTATTCGTGGCCACCGTTTGGGAAAGAATACCATGTATACTAAGACAAATTTAAGGCCTGATAGACTGATATAATTCACATTAACAGTAATATCGATAATTGCGATAATTATAGACAGTAATGAGGATGACAGGCCCACAACTGTTCCGCACCCAGCTATCCCCGCTTTAGGTCGGTACCCGTTAATGTAGCGCATCGTGCAGACGCTTAGCCGGCCTGAGCACCCAGTCCTAGCCCCCGGCCCTCCAAACTTTGGGATTGACTTAATTGCGTTTCCTTGAATAGCAGAATTACGATATTATAACAGCTGCTACTGCTATGTCCTAACTGACTGCAGGGTTAAACATTGATATACTCCGTCCCTGCACATCCTGAAAGTATAGAATAAAAATATGGTAAACATAAGAAGTGCGAATGCACTAAATCATAATTTACATGTAGGCACCGCTAGCCCTGCCACGCCCTAACCGTCGCGTATGCATCGAAAAACAAAAATCCGGCCTTTCGAGCCCATACGGCCTAGAGATAAAACATTTGACCCCAACAATAAACCCACGGTAATCCACGTAATCCATCCCCAATCACACCTGTGACAGGGACCCTTGAATAGTTTTACTTCTGTAGCAAGTCCTGGCGAGGAGTAAGCATATTCTACCATTATTATCATTATTTTTTATTATTATTATTATTTATTTTTTTTTTTTATTTTTTTTTTTTTAAATTAGCAATCTTATATATATTGGCAGTACAATTTTGAAACATTAACCACCATCATCGGTCGTAAACTTCTGTGAAATAATTCCCGTTTCAAATCAAATGTCTGGATATAAAACCTGTCCGGGCACACAACATCGAACGATTCTATACTTGCCTGAGATTACTGTTCGTCTGACCTGCAGGCAATTATCCGTAGGCGATTCCCCCAGGGCCGTGACCCAGTCCATCAGGATCTTTGTTCCCTCATTCCGTTTTCTTCAAACTCTTTGAACCGAAGACCGTGAGGAAAACACCACGTCGTCATTTGCTCCTTTCTTGCCTGCCACATCATAATTGTTACAATTCCCAATCGCTGCTAGGTTCGCCTAGGGCCTGACTTGCTTGCTAGCTACCCCTCCGGATTTGTCGAGCTTCGTTTCAGGCACTGCGCCTAATCCAAAAAGGATTTTGATGCCCTCGGATTCCCATTCTTTAGATCTGCATGCAAATATCCGTAGGCGGCCCCCTAGGGCCGTGACGGAATCCATCTGCTCCTTTGCTCCCTCATTCCGTTTCATTCAACTCTTGGAACCGAAGACCGTGAGGAAAACACCATTTCGCTGCCAAATCGTAACTGTTAGAAGTACAAATCGCTGGCAGGTTTCCTCACGGCCTGGCTTGCTAGCTAGCTCTCCTGATTTGTCGAATTTCGTTTCAGGCATTGAACCTAATCCCGAAATAATTATGATGCCCTGCATCGAAAAAATCTCTATCTGCTAATGTAAAATTATAACTTTCACAGTAGTCGAAAAATTTAACGTCCATCATTTCTAAATCCACAATCAGTTATGAATCTGTTCCCACGATCGGCGCGTATCACGTGCAAGCGTTGTCATTAACGAGCTTGCTATTCACGTGATTGGTCTTTGTAATTCACGCTTTAGTTATTTGCCTTTGAAATCTTCCGCAGATACGTGTGGGAACAACAAAGCTATAAGTAGGTCAGGAAACAGCTGTAAATCATATTAACGCTTTTCGCGTTAACATGTATTATTCATACTTACTTTTATTAAGTACTCGGATAAGGATTGACGGTCTGGGCCTGATTTCAATAGGTACTATCATGAATATTATCAATTGAAATTACTACTTGTATGATACAGGTATAGCATGTACATGTATAGTAGCCACTGATAATGCCATTGTGTAGGCATTTTTTTAAGGAAGCCATTTGTAAGTTTTTCGCGAATTCTTAATGTCTCATTGACTTAGCTGTCTCATTGTATGGCTGACGTGTTACCAAACTGTTAAGCTGTCACTTTGAAATTCATTTTCTGTTCTCTCTTGTATTATGAAATATTTTTATTGGCCGATTCTTAACATAATCATTGTACATGTTGTATGCTAATACCAATACTACACTTGAATGATAAATACTGCTTTCACACCAAGGTACGGTCGCTGCGACCGGTCGCTGCGACCGATGAAATCATAATGTGAAAGCATTTCGTGGGTCGCTGCGACCGATCATTTTGGTCAAAAACGATCGGTCGCTGAGTACGGTCGCTGAGGTACTTCAGCGACCGATCGCGACCGATGCAAGCTAGATGTGAAAGCACATCGTACTCAGCGACCGATCGAAATGCAATGACCCCCATACATGCCTACGGCACTATCTCTACTTCCGCTTCCGGCTAGGTCAGCTATACAGCGACCGATCGCTCTGGGCCTGACCAAATTTTGACGGAAGTGTGAAAGCACGTCCGATCGGTCGCTGGGTACGGTCGCAGCGACCGGTCGCAGCGACCGTACCTTGATGTGAAAGCAGTATGAGTCAGTAAAACATAACATAAAACAGAAATATCCAAAATGCCATATGCTTATATAGAATTTCCCCAGAGGTTCCTTAACGCTGTCTCTGCTCTCGACTCCTGTGTTTGAAAAGCTTTTTGGAATAAACACCTGATAAATTACAAATATAATTTTTCTCGATCAACCGTTAAATACTCGGGACCGAGTATGTGGAATAGCCTTCCGAGTAGCCTGAAGTCTTGCCAAAGTCTTGTGACTTTTAAACGAACATTCAGAAATTTTCTTTTGAACTCCTATTAATTTGCCTATCCGTTCCTCCCCCCCCCCCCCCCCTCCCCTTTGGTTTTCGTTTTAGTAGCTCTTTTGTGTTATAGGATTGACCTTTGAAAGGTCTTGAGGCCTATTGTTAATCCCACCACTTTCTGTTATTTGCTGTATTTATAATGTACCCTTTTGTATTCGTGTTTGAATGTATTTTTGAATGTTTTTTATGCTATTGTACCTGTATTTTTATCAGATTGTGGAAATAAATAAATAAATCTAAATCTAAATCTAAATGTGTTGTGTATTAAGTTTTCTTTTTACTATAATAATTTTTACTCCACTACTCCTAGGCATACGTTTAGCTTTCATTGAAGTGAGTGCTTTTCTGTAACACATCGATTTTTATCTTTTGTATGATACCATTCAGTAACATGAGCTTTATTCTGGCCACGTTCTGAAAAAGTATGCATTAGTTTAAATGAACGGTAGTTTGGGGTAGTATTCCCATTAATTGGCATACTAATTTACTAGATATGATATCCATCATGGACGCTAGTAGAGCGAGTGGGGGAGTATGAAACACTCCCTCCCCCTCCTCCTCCTTTCCCCTCCTTAAAAAGAAATGGAAATGTGGAGGCACTCGGGTCCTTCTTTACTAGACGCGACGATTCTACCCCCCCCCCCTTTTTTTTCTCGTTGTTTAAGATTTTGTCCTAACTCTTTTCTTTATATGCTTCTATCAGATATGTTGTTTACTTTTGGCAATTTTTATTGTATAGGCCGTACAACTTTGTAAACTGGATAACGACGCCCTCGGTACCAATCGGGAGCCACAGAACGTTATTAAAAGTGGGGAGTGGAGGGATGAGCACGCGAACAAGAATGATTGCCGCGTTATTGTATAGAGGCCAAAATTTCAACTCAGAAACGTGGGGCCGGCCCCCCCCCCCCCCCCCCGTTCCGCGGCCCCTGCAAACTACTCATAGTTTTTAATAGTTTTAAATGGAATGTGCTATGAAAGAAATGTTACATTTCGATCACTCATCATATCTTACCTACCAGATTTCGGTGAACCACAGCCTTATTTCCGAGCATCTCTCAACAACCCAGGCTTAAAGGAAGGGAGTACAGCAGAATGCACGATACTTAAATTTACTTTAAACAAATCTAAAAGGGGCATACTTTCATTTAAATACCTTTTCAACTCGCGATCTACCACTGGAAGGCATGGGTACTTTAATTATAGCGTATGCAAGGAAGAAGGGACAGTGCGTCAACTACATATTGTACACATGGTAGATGGCTGGGGATTCAAAGAGGTACCGTTCAACTGTTCGGAAGTCGAGGTAATATAAATTCATTTTTTAAGCAAAAGTGGTTTTACGTTATTGCTATGTTGTGGAAAATCAGGGGCCAGTTTCTCGAAACCGTCATATCTCCAACAACTTATTGACTGATAAAAGTAAAACAAAGTACAAATTCAAATTACGTTTAATTAATTATAGAATGAATACGGTTACTTAATGAACTCCCCCTTCCTCTCCCCCCCCCCCCCCGAAAAAAAGAAACTGACATGCACGCACGTGAAAAAAAGGAGAAAAGAGGTGTCGTGGTCTAGTGGATATGTCACCGGACTGTGGATCTCGTGGTCCGAGTTCAAATCCCGGCGCGGCACTAATGTCCTTTGGCAAGATATGAATCTACATTTGCCACTCTCCACCCAGGTGTTAAGTGGGTACCCGGTAGGATGCGAAAGTCATTGTGGTTTGTTTAGCATTGTGCGCGCCTGCAAAAGGCGCCTGGCTGGAATGCTCCCTAGGGAGTGGAGAAGGTGCATACATTGTATGCGGGCAAGCCTGAATCCGATGACCGGGGTAATGATATTTCTGTAAAGCGCTTAGAGACTCTCTTGGAGATGTATTAGGCGCTATATAAATCCAGAATATTATTAAGAAAATCTGCATATATCCTTCATAGCATCAATATCGCGATATTTATCTGGTAAGCTCTTTGTGATACGGTTTAGAAAGATTAGAGACATCTACGCACTTGGCGGACAAACTAATGACTGTCTTGTCGCTGGTTTGAAGAAACTGGCCCCAGACGTTTTATCCTAAAGATTGTTCTTATGAGATGGAAGGAATACCAAGAAGGCGAAAAATAAATGGCTTGTTAAACAATTTCTTTGTCCGAAGGATCAAAAGAATCTCATTCAAGTCTCATACTTCGGCTATTAACTTTTATAGATAAAAAAATACTGAATTGTCTATCCAAACAGTAATGGGAAGTTCGAACATATCAAAATTAATTCTTCAAATCAATTGAATCATTAAAGATAAAAGGTTAATGTACCACCAGTGGCGTACCGTGGGCGACCGTTGGTCAACGCATAGGGTGGGGGAGGGGTACCGAGTGGAAAAGTGTGTGTGTATATTATTTTTTGTTTGGCCAACCGATGGAATGCACGTGCCCCATGCTCTCCCCCCCCCCCCCCCCCCGTAGTTACGCCTCTGTGTAGCACGCATCAATTTTCATATGCACTTATTTCGCCATCCATTCTTCAAAAGATTACTTGTTTTACTGCAATTGACAAAGCTTAAATTTTTCATTTGTTTACATATAGATTACCTTTAAAGCAGTTCGAGGGGACAATATTACCAATGTTGGAATTGATAATGTCACTATATTCGAAGATCCATTAGCAGGTATTTGAATCTGAATACAATTGTTTTTTTTTTTCTTGCAAAGAGCCTGATCGGTTAAGAGTGATATATCTGCACATCCGTGACAGTGATCATTTTATGGATTCTATGATGTAAATACAAAACCGAGGCAACCATCGAATTTCAACTCCTTCAGTGATGCCCTTCACAGTGAAACATAAAAAAGCTCACTCCAATCAATCACCTCTTTTCTAAAGGCGTTCAAACTTACAAAATCCGTGAATGTTAAACTAATCAGGGTCTAAATGCTGCCGTTGCACAAATGTTCTTCTGTTCTCTAAATTTGTTATTGATCTTTCTCTCAATATGACGATTATTCTCATCAGCTAATCTTTGGACATCCTACTTCTCCTTTTCATTTTGGTATTTCAGCTCCAATTAGATATTCAGAATTTTTATTCGCTCTTTGAACAAAATCTAAAAAATAAAATACGTATGTGGTTGCAATGCACATGTCGGCAATTCGCAAACCTACCGTCCCTCATCAAGAAATATGCATTTTGCAGTTTGTTTTAACTTGAAAATCATCAAAATTTTAAGATTTTGGTAAAGTAAACTATATCATGTTCCAAAGATCAGAAAAGGATTGCCTACAATTTGAAACGATATGCTTCTATTGCTCTTCATGTCTTCAAAATGTATCTTTTTTTCTCCAGATTGGTATTGTACGTTTGAATACGATTCGTGTAATCTCACTACAAATGGATGGACGCTAGAAAGAAACTCAGAAGATGGAGGTAATACAAATCGATTTTTCAGTTTTTGTTTTCTATATCATGTACACAGGGGATATACTTTTTCATTGGGAACGGGCCAACACAAACGGAAATACAAACACCGGCCAACAAAGTCCCATAGTTAAAACTACACATATAAACCGGCACCGATGGTCCATCAGTGCACATGATGCTGATTCTCGTTCGAAAGAGTGGGCGACTTTCCGTTTGCCCGGTTCATTGAATCATGCAGTCTGCACTGTTATACCCCATAAGATAATCTACTAGACGAAATCGATGTCATCTTGTAGAGATCTGAGCCGAACATGGGTGCCGATCCGGGGGGGGGGGTGAGGATATATCCCCCAAAATTTTGGGCAGGGGGATGGCCTGTATTATCACCCTCCCCCCCCCCCCCCCCAATAATTCGCCGTAAAGAAAATGACAGGGCACCTGTTAATCCCCTAAAACAAAAACAAAGGAAAAGAATTAAAGAAAGAAGGAAAGAATAGTTAAGAAAATTCCCAAAAAGAAGAAGAAAACCCTGGGAGCGCTAAATCACTTCTATTGCTCTCATTTTAAGTATCTATTTCAACAAATGCCGGTTATAATGCTGTTTCTGTGAAAGGATATTGGTTTGTCTTTCCATCTGATGCACTATTCTTCTGTTTATAAGTTGTTAGTAAAATAACTACAAGAAGTCGAACAGCAAGAAGGCCTAAAATATAAAATGTTCAGGATATAATCGTCTGTGATTGATACCCTATTCCTCTCTCAGAACGTATCAATAATAAGAAAGGAAGATGCCGATAATATGTATGTTACTGATATCATGAGATATACACTAGAACCGGTTCGCAGTATTTCAGAATTCCATTTTTTCTCCCTCGCTACGCTCGCTCATAAAATCTAGAAACGTTATTTTTTCAAGCAGCAAGCACTCTTATTCCCTCAGCAATATTGTTCGAATATTACAATATTTTTTGTACCTAGGTGTTCAATTATCCTCAATTTCTGTGAGAAGATGTTCGTCATCAAAATCATAAAGTTTATTTTGGGTGGCAATTCTACTTCTTTTTTTAGCAAAATAAAGTTTTTGGTCATTACGTAGCTCCCTTTACTCGCTCATATAGAAACAGAATGGTTTTAGATGCCGAGCGACAAGCCAAATATCATCATATTTGGCAATAAGGTGATCGAATTCAGATATCTTTGAAGCATAATTATTATTGAAATTAAGTTTTTCCTCGCTCGCTGCGTTAACTTATAAAATTAAGATACATGATAGTTTGGGAGGGCAAAGGAATTGGACATGCTAGCGAGATGACCGAATATGTAAATTAGATATCTCGTAGGTCTGAAGTGTATTTTGAAGACGAAATAATTCTTTATCGTCAAAGGAGTGTGTTTTTCATTGCTCGCTTCAAATATCTTCTAGGCCTAGAGTGTACTTTGATTACAACCCTTTCAAACTCTTTCCCCGTTTGGTCGCTTCGCTCACTCACCGAGGATATTTGGCATCAGTCATCCCTCCCCCCCCCCCACCAACACGAACACAAATCGACACCATGGAGCCGAAATATTTATATTTACACACAAAAGACAAAATAATTCCGTTATGAGAATCTGTTTGATTTCCCTTTCAGAATATTATTACAGGAACGTTTGAATACACTAAATTCTTTACAATTTGAGAAATAATTGCACTGCATTTATGTTCATTCTTTAAGTGGGAAGTCATCTGCTTGGACTGGGTTGGTCCCGCTCGTGACGTCACTAAAACATCGTTATTTTTCTGGTGAATCGCTCGTATGTCACAACTGCTGGGAGATGGCTTTATGTGTATTATTTTCTAATTATCTGATATGTAGTTAACGTAATACTGATACGATTGCTATCTGTTAGGTTGCCGGTTTCCAGTGGTACATTATTTACCATATTTGTGATTTTATTAAAAGTGTAATTTAATGTATTTCATGTAGGATACATTGCAGCACTTTTCAATAAGGAAACGCAACCTCGACTTTATTTTAATCAAACGATGTCTAGCAGTAGAGTCCGGATTACATTTCGATGGTCATATCAAGATTCAAGTGGTGACATAAGAGACGATCGCTTAGAGATTTCAGTGTGTGGAAATAATCGCTACCGGACTGGCGGCTTGGGGTCAAATACTTGGCGTACAGAAGACATCAATTGCACGTGCGACTCAAACAATATCAGTGTAAGTATGTGCCAAAACAAATTTATTATCACCATTTAACTATTCTTACCGTTAATATTAGTAGTAGTAGTAGTAGTTGTTGTTGTTGTTGTTGATGTTCTTGGTATAAAGGTTGAATCCAGCATGTTCAAAGTGTAAATCTACCATTCTGAAAATGTAGTCACTCCTCCACCATTTTAAATGTTGATATTTTAAAATTGTATTCATTAGAGTGTAGTACTAGTAGTAGTAGTAGCAGTAGCAGTAGCGTTAGTGGTAATAGTAGTGGTGGTAGTAGTAGTAGTAGTAGTAGTGGTAGTAGTGATGGTGGTGGTAATAGTAGTGGTAGTAGTTGTAGTAGTAATAGTAGTTAGTAGTAGTAGAAGTAGTAGTAGTAGTAGTAGTAGTAGAAGTAGTAGTAGTAGTGGTAGTAGTGGTGGTGGTAATAGTAGTGGTAGTAGTTCTAGTAGTAATAGTAGTTAGTAGTAGTAGCAGTAGCAGTAGCGTTAGTGGTAACAGTAGTGGTGGTAGTAGTAGTAGTAGTAGTGGTAGTAGTGGTGGTGGTGGTAATAGTAGTGGTAGTAGTTGTAGTAGTAATAGTAGTTAGTAGTAGTAGAAGTAGTAGTAGTAGTAGTAGAAGTAGTAGTAGTAGTGGTAGTAGTGGTGGTGGTAATAGTAGTGGTAGTAGTTCTAGTAGTAATAGTAGTTAGTAGTAGTAGAAGTAGTATTAGTAGTAGTAGTGGTAGTAGTGGTGGTGGTAATAGTAGTGGTAGTAGATGTAGTAGTAATAGTAGTTAGTAGTAGTAGAAGTAGTAGTAGTAGTGGTAGTGGTAGTAGTGGTAGTGGTAATAGTGGTGGTAATACTAGAGGTGGTAGTAGTCGTTATAGTAGTAATCAGTAGTGGTAGTAGTAATAGCGGTGGTAGTAGTAGTGGTGGTAGTAGTCGTAGTAGTGGTAGTGGTAATAGTGGTGGTATAGTAGTGGTGGTAGTAGTCGTAATAGTAGTAATCAGTAGTGGTAGTAGTAATAGCGGTGGTAATAGTAGTGGTGGTAGTAGTCGTAGTAGTGGTAGCAGTGGTAGTGGTAATAGTGGTGGTAATAGTAGTGGTGGTAATAGTAGTGGTGATAATAGTATTCGTAGTAGTAGTATTCGTAGAAGTGGTAGTGGTAGTAGTAGTAGTGGTGGTAATATTAGTGGTGGTAGTAGTCGTAGTAGTGGTAGCAGTGGTAGTGGTAGTAGTGGTGGTAATAGTATTCGTAGTAGTAGTATTCGTAGTAGTAGTAGTAGTAGTAGTGGTAGTAGTAATAGTGGTGGTAATAGTAGTTAGTAGTAGTAGTGGTAGTAGTGGTAGCGGTAATAGTGGTGGTAATAGTAGTGGTGGTAGTAGTCGTAATAGTAGTAATCAGTAGTGGTAGTAGTAATAGTGGTGGCAATAGCAGTGGTGGTAGTAGTGGTAGTAGTGGTAGTAGTGGTAGCGGTAATAGTGGTGGTAATAGTAGTGATGGTAGTAGTCGTAATAGTAGTAATCAGTAGTGGTAGTAGAAATAGTGGTGGTAATAGTAGTGGTGGTAGTAGTAGTAGTGGTAGTAGTAATAGTGGTGGTAATAGTAATGGTGGTAATAGCAGTGGTGGTAGTAGTCGTAGTAGTGGTAGTAGTGGTAGTGGTAATGGTGGTAGTAATATTAGTGGTGGTAGTAGTCGTAATAGTAGTAATCAGTAGTGGTAGTGGAAATAGTGGTGGTAATAGTAGTGATGGTAGTAGTAGTAGTGGTAGTAGTGGTAGTGGTAGTAGTGGTGGTAATAGTATTCGTAATATTATTCGTAGTAGTAGTAGTGGTAGTGGTAATAGTGGTGGTAATAGTAGTGGTGGTAATAGCAGTGGTGGTAGTAGTCGTAGTAGTGGTAGTAGTGGTTGTGGTAATAGTGGTGGTAATAGTAGTGGTGGTAGTAGTCGTAATAGTAGTAATCAGTAGTGGTAGTAGAAATAGTGGTGGTAATAGTAGTGATGGTAGTAGTAGTAGTGGTAGTAGTGGTAGTGGTAGTAGTGGTGGTAATAGTATTCGTAATATTATTCGTAGTAGTAGTAGTGGTAGTGGTAATAGTGGTGGTAATAGTAGTGGTGGTAATAGCAGTGGTGGTAGTAGTCGTAGTAGTGGTAGTGGTAATAGTGGTGGTAATAGCAGTGGTGGTAGTAGTCGTAATAGTAGTAATCAGTAGTGGTATTAGTGATAGTGGTGGTAATAGCAGTGGTGGTAGTAGTCGTAGTAGTGGTAGTAGTGGTAGTGGTGATAGTGGGGGTAATAGCAGTGGTGGTAGTAGTCGTAATAGTAGTAATCAGTAGTGGTAGTGGTGATAGTGGTGGTAATAGCAGTGGTGGTAGTAGTCGTAGTAGTGGTAGTAGTGGTAGTGGTGATAGTGGGGGTAATAGCAGTGGTGGTAGTAGTCGTAATAGTAGTAATCAGTAGTGGTAGTGGTGATAGTGGTGGTAATAGCAGTGGTGGTAGTAGTCGTAGTAGTGGTAGTGGTAGTAGTGGTAGTGGTGATAGTGGTGGTAGTAGTCATAATAGTTGTAATCAGTACTAGTAGTAGTTGTAGTAGTAGTAATAGTAGTGGTTATAGTAGTGGTGGTAGTAGTCGTAGTAGTAGTAGTAGTGTTAGTAGTGGTGGTAATAGTATTCATAGTAGTATTCGTAGTAGTGGTAGTGGTAGTAGTAGTGGTGGTAATAGTAAACGTAGTAGGAGTAGTAGTAGTGGTAATAATAGAGGTAGTAGTAGTAACAGTATTAGTAGTAGTGGTAGTGGTGGTAGCGGTGGTAGTAGTGGCAGTAGAAGTAGCGGTACTAGTAGTGGTAGTAGCAGTAGTAGTGGTAGTAATAGTAGTAATCAGTAGTGGTAGTAGTAATAGTGGTGGTAATAGCAGTGGTGGTAGTAGTCGTAGTAGTGGTGGTAGTAGTGGTAGTAGTGGTGGTAATAGTATTCGTAGTAGTATTCGTAGTAGTAGTAGTAGTGGTAGTAGTAGTAGTGGTGGTAATAGCAGTGGTGGTAGTAGTCGTAGTAGTGGTAGTAGTGGTAGCGGTAATAGTGGTGGTAATAGTAGTGGTGGTAGTAGTCGTAATAGTAGTAATCAGGAGTGGTATTAGTAATAGTGGTGGTAATAGCAGTGGTGGTAGTAGTCGTAGTAGTGGTAGTAGTGGTAGCGGTAATAGTGGTGGTAATAGTAGTGGTGGTAGTAGTCGTAATAGTAGTAATCAGTAGTGGTAGTAGTAATAGTGGTGGTAATAGCAGTGGTGGTAGTAGTGGTAGTAGTGGTAGTAGTGGTAGTAGAAATAGTGGTGGTAATAGCAGTGGTGGTAGTAGTAGTAGGGGTAGTAGTGGTAGTGGTAGTAGTGGTGGTAATAGTATTCG
Organism: Echinometra lucunter; assembly: GCA_029962745.1. Lineage (NCBI taxonomy): Eukaryota > Metazoa > Echinodermata > Echinoidea > Camarodonta > Echinometridae > Echinometra > Echinometra lucunter. The sequence continues at coordinate 15,007,580 of CM057164.1, forward strand.
TAGTAGTAGTATTCGTAGTAGTAGTAGTAGTGGTAGTGGTAATAGTGGTGGTAATAGTAGTGGTGGTAATAGTAGTGGTGGTAGTAGTCGTAGTAGTGGTAGTAGTGGTAGTGGTAATAGTGGTGGTAATAGTAGTGGTGGTAGTAGTCGTAATAGTAGTAATCAGTAGTGGTAGTAGAAATAGTGGTGGTAATAGTAGTGATGGTAGTAGTAGTGGTAGTAGTGGTAGTGGTAGTAGTGGTGGTAATAGTATTCGTAATATTATTCGTATTAGTGGTAGTAGTGGTAGTGGTAATAGTGGTGGTAATAGTAGTGGTGGTAATAGTAGTGGTGGTAGTAGTCGTAGTAGTGGTAGTAGTGGTAGTGGTAATAGTGATGGTAATAGTAGTGGTGGTAGTAGTCGTAATAGTAGTAATCAGTAGTGGTATTAGTAATAGTGGTGGTAATAGCAGTGGTGGTAGTAGTCGTAGTAGTGGTAGTAGTGGTAGTGGTAATAGTGGTGGTAATAGTAGTGGTGGTAGTAGTCGTAATAGTAGTAATCAGTAGTGGTAGTAGTAATAGTGGTGGTAATAGCAGTGGTGGTAGTAGTCGTAGTAGTGGTAGTAGTGGTAGTGGTAGTAGTGGTGGTAATAGTAGTGATGGTAGTAGTCGTAATAGTAGTAATCAGTAGTGGTAGTAGTAATAGTGGTGGTAATAGCAGTGGTGGTAGTAGTCGTAGTAGTGGTAGTAGTGGTAGTGGTGATAGTGGTGGTAGAAGTCATAATAGTTGTAATCAGTACTAGTAGTAGTAGTAATAGTGGTGGTAATAGTAGTGGTGGTAGTAGTCGTAGTAGTAGTAGTGGTAGTAGTGGTGGTAATAGTATTCGTAGTAGTATTCGTAGTAGTAGTAGTGGTAGTAGTAGTAGTGGTGGTAATAGTAAACGTAGTAGGAGTAGTAGTAGTGGTAATAATAGAGGTAGTAGTAGTAACAGTATTAGTAGTAGTGGTAGTGGTGGTAGTGGTGGTAGTAGTGGCAGTAGAAGTAGCGGTACTAGTAGTGGTAGTAGCAGTAGTAGTGGTAGTAATAGTAGTGGTAGTGGTGGTAGTGGTGGTAGTGGTGGTAGTAGTGGCAGTAGTAGTAGCGGTAGTAGTAATAGCGGTGGTAGTAGAGGTGGTAGTTGTAGTAGTGGTAGTAGTAGTGGTGGTAGTAGTGGCAGTAGTAGTAGCGGTAGTAGTAATAGCGGTGGTAGTAGTGGTAGTGGTGGTAGTATGGTAGTAGTGGTGGTAGTAGTGGTAGTAGTAGTAGTAGTGGCACTAGTAGTGGTAGTAGCAGTAGTAGTGGTGGTAATAGTAGTAGTGGTAGTTTTGGCAGTAGTAGTAGTAGTGGTAGTAGTAGTGGTGGTAGCAGTAGAAGTAGTAGTAGTAGTAGTAGTAGTAGTAGTAGCAGTAGTAGGGTGGTAATAGTAGTGGTAGTAGTAGTAGTATTAGTAGCAGTAGTAGTAGTGGTAGTAGTAGTAGCAGTAGTAGTAGTAAGCAGTAGTAGTAGTAGCAGCAGCAGTAGTACTAGCAGTAGTAGTAGTAGTGTTAGAAGTGGTGGCAGTATCACTATTGTCATCATCGTCCTTGTTAAGCTTTTATTTGTCACTCTGATTAATATGAATTATCATGCATTAGGCCGTTTGTCAAATGTCTCGTCCCGCGTCTTTGACCGTCTTTTTCCCAACCGTTCTTTTAGATCGGCTTTCCCGATCTCCCGTTGTTTCGTCTACGGAGAAACAGGAGGATCACAGGGGAAAATACGCTGAGTAGGAAAGCCGCTAAAGGCTGCGTTCCGAATTGGCTCTGATTTTTTGATGAAGTGCCTTCAAATTTTAGTGTTGTCAGGAATATCTCGAGTTCATATCCATATTTCAAAGTGCTTGTTTCACACTCTAGTCATTCAAATTAGCACAACATGATGATTCCAGCATTCCAATTCATTTTAACACTCAATTTAGCACTTTTAGCCATCGAAAAGTCCAAGTCTCATTATACGATTGTTGTTTACTGCACGTTTATGGTTCATTGATTTCCTTTTTATTTCATGTTTGTGTTTGTTCGTCTTTTTGTATTTTTGTATTAACTTTTTATGACAATCCGAATATGAGCTATGTCATACGTTGAAGTATTGTAAGCATATAGCATACTATTATTCATTAGATATCTTTCGGTCATTAATGACCTGTTCTTTTTCATTTCATAATGATCAACATTTTTATGTTTTTATTGTTTTGAAACAAATTAAAAAGACTTGCATCTACAATTTTGATACTGTAATTATTAAAAAGGGGTTTGTGACTTTTCATGTTAAAAATTGATTGTCTTGTGTTTCATCAAAATAAGAAAAGTTATTGAATTCATATAGAAGATAGATAAGGTGATTGTGATTAAGATGTGGATTTGGGTCCAAAATTCTGAGCATGACTCCCTATTCAGCCATTAGTCAGAGGGACGATTTGGCACCCTTTCCTACCTTGCCCAAGGTTAATACATATGTGTGTCCATCTAGCACCAGTGCGTAGCTAAGCTTTTTCGCTCCATATTGTCCTGAAAATACGAAACCGTGCCATGAAATACAACAGTAGAATAGACCATACTGACAGATATGCGTTTAATTCGCATGATTTATGAATTTAAATTTCAGAACTTAAAAACAAACAAACAAGCTTATTAAAACAAGTGTGATGCATTACTTTCCTTTTTAAACATGAATGACTATGTTTGGAATATGAATGCCGGTTGTTAATTTGAATGCTGGAAATGACGCCTCGACAAGTGACAATGAATGTGAATACAAGTTGTAGATTTAAATTTAATGATATATCTATGAATCCCTTCTACCAATATGCTAAATTAAGTGATAAAACGGGATACTCTGACTATGATTTACATTGCAAAACCGATTTAGGCGAACTTGGATGCATAAAACATGAATTTCAGTGGCAAACTTGCGAAATTGTTGTTGTCGTTTTGTTGTTATTCATCATGTTCATTGCAAATATATGTAATCCTTAAGATATTCTTAGAGAGGGTTGGATTGATAATAACTTTTTTCTCTCTCATGATTCAACAGATAACCTTCGTAGCAAATAGTTTGATTTTTATGGACTACCTGCGGATCTATGAGCTCTCGGGTAAGATGAAACTTTCTTTGAAAACTAGACGTTGAGAGGAACGCAATCATATCATCAAAAATCATCTACAGAAATGTGAAAACTCTATCTTAGTTTCATGAATATACACTATGAACATGGCGGACAAAGAAAGTGGACAAAATAAACAACCTCTCATTCTACCTTTCACAATGGTTCTGGTAGTTAAAAGAACATCCCTTCACAGCTAATATGTTTAATTATGTATTTCCAGGTGAATATGCATGTGACACCTGTTCCACATGTTTCAGACAATAGCAGTGAAGGGATGATCTTTTGACTACCAGAACCATTGTGAAGGGTAGAATGAGGGGTTGTTTATTTTGTCCGCTTTCTTTGTCCGTCATGTTCATAGTGATACATGCATGATGACAAGACAAACCTTCACCTATGATGGCACTTCCTTTATTTAATTTTCTGTAAGCTCTCATGTTTTCTTACATGTAGATGACAATTCATGATACTCCGAAAGTCCGCTCTAAACTTTTAAAGTCTTAAAAGAGGGTGACCGTATATTACCCTACACATTCCCACCACACACACGCATACACGCCTGCACTGTATTCATACTACACGCAATATAATGCATACCAATGTGATGGGCTGGTAAATTGCTAGTAGACATTCCGTATGAAACAAGTCAATGTGGTAGGATTCTTAAATTCCATCTATATATGTAGATGTCTCCGGACGATCCACGCCCAGCTCCGCTGTCATGCCAACGGTGCCTGCCACCACTCCGATAACTGAGTTGCCAAGGAGAAGAGAAACAAAACCACCGACAGGTTAGTGTACATTCATGAAGAGAGATATCAGAGTAGACAGGCAAAATAAAGAAAACGAAGCTAAAGGGCGCTTTCCCTCCCCACACTTCCTCGAATATATGAAGAGCTTTCACCCAAAAGGCGCTGAATCCATTTTGACTGATTTCGAGAAAATTGATTATTTTTAATTGCCCACATTTCTCTCCATTTAGTCATCAAATCTATACTACAAGTGAAAGAACTATCACTTTTGGTCATAAAAATGCATGTTAGAAAAATCCTGCATACAGCATGTATCATATATAATTTTACATATTCAATCATTTTTCTGATTTAGCGCCTTTGGGTTGAAATGATGGATTTAGCGCCTTTTGGCAGAAATCCACTTGAGGTCACTTATGACTTGTTCAATGGCTTTTGTATAAAAGATTGTAATTTGCCTGAATATACTACGGAAATGTTTATTAACCACAATTTGCACAGATGCAAAAATCATCTTGGTATGAACTCTTTACATGGCATGTTATTACGAGTGAATGATTCCATTTCACGTATAGACAGACACCTGATAGAGGCCTGCCTCTAATCAATAATAAATTCTACATTGACTTACATAAATAAACCTTCAACTTTACTTATGCATTGCCCTACTGTAAAAAGGGAATGTTTGAACAATTCAGATGTACCCAAAAGCCCGTGGAGGTGAGGGGGGGGGGGGGAGTGGGGGACTCGACCCAATAGTGGTATGTACGTGCTGCTGGCAAGAGCCTAGACAGCACAGCCTGAATGAATATTATGTTTAAAACATTTCACCAAAAATACTATTCTTTGGAAAGGAGCGAAGCAGCAAGAACGATGGAAATAAGAAAAAATGAATGCTTTTAAACAGAAATTTGAGTGTAAAGATGGGAGTTTATTTCGTGACATATACCCAACACACATAGTATTCTGAGTACCAGCCATCAAATACCACCTTTACAGAAATGTGTCAAAAGCCTCTTTCATTCACTATTTCAATCCGACATGAAAAGCAAACAGTGTAAAAAATGTCCTTCCATGTCACGCAAGAAATTGTTAGAAATGAGCACACAGAATAAGATTTTACCCTAAGGACCAAGTTGTGACCCCCCTAATGATGTCAAAGTTCACTGACCTTTGCTGAAAGGTGAAAAATTGGTTCTTAGGAAAAAAATATTGTATCTGGATGATCTTGGTGTCAAAATAGAAAGAATTGTAAAAAAGAGCACACAAAGGAAAATTTCACCCCAAGGACTAAGTTTTGACCTCCAAAATGAGGTCAAAGGTCATTGACCTATGCTGAAACGTGAAAATTGTATATCTGGTAAAAAAATATATATATATATGGTACCTGGATGATCTTGATGTCAAAATAGACAGAATTGTTAGAAAAGAGCACACAAAATAAAATTTACCTCAAGGACCAAGTTGTGACCCCTAAAATAAGGTCAAAGGTCAAAAACAAAAATATCCTCTCCAAATTCACGACCCGCGGTGCGAAATTCAGGACCCGTGGCGCGAACTTTGCATCCCACTCCTGAATTTCGCACCGTGGGTCGTGAATTTCACGACTTGGGATGCAAAGTTTGCGCCACGGGGTCATGAATTTCATGACCTCGGGTGCGAAGTTCAGGACCTGGGATGCGAAATTCACGTCGCACATCACCTGTTGTCGAGCGTACTTCAGGGCCACCATAGTTTCCCCTACTCTTGTAAGAATAGTGCAGTGGGTTCTTAACGTGCAAAGGTGGTGACTGTCCTCTACAAGGGACCTTCATTTAACGTCCTATCCGAGGGACAGAGTGTTTTCCACTGTAACATAGCCTGCGTCTATGAAACAGAGGAGGGGCACGTTAACACATAATGTAGGCTTCAGTCATCCGCCTGGGTTGGACTCGAACCCATGATTTGGTTCGGCAGGCAGACGATAGTGAACATACACATGCAGCAAAATGTATCTGACCCAATAATTTGTTCTGAACCGTTGGCATTTCATTTAATAATTGCTGCAGAGCACTCAGTATAGTTCTTTCCCGGAGTAGCCTTTGAGGGGTATCCTCAGAGAATCCATTTTATCTCGGTTTCACTATTCCTCAACAAATTTCTCTTTGCTAACCTTTCTAACAGCCAGATATGTTCATGTTAGCTGAGAAACAGTTATAGATCTATACACTGCTTTATCAATCATGTCAATTGTGCTAAAACATGTAAAACGACGAGAGGCCACCCCGAGAACAACAGAACTAGGATTTGAACTTGATCTACGGTAATTACAGGGGACTAACTGATGTGAGCGTTTAAAAGCTTTAAATTCCTAAAATTCAGAAATGCTGGAACTACTCAGCATTAAGGGAATCTTTATACTTTCATACGGCAGAAAGATATCAAGTTGAAATTTCTGGTGACGGAGGGGTGGGGGTCGAAAAATGCACAAATTCCACTAGATACAGACTTGACATGGGCCCCAATCTTCCCACATGGTTTGGTTGCACAACTGAATAATTCAGCAACAAGAAAATGCGGATACGTTAAAATGTTGGTAAACAAGTCAAATCAAATTTGGTCATTTTTATAATTTTGACCGGTACTTGTCTTTCAGAAAGAACAAATATTTTCTTAGGAGAGATCAAAGAATGGAGAGTTGTCATTATCGTTAGCACACTTCCGTGTTTTCATTTACTCAGAGACATGGAATTCATTTTTGATTATTTATGGGTGAGCAAGGGTGCGAACAGGCTGTGTTTCATAGCTGACTGAGTCTGAGCTAGAAAGGGTCTCAAAATTATTTGACCATGATTTGACTGAGCGCCAAACAAAAGAGATGCTTCATGGTTGACTAATCATTGGTCATACAAAATCTGAGCACATGCAGGTTAAACAGGTTGGAGTACTTACATTAATCACATGCGATGATCATCACCGTCCTCATAACATGATCTGCACCCCTCCGCCACACCACCATCACAATTGTCTTCATCAAATTTATCACCATTGACAGTTCTACCAAACATGGACTTACGCAACCGGGAGATAGGCAGCGGACAGTTGCCATGCCTCTGCACTCCCAAAACATATCTGTGTCATTTTACAACTGTACAACGGCTTTTATTTATGACCATGAGTATGTGTACTGAAATCAACCAGTTGTATGCAACAAAGAGACTCAAGGAGATTCAAAAAAGATCTCGCCTCTGCTTTGATAGTATCTACATGGATATTGAAATCTCCTACGACTAGCAAAAACAATATTAGACAACAAATGACATTGGATGTAATCATTAAACTCAGATATAAATTATGACACCGTTACGGGATGGGATTCTGAATATGGTGGTCTGTAAATAGTAATCAGTTGCATACGAAATGACTAACATGAGATAAGATATTCGGCGAACTCGAGGAGTCCTTCTCACCAGCAGCTGCCATGTGAACATCAATTTTCTCTCTGAAGACAAGGCCGGTTCCACCGCCACGGCGACTACTCCGTGGTTTATGAACGAAACGATATCCGGCAGGGATAAGTTCATGCAAAACTGCTGAGTCATTGTCTTTTAGCCAGGTTTCTTTCATGGCAACCAAGTCCACTTTGCTGTCACAGATGAAGTCATGAATGAGGGCGGTCTTATTACGCACAGACAGTACATTTACGAAACAAAACTGAAGATTCAAGGATGATGATGGCGTGCCATAGAGTTCTTTCTACAGCCACCTCGAGTGCCTCTCCGTGTTTTTCTACGATGGATGCCATATGACTGAATGATGTTACAAATTTCCAATGGGAGCTTTGTCTAGGAATTCCTCCATTTCAGAAGTTCAGCTGAAGAATACTTGATTCCGTGTTGAACATGGTGAGATGTACCATGACGAAGTGGTGTGGGTGATACTTCTCCATCTTGTATATCAGGCCCTGGGTTCGGATGAACATGCTCTGAGAAGTTCTAGTTGAAAAACGAGGCAGTGCAATTAGAACTGTAAAGGATCGTCCTCTTTAGAAAGTGCTTTCTGGTGAATGGTCCATGATTAGAGGGGTGCATAGAAGACGTTTCTCTGCAATGCACCAAGTCATTCAGAGAAGCACACAGACATAGAGCAGCAAAGACTCTCAGATGAATAGGCCTCATTGTGCTTGACTTGTAATCCAGATGTTCAGGTTCATCCAAGCAGGAACAATACAATAGATAATGCTACTACACAGTAATACATAGGGAAGACCATGGCATACCGAGTACAGTAGAATCCAACTTGATCCGAAAATGATACATCAAAATACAACATGAAACCGACACTTTGCTGATTGAAACTTATCTAGTAGTTTCTTAACACTGTTACAAAGAGAATGGTAACAAATATAGTAAATGAAGTATCTAAAAACAAGCAATCAGAAGCTCTAATTGGAGAGCAGGCAGAGGCATGTGCAACATTCTAGTGTGCTCATCTATGAGGTGCAGGCCAAATGCCATTCCAATTTCTTATCATTGTCAGATATCAAACAATAACGAATCAAGAAAACAGTCATACAGCCCAAATTGGGCACTATACATTTCCATGGTAATAGCTCAATCGCCGATGGTACACACACACACACACACCTGCGTACCCCATACGTCCCCACCCTCATATACACCCACACGTACTCATCTGCAACATTTAGCGTTCTCCCATTTCCCTTGTTTCCTGCAATGATAGAAAAAATTTTAAACAAAACTTTGAAAGTGTTAAATGCACTTTTCACTGCGACAGTCATTTCATGCTTTTATTCTTGTTGACAGCTTTAGAACCAATAACACAGATCACCAATTCATTTGTTCCGCCATCCTTGAATACCTCTACTCCAAAAAATAATTCGACGACAAAATCAGAGGATGAAGTTCAAACAGGTGGATATATTTTTTATTTGTTTTTGTTTTTATTTTGTCTTCGTTTGTTTTGCTTTGTTTGCGGTTTTATTCATTTTAGGCGCATACAGTTTAAAATGTGTTGCATATTCTGTCTTCTATCTCTGCAATCATGCTCTCTAACAAAAAAAAAAAGCTGCAATACTGATGGGCGCGTGTGAGAATGTGTGTGGTTGATATCTCTGTATTATCATGAAAGCATGGCATTTTCTACGAGGTTTCTCCAAATGAAAAAGTGGCAAGTGGATTTAAATTAGCTATCGTATAATTATGTACTCCAAAATTTGTGGAGTAAAATTTTCTCAACATCCCCAAGGGTGGTTTTAAATTCTTATGTCCATCGTGAATTTCACCCCATATCATGCCCAACCTATTTCAGAGTGGTTTTTTTCTTCTTCTTCTTCTTCTTCCTTTTTTTTTTTTTACTCATCTTCCAACAGAGAATTCCAGTCAAGTTATTTTAATAGCCTCGTCGGTAATAGCTGTATGTCTTCTTTGCGTCATCATTATATTCCTCATACACCGGAGATGCAGGTTAGAACATATTGCCTGGAAGGAAAATATTTGGTTAGACGCATAATGTGTAAAACATGGTCTCTGAAAGCCTCCAACATATTTACTCGCATAGCTGAACGATTCGGCAGTCTTTTGAAAACTTATAAAAAAAAACTATTCTTTGCTAATTTCTTTAACTCTTTGTAAGCTCATTTAATTTTGAGGGGGAAATAATGACAGTTGTTCTCTTAACATTTTCTACAAGTTCTACTTACCACAGTGCGGTATTGATTATAGTAATTATTCTATCTCATCGAATTTCTGGTGCATTTGGAGAAAAAATTATAATCCTTAGAAATTTTATAGAATCGAATGAGCTTTCTTCCGTAAGCACAACGCTGTCCTTTAGATTATTACCAGCATATTTTTAAGGCCAAACTTGGGAAAAGTAGTAAGCAGCCAGGGAGGCTGGCGCTTTTAGACGACGATAGGAAACAGCCTGTTCGAATCAGTAATCACGCATGCTGCACATAAACAGATAAAAGATAACATAACACACAGGCATGGCCGAGATGGAAGGTTGTAATTAGCTGAATATCTTTTGTTTGTTCAGTATCTTAATAATTCTGTTCTCTCCTTTATGCTATTTCATCATATAACTTTTTGTCTTAACGAGATTACTGAATTCAAATATTTATTTTGTATACTGTGAAACGGAAAAAACAAAAAATTGTGATGAAATTAAGAGGTGATCTGTCAAAGATGACAGACCACTTAATAAATCAAATCAAATCAAATGTTTAACATTTGCTATAAGAATTCCATTTATGTTCTGACATCTCATTCAGATCTAGACCGAAACATCCATCTTCTGAAGGAAATGACACTGAAGGTGACAATGGTTTTGTCATCAACGACCTTTACGGTGCTCGGGGAGATTCGCCTCTAACTTCAGATACGTTGGGCGGTGATCAGGCTCTCTCGAGTGGCACAAATGCTGATACTGTCTACAGCAATTTGGACAGCAATTTCCAAGGTATTGCAGGAGACAGAAATGACGATTCAGCTGAGAGACCTACGTCATGTGATGATAACACCTATTTCACCCTAGAAGCTCCAACAAAGGATGGTTCCACCCTCTACCAAGCATCGGAGAATGAATATGAAAATTTCGAAGATAAGCGATTCTGTAACGGTGCTAAGGCTCGTAGGTCTACGTCTGACAAGACGGCATGTGACGCTAACACTTATTATAATCTTGAATTTCCATCTAAGAGTGTTGAGCCCCATCACGGAGCAACCGGGAATGATTACGAAAATTTGTGAAAGGGCCATTATCCAATCTCATGAAAATAGCACCACCAAGCATTTCGTTTTGGCCTACCGTGTATCATGTGTATAAAATGGCTGAAGTTTCAACTTTTCCAGGCGTCATGGCTCCTTAGATGCACATAATGTTATGTAAGTCACTCTGAATCTCTGAATCCGAGTGTTGACTCTGCCACCAAGATTGACACTACAAACCTTGAAGATGCTTCCTTCAACGGACCAACGAAAAAGGGCCGCTCTTCAAAGATACAATCAAATAGAACAGAGGTGGTTAACCGGGACAGGGTTTAAATAAGCTAATCAACCAAATCGAATGATCAAAATTCCAAACCTGCATCGGTCCACCCTTGTGATCTGAGCGATTTCCAATGAAAACGCGTTTCTGGCAACACTGACAAGAGAGGGGGATGACCACTGCCGAAGAATTGAGAAATAAAGACAAACATCATGCTATCTACGGAGAGTATACACCATTCCAACTTTAGGACGACCTGCAAGAAATCTTCCACACACAAATTTCAAATGGGGAAATCGCTGAAGAAAGGAAGAAAATGTGTGCATTTCTCAGAATTTTGAAGACGCATCTGATCCTCAAAATGCACCTGACATTCATGCACATGTGTGTACGGCACTCTGAATCAACTATAACTGATTGTAAATATCTTGGAGTAAAAGCCAATGACCAGACGTGATGTTGAACCCAATAAAGATATGCATGAAAATTTAAATTGCAATCATTACACAATTGTTTGGAGGGCTTTTACTAAACACTCGGGTCACGTCGCGCTGGAAAACACTCGGGTCGCGGCCCGATGGGTATGGGGCGCCAAGTGTTAATTAAGTTATTTGGTCCAAAACTGCATAAGTTAGTGTCAAAAGTTCAATCAAAACTTTATTTATTTATAAAATTCACGAACATGAACCATTTCTTTACAAAATGAATGCAACAGACGATTTTGCAACAAAACATCCCACCAATATGAATAAACAGGCAGGATTTATAATTATGATCTCTCATTAAGCCTGCTATATTCACTTCGGCTGGGCATTGACTTTGTTTTGTTACAAACATTTTGTGCATAGTAGAGGGCGGGAGGATCAGTTTACCAGAATATGCTTGTGGGTGTGGCTACTGACGGTAGTTTTGGACCGAATAACCTAGTTAATACTTGGCGCACCATACCCAGAGAGCCGCGGCCCGAGTGTTTTCCAGCGCGACGCGACCCGAGTGTTTAGTAAAAGCCATTTAGAGGCTACGACGAGCGATCATGGTTACACCTTTGAATATAGAGTGACAACATCTGGATTCCTATAGGCTTGCAGGGGATAGGGACCACCCGACCCCCGTAGGAAATGTGTTAACAAGACAGTTCACGAAATTCTAATGGACTTCATTTCTTCCTTTAAAAAACAACAACTCAAAGGATTAATTTGAAAATGAGTGCGTTATGAAACCATGGGCGTCAACGGGCGGGGGACGGGGGACATCATATCGTCCCCCCCCCCCCCCCCATTTTGGGGGATCAGAAGTATTGAAGTAGACAAAAGACCCTGTTAATATGCACCAAATTGCATTATTTCAAGTAAGAAATGCAAAAAGCTCCCTACCCTCCCCCCTCGCTAATGGTCCCCCCCCCCCCACTTCTCAGAACCGGTTGACGCCCTTGTATGAAACACCAAGAACAAGAGATTTGTCAAAAAGAACAAGAATTACAGCCCCCCTCGAGTCAGCCTTGTAATTATATCGACAGTTTGTTTTGACATTGTTCCTCATATACACGCGGAATAATTGAAGTCTGTAGTTTCATCTAACATGTCTAATGTAAATAGATATATTTTACTTACCATTTGAAATACTGAAGATTAAAACTTGGGAACTTAATTATGCGTACATTTACAACTTTAGCATTATTAGGTCTACACTTCTTTGCAATTTTCTCTCATATCAATATGTAAATCGGTTAAGTCAATAATTTCACAGGATTTCACAGGATTTCTGTTGTAACGATTTTTTTTTCTGTTCACTCATATAGTACATCACCATAATCATCATGATTACTATTCTTATTTTCTTTTCTCTCATGAAAAGAGTTGCGAACTTTTTTATAGTTGTAAACTGGCACTTTACATAAAAACCATGGAAATGGCTTTCTTTCAGGTTAAAATTACTAACCACATGATGGAATAGATAAGGGCGAAATAATTTCAAATCAATTAATAATTATGATAATATTTTGGATTCCTTAGCGCCTAATACAACTCCGATGTCTCTAAGCACGTTACAGAATTATTGTTAATTGTAAATATATTAACCTGTTAACTATCATGTTTTACCGTAATATTGCACTTTTGACATTTAAACAGTTCAGTATACAATTATTATTGCAATGATATCGATTTACAATCTATTCATGTGCAGCATGCTCAATAAAGGAATGATTATACAATTACAATAAATATGTTTTTCACTGTATTTTATAATGATTAGTGCATGTGTAGATCAATGTGCAGTCACAGGTGTTCAAGTGGGCAAGCTAGAGTGCACCCGTGAAAACTTTGAAATGCCATTGTTCCGACAACCCTAACTTAATATTTTGTCACCTGTATAGACACGATCGATAGAACCTTCTTTTAACTTTTATATTAAACAAAGTCTGGGAAGCAATTAAAGTAAAAATGCTAAGATGAAAAAAGAAAACGATCCCTCTCCCACGACGAATCCCCGAGCTCACGCATTTATTCAGTGACTATTAAAGATCGGTGACCTTGCCTTATCCTCACCATTACCGCTTTTAAGTTGTTGTTTTTTTGTTCGTAGATGTTGTTTTGTTTTTTGTTATTGTCCTTTTCTTTAAAAATTAGGGATAGCTAATAAACCTATCGCCAGATGAAATAGTAAACAAGTGATCCCTGAAGGGAACAGTTTTAGATGCTTTTGTCCCTTGCTTTCACAAACTTGCAATGGGTTCCGTTTATTATCTGGGAGCAGAGGCGTCGATCCATTTTTAGGATTGGGGAGGGGGGCAAGACGACCAAGTGGAGATAAGCCCGCAACCCGTGACGATACACACACAAACGAACCCCAACACCGCTCACACGCACACACACCTCCTCACACACCTCCCCCCCCCCCCCCACACACACACACACACGCACATATATGTATAATTGAAAATTAGTCTGCTGGCATCTAGATAATACAAGAATCAGAGTTGGTAGTAAAATGCCATTACAAAATAAAATCATAGAATTTAAAAGAAAACAGAGCATAGCTCTCAAAAATGGAAGGCAAAGTCACACGCTTCGTCAGTGCCCACGGTGCGACAAAAAGATGTAAATCAAAATCCGTTTCTGAAACAGACGAAAAAACACGTCTGTTCATTGGCGGAGGGATTGTGAAACTCACCTTTCAAAAGAAATCAACGCGCTGAAGATGGAGATGGCGCGAAGTAAATAACGCATCCCAAGACGCGTTGTCATGACTGCAAGATGACAGTGGCGAATCTCCGGCTCCAAAACAGGAAAATATGAAAAGGGCCTCACCGCCAGCAGTCATAAAGTAGCAGTAAAAGTGCCTAAATAGAATTGAAAATTAGTCTGATTGCCATCTAGATAGATACAAGAATCAGAGTTTGTAGTAGAATGCCATTAAAAAATAAAATCATAGATTTTGAAAGAAAATGGAGCATAGCTCTCAAAAATGAAAAGCGAAGTCAAACTCTTCGTCAGTGCCCACGGTGTGACAAAAAGATGTAAATCAAAATCCGTTTCTGAAACAGACGAAAAAACAAGTCTGTTCATGTTCAAGCTATATATATATATATATATATATATATATATATATATGTGTATATATATTTATTTTTTTATTTTCTTTCACTGTGTATGATGGGGGGTCGGGTGTCCGGACATGCAACAAAAATGAAGCCGCTTTTTTGTCTTTGAATTAAACAAAAACTGTGCAGTGATTTGTACTAATCATCATCAATATTTGTTCTCTATAAAATTGTTTAACATTTGTGCTAAAACATTTAAGAGATTGTGCTTGTAAATTCTTTAAATGGCTATTTAAAATCGACTGTCCGGATACACAACCTGTCCGGACACCCAACAACTGTGTATACTAAAATGAAGCACTGCACACGTTTTGCGAGGGGACATCTTCCTTTATATATATATATATATATATATATATATATATATAGCTTAACTGGGTATAGATGTGCGACGGGTCAAAGTATTAAATGCAAAGACAAAAGCAGATCAATAAAGACTCCGTTGACACAAAAAATATTATCGATATTTCGCCAGTAGGGCATGTCGACTTGAGGTTGCCATGAAGTACGATAGTCCGCGCCCGCACCGACACGTATACAGTATAGTACGAGCTCTAATTGTCCCGTTGTCCACTTGAGGTGTCTCGACCCAAAGTGTCCCGACCTTAGGTGGCTTTTCAGGTGTGCATTTCCATTGCTGCATATATATATATATATATATATATATATATATGTGTGTGTGTGTGTGTGTGTGTGTGTGTGTGTGTGTTTTCAAAACGGATATATTTTTTACATCATTGAGCTAGGTAAAGTATTTTCTTTCAAAGAGAATGAGGCAAGATCATTGAATCTGGTTAAGTAACTTTTATTCTGATAATAAATATTCCGTTCTTTGCCGGTTTCTTAAGTTATTTTCAATATTCGCATGTTTTTGGCGACCGATGAGAGTAAAATTGTGTCGGTAATGGCCTATCATAATACGATGATTGGGGGAAGGCTCTTGATGCGTCTCAATGAAAATAACATGCCATATGAAAGGCCTTTCCCGACAAAATTCTACTCCCATGCGTAGCAAGAAACATTCGAAATTTTTAAAAATTACTGTTTTACAGAATCAAAATTACTTCACCAAATTCAATGACCTCGGTACCATTCTCTTTGGTAGAAGATGCTTTACCCAGTGATGTAAAAGGAAAATTACCGAAAATCCACCGTTCCGTTTTGGGGGAACACCTAGTATTTGCAGCAATGCATACATATTAAAGTCGACTTGAGGTCTCGTTACCTCTAGTCGGCAGATCACAAGTTGACAAATGAACTCGGAAAATTTTACGAGCAAATACGATTCAACTTAAAGTGTCCCTTATTTCGTCTTCTCTCTCTCTCTCTCTCTCTTTCTTTTCTTTCTTTTTTTTTTTGGGGGGGGGGAGGGTACATCTCGGGTTAAATGGACCTAGAGTTATTGTTTAGGTCAAACATCGACTTGAAGTCATCATTGGCTACAATTTGGTATCCCAGGGGCATCGCTTCCATTTGAGTAAAGTGATCATGCAACCATTACTTAAGGCCTGTACCTATAAAAAAAAAATTAAGTTTCGTTGTCGACTTGAGGTCTGCCGACTTGAGATAGCCAGATCTCAAGCGGACTTTCATGTGGGTATTTCCATTGCTGCGCAAATATAATTATGTAATAGACTCCATATTTACGGAATGTCCTTCTCATTTTGGGAAAATCTCCAAGCAAAAAAAATTTAAATTTTATCTATTCATAATTTATATCACAAAATTTGGGATGAAAACCACGTAAAAGCTTATATTTACACGAGTTTTTACCCTCAGGGTTCTCTTCTGTTGCCAGTGTTAGCGCATGAAGATAGAGAGGCGCACAGTATTTCAAAATGAATAAACTTAAAATACGAGAAAGAAAATGGAAAAGAGGCGAGAAAGATGAAAAAACAGTATAAGACAGCGCAAAAAATAGAGGCAAAAGAGGAAGGCAGAAAGAAAAGAAGATATGAATATTTCATTTAGGTAGCTTATCAAAAGTCGCGTCCTTCGATTTTGTCGTCATCTCCTCGCCCGGGTTTTTACGTCGGCTTTCCCGATTCCCCCCCCCCCCCCCCCATTGTTTTCTCTCTGCAAAAACGAGAGGATCGGAAGGGAAAAGACGCAGAGCGCGAGAGACGTTAAGGGCTGCGTTCCAAATTGTCTCTGACCTATGATAAGGTGTCCTATGGATGGGAATAGGTGGGTGATGAAAATGGATAGTATTAAATTATCGAAAATTGAGGGTCGTGATTTAAACCTCTGAGAATATCACTTGTTCTCAAACTAACCAGAATGTTATAACTGTAAGGGATAGGTAAGACATAAAACTTTATGGTGGATTTATACTTTCGACATGTTAGAAGCAATTTCCAGTCTTCTATATGTCTATTTTGTATATTCATGAATTCCCAGCGGTCTTCCATTAAAGATAAAATATGTGCGTGTGGGGGTGTTTGGGTGTGTCTCTGTGTGTGAAGGTCCAGGGGATATCTATATTCGTAGATAGAGTATGAGATTTCGTTCCTTCGGATTATCTGATTACGGTACATCAACTTGAGGAACAAATCCTAATTCACGTAATGGCATATCACTCTAAAATACGCTGAGTAAAATTTACACATGTAGGTTGCAATGCATCTAAAAACTGTTAAAGATGCATTTCACCTAATTTCACCATTATACCCAACGTATATCAGAGAGAATTTCTTTCTTAAATTAATCTTTCAACAGAGAGGACCAGTCAAGTTATTCGAATAGCCTCCTCGGTAATATCTGCATGCCTTCTGTGCATTATCATCATAGTCCTTCTTTGCCGGAGATGCAGGTTAGAATTTCACATACAGTATTTGAAGAAAATGATTTTAAGCGTAACTAAAATATGAGACATGGTCACTGGAAGCAACCAGTATTTCCACTCAAGACAAAGCTGAGAAATAGCGATTTTCTCTTTTCTGATACTTTAGAAGAAATATTCTTCGCTAATTTCTTTGAAGAAAAAAGAATAAACTTCTTAATATTTACGTGTTGGCAATTGTCTTGTATTCATTATGACAATTTTAAACACCAAGCTGTCAAATGGCTAAAGGTGTCTTCTGCCCTTCCATCTTTAAATGTCCGACCAAGAGAAAGGAAACTGGTTCTGGAGGGAAAAATAGATCTATTGTACATGATCGAACTTTCTTCTGTGAGCTCAACGCTAACCAGCCCTGTAGGTAATTTTCGGCATATAAGTTAAGGCCAGACTAAGGAAAAGTATATTTGCAGCCAAAGTGGCCATTTTCACGCTAAAAAGCTGCGGAGGTTTCTTCCGGGGTTAATCCAAATCAGCTCGTGGTCGATTTATTCGGGGTCGATTCGAACCGACAACTGAACGAGTGGTTCTTTTTGACAATGGTGCAAGCAACCTCAACGCGGAGGTAGAATCTGCGGTTCAAGTGCAAAAAGCGAGAAGTTACTATAGCAACATCTGGCTGACCGTTCTGGGACGGGCCTTGGCCAGGATTACGTCCGTCCCAGGGGCGGCGCTACAGGAGGGGGGGCAGGGGGCGAATGCCCCCTACGATTTTTCAAGAGATAAGAAAAAAGAAAAGAGGAGAAAAAGAAAAAAAGGAGGAGGAAGAACGATGAGGACTGGGAAAGAGAGGCCTGGGGCTTGCTACTATAATATACCCCTATTTGTTCATTTAAAACATCAATAAATTCACCTGTGGGTCATCTTGCCCCCCCCCCCCTCATCAAAATACCATGGCGCCGCCCCTGGTCTGTCCACAATGAGGTCGCATGATCAGACGTCTGTATATAAGCTGAGAATTTTTTAATGATAATAGTGTTTTTTTTTTCTCTCTGTTTTTCAGAAAATGATTTCTTACTATTTTGTTTTTTATCAGACTACCCTGTACTAAGCAAGAGACCTGTATCAACCATTCACCCAGAGAAACCAATGGTGATCAACAGACTAGAAATCCTGGACCACTGTATGCTACATCCATCTTTCAAGTTGACAACAGCCATGGTTACCAAGATGGCTGCATTGAAGAAAATGTGATCAACCGGGACCAGTACCAATCTCTGACGTCACGATCATTTCCCGCTATATACCAGGATCTGACCAGTGAACGGCCAGATGATGAGTCAAGGAATACCGTGGATGATGCACCCATCTTTAAATTTCATAATAAAGATGATTACTAGGGTGGCTACATTGAAGTAGACGTGTGAGCGATGTGGACCGGTACCAGTCTTTGACATCACGACCACTATCCATCTGAATATGAACGGCCAGATATAGAGTCAAGAAAAACAGAATAATTATGCTACATCCATCTTGAAATCTCACAATAAAGATGATAACCCGGGTGGCTACACATTGAAGTAGAAGATGATCTGACGATCCGGACTGGTGCCAATACCTGACATTACGACCAACATATATACCAGGATCTGACCACTTAACGGCCTACAGTCTAGTCACCAACATGGGCTTGTGATTCCTACGATAAGAGGGAGCTCTCTCATCAGTAAATGCTCTGCTCACACGAGGTGTCGTCTTGATATTGCGTCATGACCTGAGTTAATGGAGCCTTTGTATATGCTACTTATTAAGAGTTATTACAACTTGTTGGAGTCGTTGTTGTTTTAATTCTTGATATTTTTTATAATCTTGGCGTGTAACATGAAGAGATACAGTCGATCTTATGATCAATTGTAACTCTTTAGTACATGTTTTTCCATTGTTATCAATCGTAAGATTGATTGTATTTTTATGTTACAGGGCTCTTATGTATCTATATGTAATTAACTGTGCTTATATCTTATATAATTTTGTTTGTAGTTTCATTTGAATGATTTTCAATTTTTTTAATGCTATATCTCGTTTCTTCTTTTAAATATGTATACTGCATTCTTTTCGATAATGAATCTTATCTAGGGACTATGTGTTTTGTGTATGCAAGAACTTGCTTAAAACAGCAATGGCCTTAAACCCTTCTGGCTCCAGAAAAAATTGTAAAAAACAGCCATTGCCTGAAGCAAGTGCCTCCATGCGGAAGTAAAATAGCACGAACTGAGATAAAATGAAATGAAGAATAGATTCAGGGTAACTTCCCTTGTCACTTCTATGAGGCTATTGCTATGAACTATAATCATTAACGAAGGGACCTGGGCATGTACAACAATCATAATTTAGATCAATTTAGCATTAGAGTAATCACCTGGGGTGCCAGAAAGTGCTCTTTGTAAAAGTATCTACCACTTCCAGTTGTTAAATCAAACAACATGTCCCCGACTCCCTATCCCATCAACTTTATAAACAGTTAGACTACCGTTATACATGTTATACTTGTCCAGAATTTTCCATTTTTCGCAATCTCATACAGTTCATCTTTTATAAAAATGCTAGACATTTTTTACCACTTCAAGATTTTCCCAGTTTTCAAAAGCGATGCCTGTATATATCTTTGAAATTTCTATTTAATCATGTATTATGTTCATTATCCATTTCAAATACATTTACATGTGTATCATATAAAGTGACTTACGGCATCAGTACAAGCGTGTATTCATACGCTAAACCCTGCTTACGAGTATATTCATCGTTCTGCCTTATCACGTTAGTTTGTATGTCGGTTACTAATGTAGAACAAGCTAGTGTACTATATTGGTTTTGAAGTGTGATTTAACAATATTATTGCTAAATTTGCATTTACGCCTAACTAAACCTTACTTAGTTCAACTTTACAGTAAACCTACAATAACGGTGTATTTCTACTGTAAAGTTGTTCTGCCTTATCACGTTAGTTTGTATGTCGGTTACTAATGTAGAACAAGCTAGTGTACTATATTGGTTTTGAAGATGACGATAGTCATAATAATGATGATAATATCAATGATTATGATAATTTGATCATAATAATCATGTAGGCCTATCATATATTATTGAAGAAAATAATAATAGTTAGAATTAAAACATTGTCTTATTTCGTCTATACAGCACATTACTTGAATATTTCGATGCACTTTGAGATTTTACTATCATTACCAGAGTCACTGGATTTTCAGCGTACACACAAATGTGCACCATCTCCACCATAAGGGAGCATTTCTACAAGTTGCTCCGTTCACACGCAAGCATGCGCGGCAATGGTAAGGGCAAGGACATCGACTTTCGGCAGTCGATACAGGTCCCTATTCCTCCAGGGTTGACCTTAGTGGCAATTTCTCCACATCGCAGATATGATATTTAACAGAGGGCGATATTTCCCACACAGGGCGTAGACAAGGGCACTTCCGGTTTCCATACAAATATATTGGGTCAAGTCTTAACAAGTCCCCTAAAAATTATAGTTTTTTTTAGCCTAGAAAATGCAAGCAACACTACCTGCATAGATCTAATGAAATTATCAGGAGAGATTATGAAACCTGAACAATATTTTCTTCAAATGAGGGATTTGAATAACTTGGCTGCACATTTTCTGTGAAAGCAGGTGTCATAGCCGATTTTTTCCGGGCAATCGATTGGATCCTCCGGAACCAATCGCCTGAATATTTACCCGCCGATTAGATCCGCTTTGGTCGACTAAATGCGATCATCATAGGCGATTGGCTCCAACCAGGCGATTCGTTCCTTTCGACCATTGACGAAGGATTTAGCTGCGAAGACGATCCAAATCTCTATTGTGCTAACGTACAGAGGCGTCGATCCTGGGGGGGGGGGGCAGGGGGGGGGCAGTTGCCCCCCCCCCCCCCCAAGAAAATTTCGGGGGGGCAAAGATATCATTTTGCCCCCCCCCCATAATTTCCCAACCAAAAAAAATAAAAAAGGAAAAAGAAAAAAAAAAGAAAAGAAAGGAAAAGGAAGGAAGAAAGTGAAATGAAAGCGTAAAACAAGAAAAAAAGAAAGAAAATGGGACACTGGGAAGCGCTCGCTCGCATTTATTGTATCTTAACCATGCCGATGATAATTACTATTCTTATGAAAGGAAATCGGTTTGCGTCTTGTGTTTCTATCTAATGTTATACTATTCTTCTACTCATAGGAAGTAATATAACCAAACAAGATATCACTCCTAGAAATCGAGCGGCCAGTTGACCTAAAACTAGATAAAAATTTCTGGAGATAACGGCCTGCATGGATGAAAAAAAAACAACCGCAAAACAAAAGCATATTTTTCATTAACTCGCTCGCTACTCCACTGTACTCTCGCTGGTAAAAGCTAGATACAAGATGATTTCGGGCAGCGAGATTCCAAAGTATCATTATATTTGGGCAGCAAAGTGGTTGACAAAGATTTTAGGACGAATCCACATAATTTTGCCGGGATCGGTCGTTGACTTTGCTCGCTATAGCAGAAACAGAATGGATTCGGATGCAAGCCAGGTAGCTAAAACAGTGTCATATTCGGCACACAGGTGATCGCATATATTATTTAGATATCATACAGGCATGGCAGGTTTATAGTGTATTCTGATGATAATGATAATAATAATATTCCGTTCTCGTATAGCGCATATCACATTTTTATCACATTTTTATGACGAAATAACACTTCTATCATATGGAAAAAGGTATATTTTTCATGGCTCGCTGCGCTCGCTCGTTTCATATTAATGGTTTTGAAAAGCAAACGAATTCGGTGAGATGAGGCCGAATAGATAATTTAGATGTTTCATTGGCTCACAGCGTAATTTGCCGAATGGTTTACTACATCTACCATGAAAAACAGTGTGTGCTTCCTCGCTTGCTTCGCTCGCTCGTAATATTAAAAAAACAGAGTGGTTTGGGGGCAGCAACAATGGACCAGCGATGTGACAAAATAGAGTTCATATTTGGCAGCAAAGTAACCATATACATATATATCAGGTATCATTTATGCCTATATGATAACTAAACTCTTCTCTCATTACAAGAAATTTGTTATTTTTTGCTCGCTCGCTTCGCTCGCTCGCAAAATTGAAAAAAAAAAAGCAGGATGGTTCACATAGCAAGTTGCTTAATTTCCCCAGTTTGAAACGCTTCACGTTGATATAGGCCTATGTTTTATATATATATATACACACATACACATACATACATATGTGTGAGGGTGTGTGTGTGTGTACAAATAGTAGCCTTGGGTTCATCTGTAATAAATTGTGATAAATTTACAACATCTCTATACTTTACAAATAAGAGATGGCCACAATAATTTTGATATCTCAAAAAAAAAAAATCTCAGGAATATTTATAAGACCGAGAATCACAATAATCCTACCAAAAGTAAGAGAATTTCAATATAAATTACTTCATGGTGCAATGTACACCAACGAACATTTGTTCAAATTTGCTTTTATAGATACTAATATCTGTTCATTCTGTAAACATAACCCGGAATCTTATGAACATTTATTCTGGCTTTGTAATGATGTTAAAACTTTATGGCAGAGGGTCATTGAAAAACTTAGTTTGATAAAGCTTCAAAATGCAGAGTGGAAAGATATACATGTGGGAATTAATGGATCCGATCTTGAGGTGAAATTTTGTAATACGGTAATCTTTTTAATGAAATATATCATTTTTAGATCAAGGTCAGAAGATAGAGTTCCTATTCAAGAAGAAAGTATTCAGAGAGTCGTGGAATATCGAAATGAAGAAAAAGCAATAGCTATTAAAAAGAACAAGTTAGACAAGCATTTATTAAAATGGGAGAGAATGTACCGAAATGGCAGGACTGAGGGCGATATCCAGGTGTGATTTGGGAGAAAGTGACTGTGTAGGTGTAATGTGTGTGTGTGAGTGTGTATATGTGTGTATGTGTGTTTTGGGGGGAGGGATAATGATTTTTTCCTTTGGGATGGGTGATACTTTGGGATGTTTTTTTTTTTTTCTCATCGATTTCTTTTTTTATTTGCTTTGTTTTTGATGAGTGTAAGCTAAGTAATCTCTTATAGTTTTAAATCATTGTTGAATATTTGATACATGAAAGGAAAAGTGTTAGGCATATTGGTATGTATTTTTTAAGGGGATCCTAGTTTCAATATATCTATTTGTTTATTAGTTTGTATTGGATTTGGGTCTCCTTTGTTTGTTCTTTTCTTGTATTCCATGTATAAATCGCCCTCCACAAAATGTACAAGGGAAGACTTTTTGTTGGGGCGGGGGGGGGGGGAGGGAGGAGTGGTGTTTCGACATTTTTTTTATAATAACTGATTTCATTGTTTCTCCTTTAAGTAATATATGATTCATGCTTATATTAAGTTAGTGAAAAAAGTCAAAATATGAAATGTAAAATATTATATTATGTGTTTTGAAATGTTAAAATGAAATGTTATATATTTTTGTTCATGAAATCAGAATAAAACAGTATGGAAAGAAAGAAAAAAATCTCCGCTTGGTCGTCTTGCCCCCCCCCCCCCCCCCCCATCCGAAAAATGGATCGACGCCTCTGCTAACGTATCACGTCATGGTAGCACCCCTAAAGAAAAGTGTGCTCTTCTGGTCACCTTTTGGAGCCAATCAAACTCCTCAAAATCAACCACACATGGCAAAAGGAGCATCGTTCGGTATACACGTAGAAATAGACCGATTCTTGTTATGTATAGGGAAAGATAGAGCAGGTTGGACCATAATATTTAGACTTTTTAATTTTTGTTTTATTTTCTTTTCTTTCTTTTCTTTTTCTTTTCTTTTTTTTTTCAGAATAAGGGAGGTATATGGCAGGAGCCGCACGTGTTTATGTATATATATTATGTCTTGCAGTTATAGAAAATACAACACGATTATATTAATTTTGTATACTTTTACATTTCTTGTTTGTTTGTTTTTGTTTGATTTTGGTTCCACTTATTCATTGAGTTTGCCGAATATGTTATGTACCAGCCAATGTGGAGAACCTCATAGACAGAATTCCCGAATTCTTTAAGGTAATCCCCAGGCATTGGCTGGTGCTAAATCTTTATACAATGTACTGTGATTTTGTTATCTCTGTGTTCTTTATGTACTTGTCTCTTTCATATCTCACCCATGGAAATGAAATAAATTTTTTTTAAAAATAAATGTATATCCTTTGTTTGTTTTGCATTGTTCATATTGATGATAATCCAAAATTGTGGATTGAATATCAATAAAATTTGATTTGATTTGATTTGATTTGATTTGTTCATAAACGGGGGGGGGGGGGGGGGGTCAATTAAGGTATAAGGTCAGTTGTGTGAAGTTATGGATGCCAAGGCATATGCTTGTGGAGGGGGGGGGGGGGGGCGCTAGGCGAGGAATGGGATTTGTATTCCGATAACTCTATTCTGTCTATAAAGTTATTCTCTTATTAATTCGTTCCCATTTGGGGAGGGGGGGGGACGAGGCGGGGTGAAAATTTGAAATGTATTTAAGCCAACATTTCGAATGATCATGAACACTCTCACAGGGCATTGCCTGCGCCTTGGTTTTAGGGGTGATATCACAGCTTCTATAACAAGGAGACAGAAATGTAAGCATTTTATTTGTCTTTGTATCCATCCATTTTGAACGAGTAAGAGAGAATGCAAGGAAATGACTCTTGCACATGTTGCAATCATTGTGATGTCATGTCCCACGTATTTAAATCGATGTTAGCACAGTCATGACAGTGCGTCCCAGAAAAACAGAACCCTAAAACAAAGGCTAATTTAATATTAAGTTATTGTGCGGAAGCAATGGGGCATATGATGGCAAAAGCATGTTCGAAATAAACTTTGACTAAATTATTTAGTCATGCATCTCGACTGAGTAACTGTTACTACTAGATCTAGTCTAGACCTGACAACCTTTGTGCCTATTACCTTTATTACCAGATGTACTGGAAATATGCAGGAGCCTGCAGTCGGGTTTCCAGATCTATCTGTCATCCAGTTCATTTCTATCTTGTTCAACTTCTATAATTTCTTGAAGATGAGACAGCGTGACAGTGTCAGTGTGTCAGAGCCACCTTGAGTCTGACTTTATTCAAATGTCCATTTGCTACACTTTTGGCAGGGTTTGGGAAAAAAAAACATCTTTCACAAATGACCAACAGACCAATTACTGACCAACCTAAGAACTTTTTGGTTGTTCAGTAGGTCTCAAGGAGTTTGGTACCGATAAAAACTCTCTGACTCTGTTCAGGGGTTAGCTGAACCATAATCCATCTAGAGCTATTCTGTAAAGTAGGGGTGTTTCATTCACCAATTCATTTGCTTGATTGATTCATCGGGAAGACTTCCTTTTGCGACAGCCACCCAAATTTAGGGATACGACTTGGAATGATATTCTAGAGTCTAGATCTAGGTCTATAACTTATTTAGAGGGTCTATAGCACCCATAAAAATCCTATGAATATCACAATGTGGTTTATTCTGTCAAAATTGATATCAAAATTAAAAGCTTACCTGAGCTGTGATACCGTGGATTACACATTCACCTCGGTTTATTTAGTCAGAAAAATAAGAGCAATGAATCCTGGGAGTTTGACTTATCCGGACTTCCGACTTCCAACTTATAATCATTAGGAGACCCTTCACTTTCAACGATTCTCTCGCTAGCACGGTCGGTAAGGCATCGGTCTTGAGAAGTGAATGGTCTGGTGGTACAGGTTCGAGTCTCGTCAGGTATGGTAAGTCAAGAAACGAATGTCTAGCACGCTCCACAACTGCACTGCGCGAAGCTGGGTAACCACATCTACGTCATACCTCGTACTCAAATTTTTACATGTAGGTCAACCCTGGACTTAATCACAAATAATTTTCCAAAATGCACTGATTTCGATTAAAAATCATCCAATTTTTTGTTATTCTTAGAATTCTATTCTCGATCATTTATCAAAAAAATTGTAATCATTGTGTTATCACTTTAATGTCTATTTCACTGAAATACAGGGTTGTACGCAGACATTTTATGCTGGGGGGGGATGTGAAATGTTTGAGGGAAACATGTATGCGAGGGAATGAAGGCACTTTTGCATTTTTTAGATTGAAATTTGAAGGATCTGGTACACATGATTGGTGGAATATTGAAAAATTTTCAGTAAAAATGTATTTCTTGAAAATTTCAGGGGGGGGGGGGGGACAACTTCCCCCTACCTACCCCCCCCCCCCCCCTGCATATACGTCCATGCTCAAATAAGTAAATGAAAAAGGACTATTTATATGTGTACATGTACGTTGGAAACTCGGTATTAGGTGATTGGGATGCTGCATCAAATTAAATATGGGATTATGCAACAATATTTTGTGGCCTGGAATTTTCACGTGGAACAACCCTTTTACAAAAAAAAAAAAACGAATAATATTTATTGTGCTCATGAATACAGTTACCGTAACTGTGCATGTAAATTAAAAATGCATGATTTTGTTCAACTTGGTTGAGCGTGAAAAATTAATCGTTTGAAAATTTCCATTTTTACAGAATGTGGGACAGTTTTGCATCATATTTAATATATGGGACCATGCTGCATCAAATTCAATATAATTGTAGTAGACAACATTTTTATGCCTCCACCCACCAAAGGTGGTTGCCGGAGGCATTATGTTTTCGGGTTGTCCGTCCATATGTCCCGTTTTCGTTCTCGCGATAACTTAAGAACCATTTGACGCATCAACTTCAAACTTGGCTCGTGTATGCATATGGGAGGGACAATGATCTGATTAGATTTTGGGGTCTCACGGTCAAATGTCGAAGGTAATAGAGGTCATGTACGTAGAAATGCTTTGTTCTTGCGATAACTTAACAACCATTTGACAAATCAACTTCAAACTTGGCTCATGCATGCATATTGGAGATACTATGATCTGATTAGATTTAGGGGTCTCAAAGTCATTGAGGTCATTACATAAGTACATGAAATTGGTTGGTTCTTGCGATAACTCTGATGGTTCAACTTCAAACTTGGCTCATGTATGCATGGGAGGGACAATGGTCTGATTAGATTTGGGGGCACAAGGTCCAAGGTCAAAGTCAATTCACTCTATTCGAAAAAAAATATTCCTAATTTCATGTTTCTGTCACCTTGTAAATTATTATAAATACCTTGAAATACACAAAATTCAATATTAAATGAAAATTGTGTATAAGTGTCTCCTCAAAACTCACTGAGGTAACATAGGTCCAGTATTCTTGTCATACTAATACTTGTCACAAACCTGTCATCGTTCATGTCTATGTGTATGTACTATGAGAATTATGTGGAACAGCCTAACAGCAAATAAAACGTGTGGGACTGACATAAAGTCGCAGCAGACGACGAAAATGCGCGCACGTTTAGTGGGCACATAATGATTGTCTTAACTGTACTACTGATAATTCATGCTTCAATAATAAGGCCATGACGGTGATAGCCTTTAATAAGCGTTTTGTGGTTTTATTTTCTGACATCTCATGAAATGCCTTAATAGATCCCGCTATTGGCCCCTGTGGAGAACATTGTTAAGAAAGAAATATACCTCCAAAATCACACTTTCTCATATTAAAACTTAAAGTCTGTTTTTCAAATTCAAAATAATGACTTTTGATTGATATGAGACCCTACCTTGTTGTTGATTTCGCTTCGTGATTAATTTCCATTTCAATAGCACGACCTCCGACATCAACAGTTTACCTACAGTGCACCCTTTAGTCTATTAAGCCACAGGCAAAAGAGCGGTACAGCGTTGCACTCTCGCCCGTACAGCGCACATACTCTACGTGCGAGAGTGCGCCACAGAACATCGCGCATAACTTTGAGTTTGAAAAATAGACTTTAGGTTCTAATATCACAGTTAGATCTAGATTTATCGTCCTGCTTGCGAACTTGGAAGGTAGTTTGCAGGGCTAACTGGGCATGAGAAAGTGTGATTTGGAGGCATATTACTTTGTTGACAAAGTTTCCTACAGGGACCGACAGCAGGGATCTAATACCCCTTTCAATAAATCGCTGGTCCGGACCAGGTCCGCCCTACGTCGTAAAATTTTGAATTACTGAACGCGCGGGCCAAAATAGTCCGGACTATTTCAGCGCTGCTTTTACGAGCACCAGCAGCGGACCAGGTATGGACCAGGCGCGGACCAAGGAATTACCGTTACTAAAAGGAGCAGCATCGAAGTCCGCCTATAATTCCTTGCACGGTCAAAGGTCACAGGCTTTTCATCGCGACTCTTTTTCATCGCCTTGCATGTATTACTTGTAGTTGCACAGTCATGTAGATATTATGAAAGAGCTCTCTCATTTATATGATTATTGTGAAAAAGTTTGTGTTTATTAATTACAGACATGATGGTTTGTATAATGCTATAGGCCTATATTGTTATTTTATTATCATCATACACTGTATATACTTTCATGACTATTCGAAGAAAATATAGCTGAATAGTTCAATGAAGTTCCATGAGTAAAATACAAAATACATCAAGTATCGCACGCAAAATAGTGAGCTCTTCCGCTCTATAAAACTAGAAGATGACACCATATTATGTTCATTTCCAAGGTAGTTCTCCCTTTTCGACAGTGAAAGGGTCCTCGAAACAGAAGCACTGTCCATTATGAATTACTGAAAGCAAATTTTACTGCTTGGTGCGGACTCTTTTAGTGCGGACCAAAAGTGGAAGAATTATTGAAAAGGGGTATAGGGCGTTTCATGAGATGTTAGAATATAAAACCACAAAACACTTCCTAAGGCTACATGTAGGTGATATCCACATATTTTTCAGCATATTATTTGTACTAGTTTTGCTCTTTCTTTACGAGTTATATGATTTTTCCGTAAGGTTCGAGTTATTTGTGTGAGATGTTTAAGATAATAATGATAAGCATTTAGTACGCTCTCCATAGTAAACTATATCACAGCGTTTACACAAAATGAGAAATAACATACAAGAAGAATTTCATCAAAATGGATACATACACAATATTCAGTGTTTCAAAAGAGAAGCGAAAATAAAAGGGCAAAGATATCTATTCAGGGAAGAGGTATGTTTTCAGGAGTTTCTCAAATTGGTCTGTGGAATTTGCTGCTTTTATGAAAAAGGGGATATTGTTCCATTCTCTAGATGCATAATTATGCGTGATTTGTGACCGAAGGAGCTTTGATGCATTTTTTGTTGCATTGCCTAATAATGATGACAAGTGATGAAATGCTTTTAAATTTAAGGTTGATGATGAAACATGATGATGATGCTTAATTTGATGACAAATCATTAGAGCTGATCCAGATCTCAGCTGAAAAGTATAGAACATAGTCGTGAAATGTTTGTACACCTAGAGAAATGAGTAAAGATGTGAAGTGCAAGGCTTACTTAAATTCACATTGTGATCTCAATTTTGTTTTAGACAGATGTTTCTCATCTCTTTCGTCACCACTCACGGGCATCAGAGTAGTGGATCTAACAAGGTATTTTTCCAGTTCTTTTTGCCAAAATATTTGAAAAACTGTTCAGATTCATCAGATATATTTATTTAATTGTGATGCAATCTTTGTGTTTTTAATTTCTTCAAATGAATCTGGTACATGTTTTTCTTGTGGAAGATTTTCTTTTTCATTTTCATTTTCCCACTGAATATTCTTTTTGTGAAAAGCTCTACATTATTTGTAGTCTCTTCTCGTATTTTGCTTGCCATAATGAAAGTGTACCTAATGTTGCTCAGCATACTACAGGTTCCATGCCACTCCTAATTCTACTTCTAAGTTTGCTGCTTCTCATCAGAGCCTGTTCAGCAACTGGATAAGGGTTTGTGGTGCGGACCTGTGGTGTTTCCAACAGTTGGTGCAATTTGTGCTTTGTGCTCTTTCAAATTCATGTATACAGGTGCTGCTTGTGCAAGTTAAAAAAGTCTCTGCCATTGACTAGTTGGCTTCTATGACTCTCTTGAACTGCTCAACAGAGGGTAATTCAATGATGCTTTGAGAGAGCCCATCCCAATCTCAGATTGTCCTTGGGAAGAATTTGTATTTGTAGGCATCCAAGATAGGATTACAGTTTTATTCCGAAGGTTCGTTTATTCCAAAGGTTCGTTATTCTGAAGGTTGTTATTCCAAAGGTTCGTAAGTCTGAGAAATGAAATAGGGTTTGTTATTCCGAAAATTAAAAAAGATTTGTTATTCCGAAGGTTAGTTAATACGAAAACAAAATAGGTTTGTTATTCCGAAAATGAAATAAGGCTCGTTAGTTCGTTAGTTATTTTCTGACTGACGAACCCTATTTCATTTTGAGATGAACGAAGCTTTTTTAATTTTCAGATTAATGAACCTTATTTCATTTTCGGATTAACAAACTTTTGGAATAACGCCACAAATGCTCAAATTTTTATTTATTTATTTATTTCTGATATTTACACAGGGTAGCACATTTCACCAATAATGGTGGACTTCCATGAGGCCCTGTTTGGTAACGAACCCTTTTTCATTTTCAGACTAACGAACATCTAGGTCTACGCAATTCGTGTGTTAAATAATATCATTGTTTTGTTTTCATACAGAGTTTTGGCTGGACCTTTCTGTTCGATGCTGCTAGGAGATCTGGGGGCTGAAGTCATCAAGATTGAAAGGCCAGGTAAGAGTTTTCAAAAGAATTTTATAGTGATTTGTCAATAAACAATGTACAAGTCATGAATTTATTTCACTTTCTAACCAGGCTGTAGAAGTTCTAGAGATACAGTGTGACAGAAAGTTCAGTAAATGTTGTTGATATTTATATTACATCTGATATGTGTGTATTTTCATTGTCTTCATAGCTCTTGAAAAAAAAAGAATTCATTGAGTGTCATTGAACTATAAAGTCTGCTTGATAGTTATTTCTTTAAATAAGGATATATCATCTGTTTGGAACCAAAAGGGTGTTATATGTGAGTCTTTAAAAAATGATATGAGTTAATGCCCTTCTGGCTCTGAACAGAAAATGTAATTTTTTGAATATTTGAGAGTAATTTAGGAATGATGTTTTAAGGCTAGCTGTATGAAAGGATGCATTCTTTATGAATAAATATTTTCCATGTGTTTTGTATGCGACAAGGTCTGGGAGATGAGACTAGACAGTGGGGACCGCCATTCATCAGTGGAGAAAGCTGTTACTTTCTTTCAGTCAATAGAAATAAGAAGGTAAGAACAGAACACTTAAGGTGATATCACAATGGTTAAGAAACTTTTGATATATGATCAAGAATAGAATTCTAAGAACAATAACATTAAAAATTTTATGATTTTCAGTCGAAATCAATACATTTTGGCTAATTTTCTCATATAAAGTCAAGAGTTGACCAAAAAATTTGAGTATGAGGTATGACGTAAAAGTGGATACCCAGCTTTGCGCAGTTGAAACTGGGTCATAGCTGAGGGGTCAAAAATGTCCTGAAATCTTACCACATTTTGGGGGTTTCCTTGGCAACACGACTTTTTAAAAAACTTTATGCAGATGAATTTCTGCTAATAAAATCATGCTCTTTTAAGTGAACTAACATTGTTTCAGCATTGGGTACCCCCTTTAAGCCGATGATTTTCTGCTAATAAAATCATGCTCTTTTAAATGAAGGAACATTGTTTCAGCATTGAATACCCCCCTTTAACTATGGAAGAGCATTCTCTGTCTTCTTATTTTCATCTTTTACTTCTTTCTTCCATTCATCCAATGTAGTAGAATAGTGGTGCACATTTGTAAGGCCGTCATATTTCAGTGTTTCATTTCCTTTGATCTTCGGGTGCAAAGTTAGGGTTATCCCTTGGCAAGTGCATTAAATTTTGCCACTCTCGACCCAGGGGTGCACCTCATATACTCCAATTGCGCACATTCAATGCTCAGCTATAGCCAGGGCAACACCGTACTGACAAGAGTCTCACCTTACAACGACACTTTACACACAACTACTGTTTTATTGTTCACATCCGACTCTATACATGTGTATGACTACATTGAAATTATCACTGTTTTATATCATTTTGTTGTTAATGTAAACATCTATTCATATTCATTATTTGCCCCAAGATGGCGTTATTCGATATATCACCATATCTTGGGATGAATAAGCGTAGCAATCTTCTTTACAAGTAAACAAATATGGCGGCCTACAGAACTGAACAATATCGTAAATGCCGATTAAATTCAAGCAAGAAAATGAAGAAACCCTGCACGCTAATCTTACTTTCATAGTTCCATTTCATTGATTTAAGGTTGAAATTTAATATTGTGTGAAAGTTTTAACAGAAATGAAATTTTTAGTGCCTAATTTGGTTAAATTTCAAAGTATTTTGAGTGAAACTGTCATTTTCTTAAAGTATTTTATCAGTCCGCCGGTCTCCGACGGGAAAAACACCAGCAGGCACCGGTGAGAAAAATAACGAGGATGACTCAGCCCTAAATGTGATGCAAACAACTGTCTGAATTCAAACATACATTTTTGTTTCAATAAATTTTTTATTTCTTTTTCATCCACAGAGCCTCGCAGTGAATCTCAAACATCCTAAAGGGATAGAAGTAGTGCAGAAGGTATGTTATTATCGGCAGTCTGTGTGTCCTGTCTGATGTTTCATGTACATGTAGGATCTAAAAACCTATACATGACAGAAGGTCCACATCGTGTGGTTTGGCCTAATATTTTTTTTAAGCAAGAGCCCAAATAACGCACATGTACCATATAAACTGGGTTCCAAAAGAAACATCACTTTTTCAGAGCAACGCTCACTAAAATCTACTGCATCAAAATTAATCATATTTAGACACAGATAAGCTACAATTCTCCTTATGACACACTTCTGAAAATGTTAAAAATCAGTTTTGCCGTAAAGCAGAAAAATCTGATGAAATTGTTACAGGTCACTTTTTAAAAATCACAGAAACTGCTCGCTGGGAGCCTCCATGAAAGGCCGCCTGTTCGGAATGTTCCAAAGCTGTTCATTCCATTTCAAAGGCAGGTTATTGTTACCACTGTACTGCCCATTGTCCATACCGAGCTCCATGCCTGGGAGGCAAGCAGATTTTGTGATTTTTAAAAATTACCTCTTGCGATTTCACCTTATTTTATTCTGTCTGATTCAAGAAAACATAAACATTTTTAGATGTGCCTGGTAAGGAATATTTTAGCTAATCTACGCCCAATTATGATTCATTTAAATGCTTTGAATTTTAATATGCGTCGCTCTGAAGAAGTGATAAGTTTCTTTTGACATTCAGTTTTATGAGCAGAAAAAGCAAAAAGTCTGTGCATACTGTGCCCATTTTGGTTGCATCAGTATTATTATTTGATGCTGAAATTTTTTTAAAGGAAACAAAAAGCACTGAAATCCTTGAATTGGCAATGTGGAAGGTCAAAATCTCTGTTTTCCTTGCAAATTGGCAAGTTTTGAACTCCTCAACAGATACCCTGTACAATTTCAGATACATGACCTTTTATGAGAAAAATGTAGCAATACAATGTAAAAGAAAAATATTGTACTTGTGTTGCCAGTATGAAGAAGAAAATCTAATCAAATTGTTCAGGGACCACATTGGTTCCTTAGCAAATGGGTTAACATGTGTCAGAATTTAATCTCAGTTTTAAAAAAAACAAAAATCATCATTGTCATGAAACGTATCAACAGACAGCACACCTGGGCAGCAGACTTTGTTTATCATTATTTCTCCAACAATTTTATTTTCCTTTTATCCTACCAGTTGGTTGCATCCAGTGATGTACTCTTAGAGAACTACATCCCTGGCAAACTAGAGGAGCTTGGCCTGGGATACGACAGTCTCAAAGAAACCAACCCTGGCCTTATCTACTGCACAATAACAGGTGAGATGGTACAAGTGTGTAGTAAACTCATTGACTACTCTTGCTAGGACACATGGACTGTACATGTATGGAAAGGGGGTACCTGTTTTGTACTAAATCCAGTGGTCATGTGTCACATGTAACCTTCATCTCGGCGGTCTTTTTGTCCAAGCCCCTCCCACACAGATCCCATCTGGGTATCGGAAAATTCTGATGTTGGTTTGAATGGAAAGAATTCAGACAATTTTTTTCTTGATAATGGATTGGGTGCCTGTATGCACCACTAAAGTCTAAGGTTGTTCCAATAAAAGAAATTGATTATCAAATTTAACAATGAAATAAAAGAAATTGAAATTGATTTTTAGTTTTAAAGTTGATTTACAAATTTTATTCCCAAACTTGATGACAGAGAAGTTTTTGAGGACATTGGTAGCTTTCATCAGATCAATGGGAGGCATGCATGTTGTCATGTATTATCCATATGTTGGTATGTTAAAAGCATATTAAACACCAAGGCATCCTGCTCAATGATGTGTTGTTGTATGATGTAGGTCATGGGCATACTGGTCCATACTCAAAAAGGGGTGGATACGATCTTATAGGAACAGGGTTTAGGAGAATACAGACATAATACTGTTGCATGATTTAGCACTGCATAATAAAGATATTGTAGTTGTACAGACATGAATGTTGAATGATGCATTATTGTATGTTGTAGATTCGGGCAGACTGGTCCATTCTCTAAGAGGGGAGGATTCAACAGCATTTAGGAGAATACAGACATAAATACTCAGTGGTATCATTGCATGCTTTAGTCCTGAATGATGAAGATATTGTAGTTGTACAGACATGAATGCTGAGTGAATGTGTTGTTGTATATTGTAGGCCATGGGCAGACTGGTCCATACTCTAAGAGGGGTGGTTATGATCTCATAGCTGCAGGCTTGGGAGGACTGATGAATATCACAGGACCTGAGGTAAGACAGCAATTAAAGATGCCCATTTAATTTTTTCATCTCTAGAGGATCCAGGGTTTGAAAATAGAGGGGGCACGGGGCAAAGCAGAGCAGGTTTGTTAGTATTTGTTTGTTAGTTTGTAAGGTGATGGCACCATTTTATGTAAGATAAAGCTGATTACAGTTAACCCATCCGTGACAGGAATTATTTAAAGCCTAATTTGATCAGCTTTTATTCTTCAAATTGATAACACCAACATTTTTATTTTATTGCTACATTTTTCTTATAAAACATCATGTATCTGAAATAAAAAATAAATTGACAAAAAGTATGATAACAGGTCAAAAAGTTGCCAATTTGCAGGAGAAAAGAGTGATTTTAAACTTTCTATCACATTGCCAATTTAAGGATTTTAATGCTTGTTTTCCTTTTAAAAATTTTCAGCATCAAACAACGAATATTGACAGAACCAAAATGGGCACAGTTTGTGTAGAATTTTTTGCTCTTTCTGCTCATGTATTTGGTTTGATTTTTAGGGCTTTGCATCAAAAGATATTAGGCCAAACCACAAAATGTGGACCTCTGTCACGAATGGGTTAAAAAGCCTGCAGCACCTTCAAAAGTGGAAACATAAGGAGGGGCGCGCACCCCTGTGCCACCCCCCACCCCCCTCCCCGGATCTGCCACTGAACTTTTTGTGAAGTTGTAATAGGTATCAAGATGAATAGGGAAAAAATGCATATGAAATGTCACTCTTCAGAAGAAAAAAATGAACATCAGTAGATATTCCTTTCTTTAATATTATCATGTTCTAGTCATACATTGAATGAATTTTCTTGGTGTCATGTTGAAATGGAAATCACTCTCATCATGTCATCTTGAAATCTACAGTACCATAATACTTCAGAACTGCATGCAATTTCCAAGTCTTCCTTGTGTATTGGTTTTACATGTGACAATCAGATATGCACACATCACTGGTTATTGCGAGAATTAATTTTAACGTATCATATTTTTCATTTTAGGAGATACAATGTAATAAACTTCAAGTCAACTTTGGATTTGGTGATATAGTTCTTTTTCTCAATTGACAGTGATTTGCCAAAACTCTTGAGGGGATGTGACTTACTAAAAATAGTCTACAGACTTTAATTCTGATAACTTTGTGCAGGCTTGATTTAATAAATTATTGAATTTCGATGTGTGTGTTGTATAAAAGTGTTAAGAAGGATATATAAACAGCCAGGAATATTGAGGTTTTGAAATATGAAATGTTATCAAGATATCTGTTACTGAATACCGCCACTTTCAAAGCCTTCCTGGGTAGGCTTTTTTAATAACGCTGAAGTGTACGGGTGAAAAAAGGTCTACATTTCTGGTCGCTTGTACTGTATATTTTTGCCTTTTGTGAAGCACATGCTACTGCTCTTCAAGTGCATTTTTCAGGGCTTCATTTTTACACAGTATTACATGTACACTGATAGCATGTAAGGCCATGCAGCTCAGATTTTTTAAAGTTGCTCAGTGGTGGTAACCATAATTAACAGATACTTTAAGTATTCATTTCTATTTCCATGACAATGATAGGATGGTGATCCCTGTAAAGTTGGCGTGGCCATGACAGATCTCTCTACCGGTCTCTATGCCAAAGGTGCCATCCTAGCAGCTCTACTACACAGAATGAAGACAGGGGAGGGGCAGAGAATTGATACCAATCTCTTATCAACACAGGTAAGGTGGTGCATTTGAAGTTTATCACAAAAGTAATGTTGAGGGGTAATTGTCATTTTGTCTAAATTTTCTAGTTTCTCGCATATTTTTAGCTGTGCTCCACAGAATGCACACGGGGGAAGGGCACAAGATTAGAAACCAATCTCTTATCACACAAGTTTGGAAATGCATGGGGAATCCATTGAAAGTTGTGATTTTCAAGGGATGAGCTTTTTCTCATCTGTACGTTATCTTCCCATTTTTGTCTCGCCCACCGGAGGTGGAGGCG
Source organism: Echinometra lucunter (assembly GCA_029962745.1). Classification (NCBI taxonomy): domain Eukaryota; kingdom Metazoa; phylum Echinodermata; class Echinoidea; order Camarodonta; family Echinometridae; genus Echinometra; species Echinometra lucunter. The sequence continues at coordinate 15,044,728 of CM057164.1, forward strand.
AGCCTAAGGGATCCAAATGGCGTCCGTCCAACCGTCGTCCGTCCGTCACAAATATTATACATGTAGTTTACCTGCAAGAGTCTCTTATGATGCATGACTTGGCAACTGTTGCTGCAATGGCAACCAAACTTGGGTAATAGATGCACTTGGGGTACATTCATGTTATGATACCTTCGTAGATCACATGGTAAGGTCAAAGGTCATTTCAGGTCAATCGTTTGAGTTTACCTGCAAGACTCTCTTATGACAGATAACTTTGCAACTGTCTCTCACTTTTCAAACAAAGTTGGGTTGTAGATGAACTTGGGGGACCTGCATGTAATTCTACCATTAGAGGTAACATGGTAAGGTCAAGGTCATTTGAGGTCATATGTTAAATCTTAGCTGCAAATAGCCCTTCTCAAATTTTATGGGATGTTGCATGGCAATGGGGATCGCGATTTTCTAGTTATTTTCACAAGTGGGCGAGACACAATATCGTTAATGCCTTGTTTTAAATCCTTAGAATTGATATTACTGACCATCTTCAGTTTAAGTTCTGATTTGAGATCATCATATACTGTCATTCAGTTCAAAATACAGGATATATGGGGGAGATTCAAACATCTTCCATGTACCGATGAGATTTTCCATGGCAGGTTACAGTTCTATCCAAATATAATATTTTCACTGCAGAACATACCTGAATGTTCAATATATACATGCATGCATGTTTCCATGTTTTAAAAGTAATCATTCTAAATACAGGTATTACAGTATATAACTTATGCATTTTTCTTCATTGTAATGTGTGTAGAGGCATATGTATGTGGTATTACATGCAGTCAATTGAGCAATGGGTAAGTCTTCTGTTTTGCTTTCCTTCCGTTGATAGGTTTCCTTGTTAACCCACCTTGCTTCAAATTACTTAATGGACGGAAGGGAGGCCACAAGGAGAGGCACACAGCATGAAAGCATAGTACCCTATCAGGTGATTTTATTGTATTCAGTGTTCAGCATAATTGTAGTGAAATCGTTGGCCTAATGACTGAAAAACCCAGGGACGGTATTCTGAAAATCATGTTTTCTTTTGTCTTAATCTTCACTGTGTTAATTGTCATCACAAATCTAAAAGGCGTACTTATGGTTGGTTTAAACTGCGCAAATGACCAGCACACAAGACAAAAGTGGGCAATGTGAGCCAATGGCGTACGCTATTTCTGATTGCAAAGATAACACGATTTTCAGAGTACCGGCCCTGAATTGCAGGTGATAAACTAGAGCCTATGGGCAATAGGATTATATTTCTGATTTTTATTTTTATTTTTTTTTGTAATTCATTGTGCCTAGTGTGACACAACATTTACGTTGTTTATTTGTGGGTGTAAGAATGCACCGCTCTTGTCAAGGAAAAATCCTGCTTGGTACCCATTACAGTCATCTTCATGCTCATTGACATGCATCGTTTCTCACATTGTGTTTGATCATTTCTCTCTCTCTCTCTCTCTCTCTCTCTCTCTATCTCTCTCTCTCTCTCTCTCTGTCTGTCTCTCTCTCTCTCTCTCTCTCTCTCTCTCTCTCTTTCTCTCTCTCTCTCTCTTGTTTGCATGCCTTTGCATTGTAAAGCCCGGCGCACACTGCATGATCTGACTGTGATCCGATTTTGGAAAAATCTGTTGCATTTGATAGGAACATTCAAACATGTAAAATCTTCATGATCAAAGTTCTGAATAGTCGTAGGAACATTAGAATCAAAATTCCGGGCTATTGTGAGCCTCCCTGTAGGAATAAAAGCGAATTCAATTCTAGATTGTAGTGACATCATAATAATCTTGCAATCGGCTAAGATTTGAAGCCGATTTGGCCTTTAACTCCAACCACAAGGCTTGCAGTTAACCAAAATTTTAATTTTAGTTTCCATATCATTATACCGAACTTCAAGAAGGAGAATTTTACTTGTTTAAACTTTCATATATAATGCTAAATGCCATTTGTTAAAAAATCGGGTCACATTCGGATTGTATAGTGTGTGGTGGGCTTAAGGATTACTTGATTCCAATTACTTACATCTATTTTTTTTTTTTTTTTGTGACAGGCTTTCAAGACTGCTGATGGTTATCTTATCATAGGGGCTGGTAACGACAAAGCATTTCAAACCTTATGTAAGGTAAGGCTCTATGATCAGGACTCATTGAAAATATCTTCTTTGGTCATACTTACCATATACATGTACTGGTCCTGCTTTTACTACAATTTAACATTGAAGAACAAACTGTATGCATTGTATACACATGTTTATTTTAGTTGTAGGGTAGGAATTGGCTCATTCATGCCAAACTGTGAGCTGTTCGTGATGAGTTCTCAGCAACCAGAATGTCAAGCCCCTAAAACTTGTCCTAGTTCTAATTCTATTTATACTAGGTGCGTTCACACACAAATGGAATCAAAATTTGAAACGCGATTCAAATTTCGATTTTATAGCCACCGTTCACACACACAGGAAAAAAGCAAGATTAGATGCGATAAGAATTCCGATTTTTTTTTTTGACGATTCACACACACAAGGAAGCAACAGAAACAGGCAGGAGAGCCCACAAACTTCTCTGCTTAACTTCACGATCTGGACGGGGGAAAATACACATTGACAGCTAAAAAGGCTACGGAAAGTATAGCAAGAAACTCATTAATTGAATAATAAATGATTATGTACTATCATACAAAACATTCGTTTACTACATGGGATCAACGGTGCCAAGATAGTATGCAGTGCGTATGCTATACGGTGCATGCATCCTGTAACATAACTCACACTGCATACACTGCACAGTGCATGCACAGCGCATCGATTGCAGACGCTTAAAGAATGATGGGATAGATAAAACCGATTTTGTAATCGCCATTCCGTTCACACACAGTGCTCGGCAAATAATTTCAATTATTCTGAAAAATTGCACTTCTCACGATTATTAGTGAGATTATCCTGTCCACACACAAAATAAAATTGATTTTCTAATCGCAGTTTTAATAGAAAATCGATTTTTGAATCTCACTTTTTACCTTGTGTTTGAACGCCCCTACTGAAATGTAGCAATGAACGAATTTTGGATGGTAGCTAGGGTGAGCATAATTGTATCATAACCTGGGAGAATGATCTGACCATCCACCTTCTACGAATAGATAATATGGGCATGTCTTTGCCTCTGCTGTTAAGGTAGCTTATCAAAAGGCGCGTCCATTGATTTTTATCGGTTTCTCCGCACCAAGGTATTCACATCGGCTTTCCCGATCTCCGTTGTTTTGTCTTCACCGGGGACGGGAGGATTAGAAGGGATTAGAGGAACAAAAGATGCTGAGCAGGAATCCTGCTCTCCTCTTCGGTCAAGTTGGGCCCTTGTGATAACTAGCCCAACTGATAAATGATAAGATAATGATATGGTCCATTTATGTACTGTAGCTACTCTTAAATATACTCTACTGCACTTTACAAGTATCATATCAATACCTGGGCTGTAGCACACCTGTCATGATAAGGCGCTAAAGCAGGCGCTAAAGCAGGTATTTCTTTCCTACCAAGTAGTCACCCGAAAGCAGCAGGGGGGTGTAACTTAAAGAGATACAATCAATCTTACAATCAACTCTTTAGTACATGGTTTGCCATAGTTTTACGATTGATATCAATCGTAAGATTGATTATATTTTCTATATTACACTCTCTAGTTGGAGAGTGGCAAACGTGGATTAATGTCTTGCCTATAGACGTTAATGCCAGCCTGGAATTTGAACCGTCATCCTTTTGATTGAGGGTCAAGTGACAGAACCAATACACCATGTTGCCTTCACATACAGAAAATATCCCCTTGCTACATACCTCTGATTGATGTACCGGTATATTTTTGAAGTGTAATGTTATTGTAATCTACATTTACCCAGTATACGCATTCATAAAGTACCCGAAAGCATTTATGTATAATTGTATAATTGAATTACTTGATGACTTTCTGCGAAGTCAAAGAGACACATTCATGATATTTGTATGTGTTTTCTTTGTTTGTTTCAAGAGGATAGATCTCTCTGAGCTAGCTGAAGACCCTCAGTACAAGAGCAATGGCCAAAGGGTTGTAAATAGAGACACACTTCTACCAGTATTGTCAAAAAGGTAAAAAGAAAAAAGCCCTACTCCATTATGAAAAGGAAAATGCTCAGAATGCTTTACTTTTTAATCATGTTGAAATGATCTTGTAATACTTTTGTACATGTGTTTCAATAATTTTAGTATCTTGAAGCATCAAACATATACTTGTACATTGATATACAGGTAAATTAAATATGGCAAGTACAGGCTTGATGGGCAGTGTCCCACCCCCACCCTATCTTGAACCAGCTCTTATTTTTATGCCCCTTCCGCCAAAGATGTTGCCTGCCTCAGGGCATGAAAAGTGCATTCTTTTCATTTTGTTCTTTAAAATTTTTAACTAATGGATTTCTCATATGGTTTCCTGAGATTGATTTCTTTTAGTATGTATGTATGAAGTATGGTGATTGGGTGGGGGAGAAAGGGGCATATTGAATTGCAAATTGAAATAATGCTGTTTCAAACAGAAAAGTGCCAATGTCATCCAGATGTTTCCAAATATTAACTGTTTTACAGGAATTTGAGTAAAGGAGAACACGCTGATCTTTCTTATGTACATGGAATGGTTGTCTGCTTTTTTCGGTCATCCCTAGGTTATCAGAGAAGACGACAAGTGATTGGATGGAAGTGCTTGAGGGGTGTGGCTTCCCCTATGGACCAATCAACACCATTGGTCAAGTGTTTGATGACCCCCAGGTCAAGCACAATGACATGGTTCAAGAGATAAGACATCCTACGGTGGGAACAATTAGAGTACCAGGTAAGAAATTTGAAGATGGATGCCTTTTGGTGAATGGAGGGGGGGGAGGTTAAATGAAAGATGCAAAAGGAAGTAAGATTGAGAGAGCTTGAAAAAGAGAGTATGAAGGAGAAAGCTAAGAACAGACCTACCAACCCTGCAAGTCAAGAAATAGTGACAAATTATTAAGAAACTATCAAAAATAGGGACTTTCCGAATTTCCTATACATTACTATAGACAGATTTTTGCAATAATAGAGACACAGAGTCATCAAGGGTGAAAATTGCTCTTTCCTGATCCCCCAAATAGGGACTGTTGCTATTGTAAGTAGGCACAGTTGGCAGGTATGTGAGAAGCTATTGATGGATCACTAGTACAGGAGGGAAAAAATTGATCAAATTGCCTCTAGCTTTAACTGCAGAATGTGGAGCAAGGGGATATTAAGAGCTAGCTGAAACAGATGGCCCAAGAGCATAGTACTTGGAGAAACATTTGCTGTAGAATCCGACTGGATCACTGAACCAGTTGTGAATTGACAGATCACCATTGTTGATGAAGAGCTTAGGGGGAAAGGATGAAAATAAAAAGAGGGTGACCAAAGAATTAAGATGGAGAGATTGCTGAAATGAGAGTGGAAGTATCGTTGAGCAGATAGTTAGATGGAGGATAAGATATACTTCACTGTATTTAGGCTCCCACATTTTTATTTCTCTATAAATAAGCATCTTCAGGAAATATATACTTTTTGATAAATAAGATGTTGCAAATTCAAACTACCAGAAAAAGATCTTAATAAATGTAAAATTGGTCTACACTGTATGAGTTAAGCTAGTTGACACATTTGTGGTTACACGTCCAGAAGTTAACCCATTTGCTACTGGAGCGTGTTCGCCCCTGTATAAACCCATAGAAGTACAGAGCTTTCTAGAGGTAAAATTTAATCATCTTTAATCCTCAAATTGGCAACAACTATTATTTTTTTCTACTCTTATGTTGTTTGAAAAAAATAAATATGGATATAACATGAACCAAAATGAATTATAATGGTAAGATTTAATCAGAAATTGCCAATTTGAACACAGAAACGGTGATTATGTAATATTCACTGCGTTGTTAATTTAAAGAGTATAAAGATTCGTTACGATTAAATTGCTCTAATTTGAGAATACTGCATCATACTGCGTTGGAAATGGACTCAAAATTTTCAGTGAATTTTTCTCTTTCTGTTCATGTATAATGTGTAATACCCAGCATTCTGGACTAACAGATACTGCCAAAGCGTCTCCTAAAGGAGACACTGTACCTCTATGGGTTAAGCCTATGGGAAGGAAAGAATTTGGTACTCGGTGGATTAACAGATTGTGCAGATTCATGCCATTCCATGCCTTTTTTAATTCTTCTGGTATGCATATCTTTTGTAGGTCATGCTGTTCAGTACAGCACCATCACAACCAAAGACAGCTTGCCCCCTCCCTTGCTTGGAGAGCATACGGCAGACATTCTCACCAACCTACTTGGCTACACGCAATCTCAGGTTGAGGAGCTTCACAGAGATAAAGCTATAGCTCTCCCTTGAGACTGGACTCCTTTTTACATCTATAGAAGAACCAGGAAGGAATGTTAGTCCTCACTCAAAGAAATGATAAAGAGTGGGTTGTCTCATATTCCATGCACTATGGGGAGTCAACATAATGTAATTTGTATTTTCTGATTATTTTACAGAAATTTCTGCTAAATCAAGATCAACAAATCAAATGTACCGTCTCTCTCGTAGACAATTTTCATAACTGAAATATGTTTAGTTTTTGCACACATAAGAAAAGCTCAGCAAAATTTGATATGGGAACAGGAGTTGGTCTAGCGGTAACGTCAGTGGTTAGCTCTTTGTCTTCACCTACAAACTGATTCTAATCGAAACCCAGACGTAAATAATCATATCTGAATGATACATGTCTGTATTCACTCTGTAAAAACCCAATTAAATACACTTGATCGGGTTCATTTATTTGTCAGTGCAATGTATGGTAAGGCAAATTGGAATAACATTGATTCAGTAGTCTAAGTTTATTGAAGACATACGCCTGCATGTGCAGACAGTGTATGAGAATTATTTCTATGAGTATCAAGATTTGGTTAATTCGTAAGGACTGATTTTTATTGTTGAGTGCAATCATCCGAGTGGGATTCCATGTGAATTATATATTTTCCAAGGAATCATGACAATATATCATATACACCTGTATAAAACAAATAACAAGTGACAAGAGCTGTTATTTTTATATGTTGTGTTTGTGTATAAAGAAATCAGGAATATTTTGAATTGTTATTTCATTGAAAAGCATTCTAATAGCTGCATTTAGCTAGTTACATGTGCATATACTTAGCCACTGAAGAACTCAAAATGTTTCATAATAGTTATAATAATAATAAAATATTTTGCATTTATGTATCATTTAATACATCTCTCTGAGATGTGTCTAAGCACTCTATAGAAATATTATTACCCCACTCATCCAAGTCAGATTCAGGCTTTTCTGCACACAATGTATGCACATTCTCCACTCCTGAGGGAGCATATTTAGGTGTTTTATTTTGTTCTGATTTTGATGCATAACCAAGAGCTTCATATCATGTCTATGGTAAATAAACAGGATAAGGGCAATGATAAATCTGTTCTATTTCCAGTGCAGCACCTGAGAGGCTGCTCTGAAAAATTGAAAAGGGATGTTGTATATTCATATTCTGGTTCTTGAAGTTGAACTGAACATAAAGGTCATATCAATTAGCCAGATTATGCACCCTAACTTTTTTGCAAGAAGTACCAGTAAACACTTATGTTTTAAAAGTTTGTATTCGTACTTATTCAGTCATTTACATATTGTGCTTGTAATGCAAGAAGATTAGACATCATCGTCGTTGTCATCATCATTAGTAGTGATCTGTCAGATGACATTTCTTCAACAAATGTTTCTCCAATAGCTGTTGTCTTGGACTAGAACTCTTGGACATGCCATAGATTTTTAAAACAGAATATATCATGTTTCCCTTTAACAGTGTACCACCACAAGGCACATTGAAAGTGAATCATTATGTAATAAGCCAGTGCGTAGTTAGCTCATGTCCCAAATGACCTCAAATAATCCACAGATATTTTTGACATGGAGAGCTCCCTTTTTGTGCACATAGAATAGTCACTCCCAAAGTGACAGGGGTGCCTCATGAATAGCTTTTATTTTCCCTTTTGAAAAGAATGCTTTCACCTGGGTATCACGGAACGTATACCATGCATAACCATTAGCACATAATTATCACACATATTCGGGTCAGTGGGTTTTCAATTTTACCCCGAATGACATTCATCTGCTCATGCTCAGATTGTATCTACGAACTCACTTCTTGAAGAATGCTCGCCTGTGATATTGTTAGCTATGCGAGTCCTAATTATGTGAAGAAATGTACAATTTTACTGTAGGTATTGATTGCCTTCAGTCACTATTATTGTCATGAAGTTATCCCTTGTTTTTCTATTTAAATAAAAAAAAAAAAAAAGATATCACCAATTATGTTGTATATACATTGAACATGATTAAAAATGAATTCTTTTTATAATGGTAAGTGCACATCAATGTTAGGATGCTGCATGTTGATTTCATTGGTAAACAATGTAAAAAAAAAAATAATAATAATAATAATTATGATGTGAACATGTACATGATTGTGTCTGTAACTTCGTTTTCCTTCCAATAAAGCCCCAAATATGTCTATTTCAGTGCACTCCCATCTCTCTCCTTTACATTTAGGTTTGATCTTTGTAGATTTTCATTGTAAGGGAAAAAAATTTGCTGAGAATGAAACCAGTGCACAAAGATTTTGAGGTATTGTGTAACAAAATCAAAAAGAAATATTGCAAAATGATAAAGGGAGTAATAAACTATTTCATTGCTTAATGGATTGAATAAGAGGGTAAATGTGCTTATAAATTATATGCAATAAATATATTTGTGTAAGAAAAATAATAAAACCTTGTTCGTTCAGTGTTCGGCGTATAAGGATATTGCATCTGCATGCTGGAGGGGCTTATCAACCAACCTTACATGTAGCATATCTCCCCCATGCCCCCCCCCCTTCATCTCTTCCTTCTCTATTCATCACTGTCCCCCTCCCCCCCCCCCATGTCTTTGTTCTTTTGCCCCCCCTCTCTCTATCTCTCTCTTCTCCCCCCCCCCTTCACCTCTCCCTTCTGTGTTCACTGTCTCCCTCTTTGTGTTTCATCTTTAACCCCCCCCTCCCTCTCTCTCTCTCTCTCTCTCTCTCTCTCTCTCTCTCTCTCTCTCTCTCTCTGCAACTCCCACTTCTCTCTTTTCAAATGATATCTACATAAATTTGTGTTCAGAACTTAAATACTACAAGCACCTGATACAGATCTGAATTGAAGTAATCTTATTCATAAATTATATAAGATGGTTTATACAATATATACACATATATACATATAGAAATTATATACACCCATGAATACATTTCAACTTCATTTATATTACATGTAAAATTTTCGATGGAATGATCTCGAAGTACAAAGTTAATCTTAAGATTCTCATCCACAGTATCATTTAAAGGGTGTTCAGATATGACGCGACATTGTGGCACCACTTATGCTAATGAACGCACATTAACACGTCAACTCTCAAATAAGAGAACTTTGTCAAAATCTCATGACAACATATTTTGCACTAACTTTACCTATGCCCATGCAGCATACATTTTACAATGAATTTTTATACTTTTGTGATTCTCAGAGAGAAAAATATATTGTGGGCTTAACAAAAAATTAACGTGCTCACTGCATGTTCTATTTGCATTACTTAATGCACTGCAATATGTATACTGAATGAAGGCAAGTCCACAATAGCATCAGACAGTTGCTCATACATGTACATGTACACATACTACAGTACCTACACTGTACATGTATTTGTGATACTGCAAATATTTCATCATAGACGTGCTGTTTTTGTAATAAGGTTATAGAATTTTGGGAAAAAATTGTAACTTTGTGTTTGGCCTTACCATCTGAATCTTTTTTCAAGGCTACATTATTTCTGTTAAGAAATATTGCCCATTTCATTTAAAAAAAAAAAAGGCTTGAGCAAACAAACGTACTTCTGAAGGCATGTGTTTTGATGGAAATTGTAAAAACAGGCTAGCACCTGGGTTAGGACAAAAAAAATATAGTAAGTACAGGGATACCAACCTTATAAAAAACATCACAGTATTCTGAAGGATGAAAAAAAGGTATTTTGGGTTGATAAACAATATTTTTACCTTTTTTGCGATAGACATGCGTAGTAACACATTTTTGGGGAAGAAGTATTTTCCATGAAACCTGCAGTATTTTTTATTTAAAAAACAGTATAAAAGACTGAAAAAAAGGAACAGTTAGCATCTCTGCAAGTACAATGCAGATTTCTTGTTTTGCACTCTAACAACAAAGTCCATACACATAGGTGATAATGGTGATAATGGCTTGAATGTTTAAATGTTTGAATTACCAGTTTTTGGTGATCCAAATCATGCTTCGGTGCTTTGGTAGCATTTTCTCCTGGCTCCATCTCACCAAAGATTTGTCATAAGGTTACGAATGGGTTTAAGTGAGGTACAGGGTTACATGTAGGTATAGCATTACAATATACATGAGTGTCCATAGTTGAAGTTACAAATTTGGTCGGATCATTGCTGTAACATACTCCTTTGAACCAAGGAAAATAATTTATTTGGGAAAATGGTTGTATTAGGGCTAAAAAAAACAGACTATAAGAAAAAGAAGTGAGCCCTGCAAAATTACTCTGTGAAATTAGGGTTCAACATAATAGAGATCTGAAAAAACAACATGAAGGTTCTTCAGTGTTAGAAAGTGATTTCAGATCAATCATCAGCAGAGTATGTGTCGTATAATCCCAAAGCATAACAATTATCTCCTCCTCATAACAGAAGCCAGATAAAAACACACAGATGTGGTTTAGGAAGAAGGAATGGGAACAGAACATGCAAACTCAACATCACCGGACTAATTCAGTGTATGTTAAGAACTGACCACAGAGCCAGAACAAGAATCATAGAACTAAATCACGATCATCTTCTCCTTGTAACCGATGCCAGGTAGATCCATACAGACAGGATTTGGTTTGGGTAGGGGTGGATGTGGACAGCAAGGGCGAATTCAACATCATTAGACTCGTTCTTGTGGACGCCCGTGCTGCGAACTTTCTCCACAATTGTCTTGATGTCGGTGTATGACATGTGGAGCGGGAAGCCACACAGCTGAAACAAAAAGAAGAAAAAAAGTGATGAGAATACAATAATAGTCTCTCACCAGTCTCATTCATTCAAGCCTCTATTCATATCTTAACCTTACAGGATGCTTTCTCTGACGTTGCCTCTCTTGACTCAGGTGTACATATATAAACTACATCACAAGTTATTTCAATACTCCAGGGTGTCGTTGCATAAAAACTTGCTATCATGGTAACTTTGCCATCAATGGTAACTGCCATTATGGTAACTGCTCAACAGCCAATCAAATTCAAGGTTTCCATGGAAGATAGCATTTATGGCAAGGTTACCGTCAATGGTTAAGTTTTATGCAACAGGGTCCAGGTACCATGAGGAGACATTCTATATTCAAAATGGTATTTGGAAAAGGACTCTTCCTTTCTATGCAGCCTTCAAAGTACATAATCAGGGCCCCATAACACAAAGCTTAGCGATTGATTGTATGATAAATTTTTGCGATTGATTGCACATAGTGGTCAATGCAATCAATCGCAAAGATCAATTGTACGATCAATTGCTAAGCTTTGTGTTACGGGGCCCTGGTCATATTTTCCACGAGAATTATATTCCTATATGTTGAAGGCTATTTGGTTGTCCCCAGTTTCTGAAGTCCAGCAGATCTTTGAGGCAAAATGCCAATTCATTCATCATATGTGTACATGTAGCAAGCCACAGGCCTTACATTGTATGATTCAAGGATTGTCTTGAGTGTAGGGTTGTCGTTGTCCAGCAGGTTGGGTGACTTCTCCAACTTCTTGAGGATATCTCTGAAAGTGTGGATCACATGACGGTTCCAGCGGGTGATGTGACGCGGCCGCCAGTCCATGATGCAGTTTCTGAGCTTCTTCTCGATCCTGGAGGAAACAGATAGAGATAACATTTGAATGCTCACAATCCTGCCAGTAAGAAATCTGGCAATTACTCCAATAAAATTGGTCTTGGTAATTTTCATAAGAGATATACATGGATGGTTAGGAATCAGGCTGGCTTGGGTGGGGTTTTAGGTTCTGGGGGGTGTTTCATAAAGCTGTTCGTAAGTTACGCACGACTTTACGAAAGACTGGTGATATGTTCTTGCGCCACATGTAAATGATTGAGAATCTGATTAGCACCCAAGAACATGTTCCAGTCGTGCGTAAAGTCGTGCGTAACTTACGAGCAGCTTTATGAAACGCCCCCCAGGGCTGCAGTGAATTCTCCCTATCAACTATTGCCCTAAAAAGTACCCAGATATCGTATGCTCGATCTCCAGAGTGTACTGCAGGATAGCCTTTGTGACCGATTCACTTCTGATATAGTCTCTTCCATGCGATGGAATTCCTTGTTCTTACAGATATTTCTTTAACTGAGGGACAGTCATTCTCTTAAAATTTCCTGAGAGTCATCCATGATGGTTTAGTGAAACATATGATGAGAAAAGATGGTGATTTGTAAGCAATCAAAGTTGAGATAAATAAAACTGGAATTAATGGAATTATTTCCTCATCAATAGAATCACTCTCATGATGGTATATCACACTATTTCGTACTGCAACATGGATGCTATTTATTGTGTAAGTATAGTCTGTGGTACATGGTACATGTAGATATCAGAACAGGGGCCCGTTGCAGAAAAGTTTTGCCAGACTTTTTTTCTGGCAAAAAAAAGTCTGGCAAATTTTTATGTAATGAAAAACTATGGCAATTTTTTTTTTGCCATAGTTTCCTCAAATTTTGCCATAAAAAACTCCGGCAAAAGTTTTATGCAACGGGCCCCAGTTGGAACACATCTTCAAATCACTAGCACTCTACACTTACTTGTTCTGCAAATCCACAACATCATCCAGTGAGGTATCTACATATTCCAGTCTCTCGGGCTGCAAGGAGCAAGAATAGAAATAAAGGCTTGAAACTCTTGCATAAAATCCCCATGTATTTCATTTCACCATGCCATTTATGATAATGAGATGTGCATTATCACATCAATAACAGTTCATTGTCAAAATAAAAGAGAGGTTCAAAAGCCAAAAGTTAATTTATAGATAAACTCACGACGTCATTTTGCGCTAACTTTATGAGAATTTGAATGTTCACATCTTTTGCCGCCAAGAGGCAACACAAGGCTTTTTGCCTCCAAATTCTTTTTTTTTTCCCACCTAATATACCATTCATTTTAACAAACAAAAAAAAAAGTGCAGGTTAAGGCCACATCATATGTGAACAAGCCTACATCATATGTGAACAAGCCTGTTGAACACAAAGCCTGAGATAAATACATGTAGGGCTGGGGTTTATGGAAATTGTGTGTTATACCAAAATCAAATCGTGTTCAACGAGTTTAAGTTGTACATGTCAGTCTTAGAGGTACACATGTCTGTATGAGCATGCAGGTTTCTGAAGTGCATAAAGGTGTCATAGCCAAAAGGTTTTAAACACTTGACTGGGAATGCGAAGGTTGTGGGTTCAAGCCTGGGAATAGCATCATTGACCTCTGACACCTCATTCAATTACATTTGCCACTCTTAACACAGGTGTAGGAGGTGGATAACCATAGAGATTTCTTCCTTAAAATGCATTTAGCACAGATAATAAGTGCAATAGCTAAAGTTAGGGTAATTACTTTCAAAGTAGTTTCCAAGCACATATAAATGTGCTAACCTTATGCCCTAAACAGATACACATGATAAAATAATGGAATTTTATCATTACCCCATGCAGGCCTTACAAACAACAACAATAATGATGATAATGGTGGCTTTTCATACAAGGCTCACACTCATCATGCTGAGATGCTCCAGGCACTCCATCTGAATCACCAGTAGGGCGTTTCATCAAGTGCCTTGTCTGCGGTTTTCACTGACAATATGTCAGCGCTGACAACTTGTCCGTGCACATTCGGTTAAAACAGACGGAACACCCCCCTAATGCAGTACTCCAGAGTATCAGGTATCCATCTATACCTTCGCGGAGAGTGCAAATTCAGATTAATGTCTTCCCGAAGGAGGTTAGTGCCAGGCTGGGATTTGAACCCTAAACCCTTTGAGAGTCGAGTGAATGAATCATTTCACACTGCAACCTCCACAATCAATTCATACAAAACGAAAAATACATGTACAATGAGATACCTGGATACTTGAAAGGCCAGGATTAGGGAAGCTACTGGTGAAGAGAGGTTTCCAAGCAGTCGACTTCTTCACATCAAAATTGAGCCTGCTGGTCTCTTCTTGCAACTGGATATTTGCCCAGATCTGTGGATATTCACATGGAACAAGGCGTTTGCGATGTTGTGTCTCGCCCACTTGTGAAAATAACTAGAAATATCGCCATCTGTGATGGCACACAACAGAACTGTATCGAAAGCTCATTGTGAAATAACTGGGATGGAATAACATTTGATAAAATATGAGAAGGGTTTTTTATGAAATGGTACTTCATTTTCACGTGCATGTACTTTCCCTGCTTCTACTCTCATCCCTCTGATATGAGTAACATTGTATGATTGATATTTTACATCTGTGTACAAGTTCAGAAGCGTCACCTATGATTATCAGTGGAGCAATCAGATTCAACACTGGACAAGAAATGACAGAGGAAAAGCAAATTCAAGAATTTGAAAACATCTGTAACATATGACCTCCAATGACCTTTCACCTTATCATGTGAAGTCCAACAGAATGATAACATACACTTCCCCTTAGTGATCTGCAACCCAAGTTTGACTGAAAAGTGTGACACGGTTGCAAAGTTTTGTGTCATAAGAGAGTCTTGCACGTAAACTTTAACCGTTCAACGTTTGACCTGTAATGACCTTTGACCTGACCATGTGACCTCTGACTGGACCATAACATGCAGGTCCCCTTAGTGCATCTACAACCCAAGTTTGATAGATAAGTGTCACACGGTTGCAGAGTTTTGTGTCATAAGAGAGTCTTGCACGTAAACTTTAATGTTTGACCTGAAATGACCTTTGACCTTACCATGTGACCTATGACTGGACCATAACATGCAGGTCCCCTTAGTGCATCGACAACCCAAGTTTGATAGATAAGTGTCACACGGTTGCAGAGTTTTGAGTCATAAGAGAGTCTTGCACGTAAACTTCAACGTTTGACCTGAAATGACCTTTGACCTTACCATGTGACCTCTGACTGGACCATAACATGCAGGTCCCCTCAGTGCATCTACAACCCAAGTTTGGTTGAAAAGTGAGTCACGGTTGCAAAGTTTTGTGTCATAAGAGAGTCTTGCACGTAAATTTCAACGTTTGACCTAAAATGACCTTTGACCTTACCATGTGACCTCTGACTAGAGCATAACATGCAGGTCCGCTAAGGGCATCTACAACCCAGTTTGGTTGAAAAGTGAGTCACGGTTGCAGAGTTTTGTGTCATAAGAGAGTCTTGCACGTAAACTTTAACGTTTGACCTGAAATGACCTTTGACCTTACCATGTGACCTCTGACTAGAGCATAACATGCAGGTCCGCTAAGGGCATCTACAACCCAAGTTTGGTTGAAAAGTGAGTCACGGTTGCAGAGTTTTGTGTCATAAGAGAGTCTTGCACGTAAACTTTAACGTTTGACCTGAAATGACCTTTGACCTTACCATGTGACCTCTGACTAGAGCATAACATGCAGGTCCGCTTAGGGCATCTACAACCCAAGTTTGGTTGAAAAGTGAGTCACGGTTGCAGAGTTTTGTGTCATAAGAGAGTCTTGCACGTAAACTTTAACGTTTGACCTGAAATGACCTTTGACCTTACCATGTGACCTCTGACTGGACAATAAGATGCAGGTCCCCTTAGTGCATCTACAACCCAAGTTTGATTGAACAGTGTCACACAGTTGCAGAGTTTTGTGTCATAAGAGAGTCTTGCACGTAAATTTCAACGTTTGACCTAAAATGACCTTTGACCTTACCATGTGACCTCTGACTAGAGCATAACATGCAGGTCCGCGAAGGGCATCTACAACCCAAGTTTGGTTGAAAAGTGAGTCACGGTTGCAGAGTTTTGTGTCATAAGAGAGTCTTGCACGTAAACTTTAACGTTTGACCTGAAATGACCTTTGACCTTACCATGTGACCTCTGACTAGAGCATAACATGCAGGTCCGCTAAGGGCATCTACAACCCAAGTTTGGTTGAAAAGTGAGTCACGGTTGCAGAGTTTTGTGTCATAAGAGAGTCTTGCACGTAAACTTTAACGTTTGACCTGAAATGACCTTTGACCTTACCATGTGACCTCTGACTAGAGCATAACATGCAGGTCCGCTTAGGGCATCTACAACCCAAGTTTGGTTGAAAAGTGAGTCACGGTTGCAGAGTTTTGTGTCATAAGAGAGTCTTGCACGTAAACTTTAATGTTTGACCTGAAATGACCTTTGACCTTACCATGTGACCTCTGACTGGACCATAACATGCAGGTCCCCTTAGTGCATCTACAACCCAAGTTTGGTTGAAAAGTGAGTCACGGTTGCCAAGTTATCTTTCATAACGTTTGTGACGGACGGACGGACGGACGGACGGACGGACGACGGACGGACGACGGACGGACGACGGACGGACGACGGACGGACGACGGACGGACGACGGACGGACGACGGACGGACGACATTTGGATCCCTTAGTCTCGCCTTCACCTCCGGTGGGCGAGACAAAAATGGGCAATATACATGTAGAATTCAAGGATTAAGTCATGTACATGTACAGAGTATATTAGCCTTTAGGGGTTATGCTTATGTACAAAGAAGCTAATAACATGACCATAAAAGCCATCTGATTCCATCAAATGGGAGGGGGGTGTAGGAAAATTTGTGACTTGTTGCAAAGCTAACTCTGTGTTAGTAGTAAGAATAGTAAACTTAGAGTTGGATAAGAAAGACATGGTATTCATTGCTTGGTCATATTCAGAATATGTAATAATTGATCCACACTCTGACTTCAATTTGCATGAATTATAGAGCTCTCAAATGATTAAGTATTCTTGAGTATCATTTTTCCCTTGGAATAAAATTCACATTTTATTCGAACTCTAACATGTAGGTATCAGGGTAAAAAAAAAAAAAAACACATGAGAGCTATTCTCTGAAAAAAAATAGCTCCCATGGACAACTTTACAGGAGCTATTTCTAGGCCCAAGGGAGCTATGTTGAATTTTAATTGCTAATATCATAATTTTCTCCTTGAGAGTAAGCGTAATTGACTATCATTATGGTGCGTTAATGTATGTGTTTTTTTCAAGAAATATTAATTCTGCTGCTCCTACAAGTAGATCACGATTTGCAAATTTATCGCTTATTTTTCAGAGCTGAGACGAAGGCGACTCTGAAGAAAAGGGTCGCCTAAAAAATTGGGTTTCAAGGATTTAAGGGAGCTATGCCAAAGGCAAAATCGCTCATCACCCCCAGGTATTTTTTACCCTGGTAGATATGCATGCATCATATAACTAAGAGAACTTGGAACTTACATTGTCTTGATTGATGAGGCAGTCAACAGACTTCAGAGGACAGAAGTTATCTGACGAGCTGTAATGCTCCCCTGTGGAAGGGTTCCAGATCCAGTAATGGCCGTCCCCCTCCTCTGACAGGGCATAGGCAGTGGGGCCCTCAGGGATTGCCTTCCCCAGGATCAGCCACGCCTTCTTGTTGAGATGGAGGAAGTAGTTGACCAGGAGGACGGCATGCTCCTCCTCATCACCCTGCAGCATCCGCAAGAATTGCTGCCATGGAAACAAAAACCAGGGAAATAAATTGTGTGACCAATCATGTAATGCAATGAAGGTCACAAGAAATGCAAACTATTTTGATGTAAGTGCGCTTTTGTAATTTGCTTAACAAAGGGCACCCCATTTTACTTTCATTATTGCTTTCTAATGGTATCCTGGTAAAAAAGAATTGTTTTGATATTGTATAGTATACTGTATTATGATGAAGTCTGTCACTGACATACATGTAGCTATAAGAAAGCAATGGAGGGTCCCATGCCCCTGCCCCCCCCCCTCCCCTTCATGAATTAAACCAAAAAAAAAATGAAAGAAAAAGACAAGGGAGAATAGGAAGAGAGAGAAGAAAAGAAAAAGAGGAAAAGATTTTTTTAACACGACAGAGATGAAAAAATGACAGAATGGCTTCATTTGATGGCCTAGCTGGATGGGGATGAAATGTTGCCCAAAATAATGACACTGACCCATTAACCCTGCCCGAGTTATCTCAGGCTGGGGTCTATGGAAAATGTGTGTAATACATGTACTAAAATTAAATCAAGGAGTTAATGGCCAAACAAAGCACTGTGCCACTGCATATGTTTGACTTCTCCACTCACCTCACAAGAACTCCAGATGTTGCATACTCCAGGGAATAAGACACTGTCTGAGATGGATGGAATGAGAGATACAAACCTGGCTATCCTCTCCTGCAAGGAACAAGAATGGAAATTGAATTTTTAGAACAATATTCAGAATTTCTATGACAAAGACATACTGATATATAATCATGTACGGTATAGATTTACCAACTAACATACACCATACAAGCAATAAAGAGCAACATCAGTCATAATCTAAAGTTATGTTATTAGAGGAAAGAAGAGCATAACACTCATATCATTTCACACAGAGTGAATGCCTGCCTGATTCACAGCAGATAGTATGATGGGGGGACCACAGTTCATGCACATTTTAATTTTTTAATGAAGGCAATTTTTGATCCATAATTTCTCAATTTTTACCAAAAATTATTCTGATTTAAATGACACCAAAGGCAAAGCAAAGTTTTAGATTTCAAGTGGGTGCAAGAAGAACATGTTATTTACGAAGAATTCCCGAGATATCGCGATCGCAAAATTCGATGTCGTATCGCACCGCTCTGGACCTGGAAAAGTGTTACAAAAATAACGAGACCTGAGTTCGCGCACGCCAATTTTCAAGTGACTAATACGAAATAAAGATCCATAAAAGGTAAGATAACTGCATTACTAGGAAGACAAAATGCCTCTGAATAATTTGATACCACATTTTACTTACAATTTTGATGAGATTGTCTCTCGAAAAGAGGAATTCTAGACCCTTGTCGACAAGTCAAGTTTTTGTCAGAACGAACGCAAAACGCTGCCAAATTTGCCGATTTTTCATTCATAATTTCAAAATTCCTTCTCTAATTTCAAAAGGAAAGTAACTTACAGAGTAATTTTAGGGTGCTCTTTCCATTGGTGCTACCAGTTTCTCACAATCTTTTCTAGTTTTTGAGATATGGCCCTGTGCGCGAAGTTTGGACCTGCGCGAAGTTAGGTCACTCTGCCATACATTCACTTTGTTATCATTTCCTTGGAAGGAAATTCTACTCACAAACACACAATACACACATGCACATAGAAATTGTTATGAACCACTATAAAATTGCAGTTGGAAGATAATAATGTGAAAAGATTTAAAAACTGGCAGCATTTTGGATGCATTCAGCAGATTTCTTTATGACTTCAATCCTTTTATTAAGAACACTCAAATTCATATTAATTTCATTTTTCTTTCTCTTTGTCTCTCTCTCTTTCTCTCTCTTTCCCCCTCTCTCTCTCTCTCTCTATATATACCATATATCTCTAAATCAATTTCTATCTCTTCATCTCTCTATCTCTATCTCTCTATCTCTCATCTCTCTATATCTCTATCTATCTCTCTATCTACATGTATCTCTCTATCTCTTCATCTCTCTTTCTCTCTCTCCAAAATGTTTCTTATGGGGTGCTGCAAGAAAGTTGCAATCGATTGCAAATAATTGCTAATTTTGAAACAACCATTCTGATTGGATTAGGGTCTACCCTTTTAAGAAGACATGCATGCAACAATGATTTTGATGGGCCAGTGACAATCAGTTGCAACTTGCAATCGATTGCAACTTTCTTGCAATACCCCATTAGTCTCCTCTTCAATTTCACTTGCTCTTTGAAACTTTGTACACTGTATATACTAAACCATCTTTATATCATCTTAGAAGTCCTCTCTGAAAACTCACACATATCTTGGACTGGTTCTCCCCTTCCACCAAGACTGCAGGCGGAGCTAAGGATCGGAAGTACCTTGTCACAAAAATGGAGTTACCGTTCATGTCAATCACGGTGGACGTGATCTGACGCTTGGGGAACTTGTCCGAGACCTGCGCCTGGAGAAGTTCTGCTTGGTTCAACAACTGCTCATCCTCAAGGGTCTCAAACTACACAGAGAATGAAGGAGAGAATTAATAAGAATGTAAACCCTTAAATTAATTCAAGAGATTAAAAAGCATAATTAGTGGATCTGGTGGGGGTGGGTTTGATGATAAGTAAGCTTAGATGGTATGGACATGTGGCCAGGAGAGAGGCAAAACACTGGCTCCAGAGGGCTTTAAACTTTCCAGTCTTTCCAGGCCTCATGGGAGACTCAGAAAAACTTGGAGGGAAACCATAGAAGAAGATGCCAAAAGATCTGGTATCACACACATGGATCCCACAGACAGGAAAGCTTGAAGAGTAGTCATAAAGGAAATGAAATGTCCAACCCCACAAAGTGGGACAAATGGACTTTAAACGCTGATGATGAATGAGAGAAACGTGCAAAGAAATAGATGGATTATTTAAGTTTAAAATCACCTTTTCCCCCTGCAAATTGGCAACTTTTTGACTTCTCATCATTATTTCTGTCAATTTATATTCATTTCAGATACATGTCGTTTTATAAGAAAAATGTAGCAATAAAATAAAAATGTTGGTGTTGCCAATTTGAAGAATAAAAGCTGATCAAATTAGGCCTTAAATAATTCCTGTCACGAATGGGTTAACGGATGTTACTAAAAAAATAAAGGTCTCATTGACAAGAATGGAGCATGCTGGGAGCAAAAAGGGGACAAAATCAGTAGGTTAGGACTGAGAGGGCGCTATTTCAAAATCCCATACAAGGGTGCCAGTTCGCTCTTGCTTTAAAGAGAACCTAATAAAAAAATTGGATGCTCTTGTTCAAAAAATAATAATACTGCAAGGACGGACATTACATCAAAAGATATTCAATGTTTCACCCCACTGTGTACAAGCAAAATGCACAATGACAAAGGCTGGACACACTTACCTTTTCTCTAAGCAGTTCTGGTGGGGCAAGAGGTGGCTCAACGGTGATGAAGACCGAGAGATAGGTTGCATTCGCTGCCCCTCTCCCAGCACTCTCTCTGGTTCGTTCATAACCCAGCAGAGAGGAGGGGGCTTCCACTCGTATAGCACCTACCACCTTATATGTAGAAAAAAGGGTAAAATATGTTGAATATACTGCAAGAGGACAGTTAATATACCTGACAAATTTCAGGAATTTTGTTACAAAAATGTTTGTGCTACATGTCAATCCATGCACAAGCTTCATTAAAACAAGCAGCATAAGGCCGCTTATCAAAAGTCTCGTCCCCCGTCTTTGATCGTCTTCTCCCCAACCGTTCTTTTACATCGGCTTCCCTGATCCCCCATTGTTTTGTCTATGGAGAAACAGGAGGATCGGAGGGGGACAAAATGCTGAGCAGGAAGGATGCTAAACGCCGTGTTCCAAATTGGCTCGGACTTTTGATAAGGTGCCTACAATACCTTGCCCTCTTTTTTGAAACTTTTCAAAAAGCAAACGTAAAAGATTCCTATATCACAGAGATGTATCACTCAATAATGATTAGCTAGCTGAAATACTCAAAGAAAAAAAAAAGAAGCAAAAGAAAGTTCCCACATTTTCAAGTTTGCAGATAGGGGACCAGGGATGAACATGAGAAGATTGATCATCTACAATAACAAGGTTTTCTGACAAAATTCTGAAGAAGGTGTCCCTCATCTCTCACTCATTCCCTTCTAGTGAAACCCCTGCTACGTCTAGGACTGGCTCTTCTCACCTTCCCCTGGAAGTAGATTGTTGAGAAAGGTATACTGAGGCTTCCGAGCCATCTCTTTTCCAATCTCTGGTGGATGTTGGTGGTCCTGTCCCGGTCATCCTGCAGGAGATCGATCACCACTTCATCAAACAGGTTCATGTAGATCTCATCTCTCACTGTCTGGAGATTGCTGGCTGAGTAGTCATTGTTAGGGGCCCTGCAAAAGTAACAAGTTACAGGGTTCATACATTTATACATTTACAAGATTCCATGACTTTCCATGACTTTCCAGGGCAGAAAAATGCAAATTTCCATGACTCATCGATCACATGTGATGCAAAACTTACATAAAAAGCGTGCTGATTAAAAGAGTTTCAAAGCTGATCTGAGTGCCATGAATGCAGGGTTGGCCGGAGCACGAATTTATCAACATCAAAAATATCTTGAATAAATGATTTTCCATGACTTTCCAGAAGAAATTGACAAATTCCCTGACTTTCCCTGACTTTTTGCTTCTGGAAAAAGGAATTTCCAATTCCCTGACTTTCCAGAAATTCCCTGACCCATATGAGCCCTGAAGTAACAATTTTATACACATGTATTGGCTGATTGTCTACACCATGACAATATGGCTGACAGATAAATATTGAGTTTTGATTAATCTGAATACTTTTTGTCAGGTTTGTTAAAATACACATAAGGCATAAGAATAGTTGAAATGCTGTAATTTTTTTTAACCTTTACAGTGCAATATCTAATGTAATGCATAAATGAAAAAACAAGATTCACATATTTCATGTTTCCACAAACAAGTAAACATTGAAAGCAACAAAATATAAGTTTATGAATACCGGTAAATTATTTTGGTACAAGAAAAACCATCCATCCTTCAAAGAAAAAGGGAAAAAATACCAGCTGGACAATTACATCATCCTTTCCTGTTTGGCCTTAGAAGAAAACAATCAAGCCACTCTCATCAGTAACGTATCTGCTTGTCAAACCAAATATCATGGATTCCAATCCACCCTGGGTGCAGAATTTAAGCCTGCGATGTGTGTTAACATGCTCCCCCTTGTTTCATGGACGCGAGCTAAGTTTCAGTTGAAAATACTCCATCCCTTGGATAGGGTGTTAAATGGAGGGTCCAATGTAGAGGACAGTCATCTTACTTTTATCGGGAGGAGAGACCCAAGGGTCACAGTGATTAAGTTTACTTCCCCCCCCCCCCTCCCCCCCCCCCCCCCCCCCCCCCCCCCAGGCATAGGTGATGCAAAATAATCAAAATAATAACTTACTTAAAGGGCAGAGCTAGTTCCTCATTCCAGTTAGGATTAGGGCCCTCAGCAACACATGTCTGTTTAGTGGTCTGTTGGAATACAACCTCTACGAAAGGACGTACCTGAAAGAGAGAAAAAATGAATGTTTCTTGAAACTGTCTTTTGCTCATATAAAATGGTGTGTTCTTTATTCAAAACACATGTCTAGTGGTCTTCATTACATTAAATAAAACATCAATATTCACAGAACTGATGTTTATGTACTTACAAATAGCTTTCTCTTTTTTTAAATAAAACAATCTTCACAGTATTAAGTTCAACATCAAACATGCATTTATTTATCAAACATTTGTCTGCCAAGACTATTCTGAACAAAATAAGTGACTTCAAAGAATCATTGTGGAATGTAAATTTCAAACTATACCCGATGCTTAATCTCTATCTCTTTATCTCTATCTCTCTCTATCTCTATCTCTCTCTCTCTCTCTCTCTCTCTCTCTCTCTCTCTCTCTCTCTCTCTCTCTATCACCTTTCTATCAATCTCCCTCCATCAGTGTCATCAAAATCATCATAGTCATCATAATCAACAACAAGTCTGAAATGCTTTCATGAAGTTTTTACAAAATTCTCATCAAGCAATTTCAAACATGCCACTTACCTCAGCATTCTGGCCAGATTGCCTGTATAGAAAAAAAAATAAATAGAAAAATAACATTTACAGTGCATTAATACAGATTTTTCAATGCTGGATTATTCATGTACTTTTGGAGGTCTGTGATGTCAGCTATTGAATCTGCATACTGAGTCCATAAAATAGCAATAGAGCATTCTTTAGTCAACAATTTTAATGTTAAAGAGTGCTAGAGACCCTGTTTTGACCTGATTTACAATGTACGGCAACATTTGCTTTTGGCCTTATTTAGTCAACGATATGAAGTTAGAGTTAAGCTGGGGTGAAGTAATTTTTTTCCAAGTTAAATTTCAAAATCTTGTAAATGCAAAAAAAAAATGACAGTGTAGCAAATGTCACTGAGGCATCACTAAACCTTAGCGTTGGCTTTTTTTTTTTTTTTTCCCTCATTACGTCCCACAAGAGGTTCTCCTTGAAAATTATACTCCCCCCACCCCATCCCCAAAAAACATGACTTCCAAAAGAATATTGTCTGTCCAGGAAGCACACAATGTCCTTTATCTTACTTTTTGAACTACTTTTTCTTTCCTTTTTTTCTTTTTTCGTTGTTGGAACTACTTACTTATGATCTGGTTTCCTTGTCGGGATCTCAAATGCTCTCTCAATGTTAATGAGAAGATGGACGGGCTGAGCGGTAAGGTTCTGCGCTGTGACTGTCTTACGCTCCTTACGTTGGGGCTTGAGAGGGCGTCGTGGCTCTACGAGTTTCGCCAAGGTGTCTCCAAGAAGACTGATTAGAAATATAAAAAAAGAAGAACATATTGGAACAAACACAGACACAACTAGATGAATCTTCGACCACGCGTGGTCGAACTTTATGCCTCCGCCATTACCAGATCAGAAATAAATGGCACTTCATGTTGCTTTATTTTCATTTATACAATGACATCTTTGACCTTGACCTTTGACCTTGTGACCCCCAAATCTAATGAGAGTATTGCCCTTTCCATATGCATACATGAGCCAAGTTTGTTCAACCGTCAAATGGTTACTGAGTTATCACAAGAACGAACCATTTCTATGTACATAATGTCCTCTATGACCTTTTTTGACCTTTGACCTTGAGACCCTAATCAGATCATTGTCCCTTCCATATGCATACCTGTGCCACGTTTGAGGTTGATCGGTCAAATGGTTGAGTTATGCTGAAAACGAACCATTTCTATGTACATAATGACCTCTATGACCTTGGACCTTTGACCTTGTGACCCCAAAATCTAATCAGATCATTGTCCCTTCCATGTGCATACATGAGCCAAGTTTGAAGCCAATCTGTCAAATGGTTCTTAAGTTATCGCGAGAACGAGCCATTTTTAAGTGTATTATTACCTCTATGACCTTGACCTTTGACCTTGAGACTCCAAAATCTAATCAGACAATTGTCCCTCCCATATGCATACCTGTGCCAAGTTTGAGGTTGATCGGTCAAATGGTTGTTGAGTTATGCTGAAAACGAACCATTTCTATGTACATAATGACCTCTAAGACCTTTGACCTTTGACCTTGTGACCCCAGAATCTAATCAGATCATTGTCCCTTCCATGTGCATACATGAGCCAAGTTTGAAGCCAATCTGTCAAATGGTTCTTAAGTTATCGCGAGAACGAGCCATTTTTATGTGTATTATTAGCTTTATGACCTTGACCTTTGACCTTGAGACTCCAAAATCTAATCAGATCATTGTCCCTCCCATATGCATACACGAGCCAAGTTTGAAGTTGATCCGTCAAACGGTTCTTAAGTTATCGCGAGAACGAAAACGGGACGGACGGACAGAGACGGACAGCCGTACGGACGGACGGACGGACGACCCGAAAACATAATGCCTCCGGCAACCACCTACGGTGGGCGGAGGCATAAAAATTATCAGATGTAAACACAGTTTTTCATTCTAATAAAGTCTGACCTCGCTTATCTGGCCTTCATTTATCCAGACACCTCTATCAACTGGCCGCATCTCCCACCCAGCATCCTTCTTTTATTCTTCATCCAATTCACCTACAAGCCTGGGAGACGGAAACATCGTGGGCAATTTCCGTTTTATTTTCATCTTATACAAAAAGTTAGATATTATTGAAGATTTACAATCATCCACAACACCAAGAAAATAAATATTTTACAGCAAATAGACCACTCTACCCTATGAATTTTCATAATAAAGGCATCCCACTACATTACTCTCATATCTGGCCATTTCGCTTATACGGAAGGGTGCCGGTCCCGACGCGGCCTGATAAGCGGGATCGAACTGTAGCTATTTTTTAGATTTGATAAGATAAAAGAGACATTGAGCGCAACTTTGTATCATAATTTTCTTTAAACCTTCATAAAACATATTAATTCACAGTTCCAGTTTTTACCATTTTCACCATTCTTCATCATTCTCATGCACATGCACCAAAATGGGAACCTAGGGAGATGAATATCATTGGATGCTATGAGCTACAGAATTAACAGCATCCTTAAAACAGGGGTAATATCAAAGCTCCCTGCATGTTGGATTAAGTGCTATACAAGACTCCGATGTCATCAGTAATAAGGCAAAGCCTGCATGCAAAGACCACCTAGAGGAGATAAAAAAAGTGGTCTTTATGAGGTGGTCTTTGTGTACAGGTTTCTTTAATACATATTTCAATGGGAAAAACTATTCAACAGAAACAAAAATTGTGGTCTTTGGAGGCAGGGGTCTTTCTGTACAGGTTGTCACTAAAGGAGCACTGATGGATGGGAAAGAAAATAAGAGATATATAGAGTGTTAATAAAAGAGAAAGACTGTGTTTTCCCTACCTGACGTCAGGTACTAAGCTCTCGTTGACAATGTCCTGGAGTGTGTAACGATGCTGAGCAGCTCGATATCTCTGAATGACTCGCTTACGAACCTGACAGGGTCAAACCAAAATTGAAATCATGTAAATTTCTTTTTAAAATCCCCTGCGTGGAGAAATGGATCTACAAATTATTCAAACGTGCATTTCAAGCATGGGACCTAAAGGCAATATGTACAGGTTAACTACATAAAGCATATGTCCCATGCAGTGCCAAAAGAATACATGTACAGCTAAAACCAATATGGCCTTCAGCCTCCTCCATCCTCCGTGAAAACTGAAAGGAATATTTATGCCCAAAAATCAATCTCACTTGTAGCCGTTCAAATCAATTAATTATTCTATGTGCACTTTTCTCCATAAAAGAGATATATGTTAGGCAAAAAAAGCTACAAGAGCACAGTGCAATAAAAAAAAAAGGTCAGTCACTGTATACATATCAAAAGAAAAAGTTAGTGAAAGGACAAACCTGAGCTAAGAACCTTGCTACTTCAGCCCTTCTTACATCCATATCTTCATCAACTAAACCTTGCTCCTCCTTCTCCAGTTTATGCTCATACTCCTGCAAAATATAATTCACATGACAGATGATTTCTTTAATTTGGAGCAGACTCCTTGATTCTCCAGTTGGCCAACTCCAGATGGTCCAAAACACCCGAGCGAGGCTGATTTGTAATAGCTCCCGATTCTCACAGATCACTCCTCTTTTGTGAGACCTGCACTGGCTTCAAATTTGCTAAATAATATCATATAAGATCCTGCTAATGGTGTGTTAGGTATACTTAGTGGTCAAGCCCCTTGTTATCTTGCAGAACTATTACTACTCCAAGTTCACATTCATACAACCTGCACAGTTCTAAGACTGCAAATCCGGGCATGTAAAATAAATCTAACATTAGGAGACCAAGTATTTCCATGTGTAGCTCCCAAATTGTGTAATAACTGACTATTACAAATTGGGAAATCCCAGATGGCATATATTTCCAAATAAAAACTAAAACGCATCTTTTCATTCAACTGCTTTAGTTTAAGCATACCATAAAAAAAAATGACTGATTGAACTCTGGTTCAAACCTGAGTCAACTCTTTCAGATGGTGACGTTAAGGACATAAATAAGCATATCTGGGGAGTGTTTCATGAAGAGTCTTGTCTGTGATTTTCACTGACAAAATTGCCCTCAGCCAATCAGATGCAAGAATTTCAGTAGCTTATAACAGTAGTCAGTAATAATCACTGACAAGACTCTTCATGGAAACACTCCCGACTGATTCGTGTCTTTAAACACCCGATTACACCCACACAAAGCTTTCACCATCTAACCTCAAAGAACGTCTCTGATATCTCCTTCTCAATAGCAGGCACCATCTTGTAGTTCCTGAACTCTTCCACCTCCTTCTCTCTGAGCTGCAGGAGCCTGAACCTCCGGTTGTTCTCCAGCTCTTCGTCCGTTACAAAATCGAATTCCTGCTGGAGCTGTTCCAGCCGGAAGTAGTTCTTGGCCTCGATCTTGTTTCGGTCATTCTAAGGGGAAGGGTGGCACAGTACTAGTGATAGTATGAATTTTATGTTTAAGTTTAGTATGAGATACTATTCAAGGTTCAAGTTCCAATTGCCCTTCAAGATCAAAACCATGATCAATTCTATTTACATTTGTTAACTGACATTAAAGGGCAACATTTATTCTTGATAGAAAAAAGAACGTAAAAATGTTCTGATTACCATACGCTGTGCCTCATTTTTTGTAATATATTTCTTGAATGTGCAGGTGAATGCACTTAATAAGAAAAATATGCTTTCATGTATGTATTCAAAACCTCCCAGCTTTAATATTCATTCGCAATGCAGATGATGAAAGAAAACAATGGTTTTGAATATATACATTTAGGAATCCCATTCAGAAAGAAAATGTAGAACAGAGTATTTGGTGAGGATCAGTTCACATTCAAGTTCATTTTCACTTTCTCTTCAAGACCCAATGGCATTCAATATAACTTGAAGTTTCTTTATTATATATTCTTCACTGCCCATAAAAATAAAAAATGCTCATAAAAATATTACAGCAGTGATTAAGTGAGGTAGTCAACAGCCCAGTCCTTTGATTACAGACCTGCCAACCCTGGAAGTCAAGAAATAGGGACAAATGATTAAAGGAACTGTCATAAATGGGGGCATTCCAGTATTTCTAAGAAAAAATATCTATACACAGATTTTTACAACATAATGACATAGGGTCGTCAAGGGTGAAAATTGATTGTTCCTTTTCCGCAAAATCATTACTGTCCCTATTACAAATACAAACCCTATTACATAGGGACAGTTCGCAGCTATGTGATTATGAAGGAAAAGGGGTACTTGTTCAGCTTTCAGACACCACAGGTGCTACTGCATCCTCTCACCTTAATCATCTGCAGAAGGAAGGAGTTGGCAGGGTCATTGGGGTCAAGCCTTGCTTCCATCAACCATTTGGCCAGCTTGTTATCATCGATGATACCGGTCGCGCCAATGGCTGCCAAGGCATCGACCTCCTTCATGGAGCTTGTGAGGTGAATAAGAATAAATCGGAGACAGTATCAAATTTTGAAACAAGGCAGGCTTTTCACAGCAGTTTCATTTCAATTTTGAGTTAAGGAAACCTCTTTTCCATGGCATTTGTGACTATCCTCTTTTTTTCTTTCTTTTCCTGCTCTCCAAATCCACAAATCAAGAATGACAAGCATACAACTGCCACACCAAAAACAACTCCCAATTCTGTGCTACTCAGTGGGTGGAAAATTGCTAGAGAATTGCCCCAAACCCCGTTCCAATGTTGGCAGAACCCCTCATTATGTGGAAAATGCTACAGCACTGCCCCTCCCTTTCAATCATGGCAGTGCCCCTGAGTGGAAAACCCACAGCACTGCCATGCCCCCCCCCCCCCCTCCAATGATGGCAGAGCCCCTCAGTGGATGGAAATGCCACAGCAATGCCCCATTCCCCCCCCCCCCCCCCACCCTTCCCATGTTAGCAGAACCCTTTATTAGGTTAAAAATGCTACAGCACTGCCCTCTCCCATTCAATGATGGCAGAGCCCCTCATTGGGTAGAAAACCCTACAGCATTGCCCCCCCCCCCTTCAATGATGGCAGATCCCATCATCCCCTCATAAAGTGGAAAACACTGCAGCACTGCCCCTCCCCCCTTCAATGATGGAAGTGTCCCCTTTGCGGCTGGTCCCCAGCTGATCCTCTGCCACTTACCTCAGAGCGTAGGTGTTAGACGGTATCGCTGGAGGTATGAGAGGTAGGCCATCATCAGCCAAACCCCAGGCTACACTGGCATACAGACTGCCTGACGTCAGCAGATTGAAGTTTTGTAAGTCATCTCCCTCACCGATAGAGAAGGTAATTCCTGCAAATGGTACAAATTATTGAGAGAACTGTACACATAGCCGGGTAGAGAAAGTATAAAAAATGTATATAACACTTTTATAAAGCACTTGAATATTGATCATTATATGCAGTGTAAACATTCCTACTACCTCTGCTTTAGCAGAACTCCCGTGATTAGGTGCTCTATCATTTAAGGAACTTTTTCCTCTACCAGTTGCCAATTTAGACGATTCTAATTCATCCGGGTGGAGAGTGGCATTTGTCTCAATAAGGATTGAAGTGCTGTGGCAGAGAAGTAGGGATTTGAAACCTGCACCTTGTGATCAATAGTCCAGACACATGTCCACTAATCCACAAGGCCTCTGCAAAATACCTTATTTGTGTGTGGGAGCTAACATGGATTTGGTAATCACAGTGGCACTTTCTCAGAGTGAATTTTGGTATTGTATTCTTTTTCAGAGGTCTGATTTGGGACTTGCTGAAGATTAAACATTCACAATGAATAAATACTGATTAAAGTAATACAGGTGGCCTTTGCATGAAACTTGACCGTAGAGTTCACTCACCGCTACCCACAGCGCTGTGGTCAAATTCCACCTTCTGGTCACTGCTGAACTCAAACTGGTCAACATGGACCTTGTCAGAGGTCATCTGGGTACTGGGTGCATTCAAGTAGATGTTTGCAAGATGGTTGTTGCTTAGAACACCTGTCTCAAACAACTAAGAAGAATAAAGGAGGGAAATACAGATTGAATGCAGACCCAAAAGATTCAAGTGAAGATTAGTATGATTCACACAAACAACCATATACATTATTACTGTTGTAGAGGAATGGCTTCAGACTTACACCTACAGCAGTTAGAGGACATTATATCTCCTATATATAAGTGCATTTGTTAGTTGCACACAAGGTACTGGTAATATTCCCTGCTTTCTCATACACCCCCCCCCCTCCCACACACACACACACACACACACACACCCTCATCCAGTCACGAATCCGTAATGCATACAATCTGTTTTGGGTATGGACTAAGTCCGTGATGAAGTCCAGACTAAACTTTCCTTTGGTTTGGACTAAGTCTGGACTAAGTCCAAACTAAACTTTCCTTTTGAAGAGATTCAAAAAGACAACAAAGAGTGTGAGTTGAAGTGATGCTGATGATTCATATAGGATTTCTTCTGATGTACTTCTAATATACCAGGAAGACCTACCTGAATCTTAATACTCTCTGGCCAGTGCACAATCTGAACATTGAAGATATTGCCAAAGTGAATGGTGAAGTCGGAAGTCAAGGATCTATAATCAAAGAAAGAATAGAAAACTACAGTCTACATACACAACTTTGCTACATGTAGGCAAGATTAACAGCATGACATCAATACTTCGCGCTAAAAAAATTCTAAAAAAAATCTGTTGTCTTCCCATTACTCATTGTTCCGTTTCAATTTGTTTGCTTGGTTATTCATTATATTGACATGCTATAAAATATTTCAGTGTTTTTCTCTGAACCCATTATCACTACATGTACTTTCTGGTGGCAGTGCTGATAAGGGGCCTGCCTTCCTAAGCTGTTTCCTTATCTATACATTTCTCATATTGTTAGTTGCATTGTAGATATTCTGTAACTGTACATTTTATGACTGAATGAAATGAATGTGAACTTGAACTTGGGCTTGTATCAATAACTCCTGGGTGCCATTGCATAAAACTTGCTATTATAGTAACTTTGCCATCAATGGTGACTTTCATGGAATACTGGATTTTAATTGGCTGTTGAGCAACGTTACCATAGTAGTTACCATTGATGGCAAAGTTTCTATAATAGCAAGTTTTTATGTAATGGCACCCTGGGGCCTGTAACATAAAAAAATACAATCAATCTTACATCAATCTTACGAGTGATTTGAATCGTGAGTCTATGACAAACCATGTACTAATGAGTCACAATTGATCGTAAGATTGATTGTATCTCTTTATGTTACAGGGGCCTGTTAATGCTCACAAAAAAACCTGGCTACACTGTTCAGTATCAAATGAGTCTTACTTGGAAGCTGTCCTCGAGACTTCTTTCTCATTGATGAGGACTTTGACGAAGCAACGGTATCGCTGCATCTCGTTCCGTCTCTGTTGCTCCTGTCTGCTGCAGTTGGGTGTCGGCGTAATGACGGCTGTGTTACTCAGCTCAAGGTGAAGGATGGTTTCTCCTGATGGTAAATGCAAGTAAACACTCATTTAGATATCTAGCGGAAAACCACAGCATCGTCTTTTTTTAACATGCCTCTTACGATAATGAGATGTGCATGTACGCATCAATATCGTTCATGGTCAAATAAAAGAGAGTTTTGTAAATATTCATGCAGACAATCTCATGATATCATATTCTGCACTAACTTAATAAGAATTTGACTGGTCCACATCTTTTTTTATTATTTTCATATCATCTATCAATATTTTTTAATCATAAAAAAGACATCAAGATCTTTGAATCACTCTGATCAATGTAATCCTCAATGACAACACCCCCCCCCCCCCCCCCCCCCCCCCCCCCCCCCCCCCCCGGTTCGGTTTATAGCCATTTGGTCTAATACCAGTTGGCCAGATCATTTAACACCACCATGGCTAAACCCCATTTGGTCTTCTATAAATTTGGTCTAATTGCTGTTTGGTCCAATCATCACTTGGGCTAATTGTCATTTTGGCTAATGATCAAATAATCTAATTGCCACTTTGTCTATTTAATTTTCTTCATTTTGTCTAATCACCATTTGGTCTATTACCAGTTCATCTAATCACATAGATTAAGTGGTCTTAGACCAAGTGGGTATTAGACGAAATGAGTATAGCCTACCTGGAAATTAGACGAAGTGGTAAATGGGCTAAGTGGTAATTAGACCAAATAGTTATTAGATGAAATGGTTGCAAATGAAATGTGATTAGACCATGTGGGATGAGACCAAATGGACATTAGACCAAGTGGCAATTCACCGCCCTGCACTATCACCAATACAATCACCCTCTTCCTCCTCGTCACCATCATAATCCTCATCACTGTACCTGGCTTGCGTCTTATTTCTGCCATCTTCTCCTTGATACGCTCCCTGGCTTCTCCCTCATCAAACTTTTGCGTTGGTTTCATCGGCTTTGGTTTCTCCACTTCCGACCCTTCTCCTTCATCTTCCTCCTCCTGACCTGCCTCTGTGAGATTCTCCTGGGAGCCACTCTTCTTTTTCTTCTTCTTTCCCTTTTTCTACAG
Source organism: Echinometra lucunter (assembly GCA_029962745.1). Lineage (NCBI taxonomy): Eukaryota > Metazoa > Echinodermata > Echinoidea > Camarodonta > Echinometridae > Echinometra > Echinometra lucunter. The sequence goes on from CM057164.1 coordinate 15,078,166, forward strand.
GATATGATTTGATTGATTTTATTTTATCTTATTCAGATTCCACATTTTACAATAGAATTACAACAATATGTATAAGTACAAACACAGCAAATTTGATAATTTGATACATTTTGGCCTAACTTCAGCATAATTTTGGATTTTTTTTTTTGCTTACCAGTGATTTTCTGGGGTAAGAGCAATGTTGGGGGTAAAAAGTGCATTTGGGGGGTAAAATACAACTGAAAATTTATCTTTGTATATTTTTTTTTCTTGTCAGCAAATTTTTCTGGTAAAAATACACTTGAATATTGCCAAGAACCTTTTTTTTTTTTTGCTTGTAAGCAAATTTTTCGGGGTAAAAACACTGTATTTCTCATAGGAAACATTTACCAAAGGTTTTTAACATCATTAAAGTGTTCAAAGTCATAAGTGAATCTGTAGAGGGTGTCTAAAGGATTGTCATGATCCCTCCGCACATTTATGCTGACTGACAAGTGTGGCATAAGGACTGACTGTGTCAATCAGCATGCTTGGCAAATAAAGTGTTAATAGACATCCTCAAGCTCACCTTGCCCTTGTTGCTGTCCTTCCATTCCTGGAGAGCAGCTCGGTACCGGTCCATCTGAACCTGGTAATCTTCATTATGATTCTCCCTCATCTCCTCTATCTCATCCTCAATCTCTCGTTTCCAGACAGCTTCGTCTTCATAAGCATTTGCTTCTTCCCTATTAAGAACATAGAAAATGTTTGATGAAATAGATCAAGAATATGGATTTTAAATCTTGCACTGGCAAAGCCTCTAAAAATCAAGGCATTCTTAGCAATCTTGTTTAATAATATTCCTCATTACATTACATTCTTATCTCTTCCATCCTATCTCAAATATATCACAAACAACCTCTCTCCTCAAAGAAACAAAGAGTTTGTGATGACCTTCATGTAGAGTTCAAAACATATATACAATAGTTTTGATGTACATGTAGGGAACTCCAAAATATTGATCATTCCATCCAAAGACTTTTATTTCATGTTTTTAGGTAGTCCCCATTACGATAATGAAAATATACAAAACAAATTTGTCTTTTTTACTGTACAAAATGTATTTTTCATTTGTATTTGTATTTTTTTTTAGTGCTGTAATGGCTGCCAAGCTAAAGCCAGGGTAATGATATCTAAAAGTCCTTTGGAAGCCGTAGAGACGTTAGATAATAATGTGATATGGCTTATACAAGGACAGAATATTTTTTCTTTCTTTTGTTGAAATGAATTTCTCTAAAGAAACATATTTCAACATGGATTTTACATTGCACAAGCACTTTACATTTTCATTGTACTGAACAATGTTCTTACTTTCTTATGCTGAGTTTGACTGCGGTATTGATGCAGTTGTCTTTCTCTCTTAACTTCTTGATATCTCTCCATGTTTTCAGCATACTTTTCATCAACTGTCGGTCATGCTGGAGCTCATAGTCTCTTAGTCTTCTCGTTTGTCTGCAAGAACAAGTCAAGGGCATGAAAAAACTCTTTGGTCCGTATTCACAAAAAGGGGTTTATATTCAAACCATGATTCAAATTTAAATCATGGTTTAAACTTCTAAAACCATGAAAAAACAAGCAGTCCTCTTATCCACTGGGCAAGCAGTAATACGCTTTCTAATAGCATAAGCTACTAGGAGAGGAGCTTGCAAAAATCAAGCAAATGCATGTTGAAGAAAGAAAATTCGTCCTTTTCTTCAGGCATTTCCTAATCTGTCAAGCCTTTGTGTACAAGAACAAAACCTTTCCTTTTTGATGTTCAGAAAAATTTGAAGAGTAATGTTAGCTTTTGCTGTCAAAGAAACAAGCTCATGCTTCTTTTTGCTAGCAATTTACTTATTTGGAATATCTGAAGGTACATGTACATGTACAAGCAGAAGGTTAGAAAAAGCATTTGCTGTGCATTTGCTAGTTTTATCGATACGACCCATTAAAGCTCACCACACATGAGACATCCCAAAGATGATCAAAATTTGTGAAAACAAAATTATGATATCAATACATAGAGAAATATAGAACAGGAATGTAAAAAAATTTATTTGGGGCAGCTCATAAAAGGCATACTGGTAAAACTGTAACTGAAGAATATCTTGTAGACTTTCTAGTATGCAGAAAGGCCGAATGGACTGCAGATCATAATAACATTTGATCGGTTGTTTGGTCAATCTTTACATTTGTTTCATAGTAACGCGTATCTCATATTGCACTGGAAACAGTGGATCCAATTTTTGAATAAATATTTTCAGTACTATTATGATCACCATTTGCTTTCTCCCGAACAACTTGTGGTTTCCTATGTCTTATCCTGTCTTCTGCATGCTATTGTACGTATATGTTTTCTTTTTCCAGTCATGCACATGTATTTTATGTTAAATTATTTTTATTTATGTCCTAATGTGTGCTACATTCATTCGTGATTTTGTATGAATTTTATATGAATTTACAGTTTGTTTAATTAATGTTTGTATATTTGCAGAAACAGCCAGAAAATGATTTTCATGCGAATGTATCTTTATTTCTGTGCATGATTAATAAATTTTGAATTTAATTGAATTCAACTGAATAGAACGGAATTGAATCACCAATACTGAAAGTCAATAGCACTTGGTTCAAAATGTCAAAAACGTCTGGACAAGTTTGTTTATTATCGTATTTGTAGATCCTGGAGTTCCGCTTTCAACAGACGCTCACTAAATTTCCGAGTATTTCACCATATGATACAGAACGCTTTAAGAGATTCACTGCAATAAAATGGGACTTTCTAATTCTGAGCTTACCTGATTTCAATCTTATAATCTTTGACCTTTTGAGCAGTGTCCTGAGTAATGGTGTTTTCCATGTTGATTGAATTCAGTTGTTCCTGGAGGCTGGCCACGGCTGATTTCAATGCACGAAGCTGTCATACAAAACACCAAAACATAATCCAGCATTAACCCATTCGTGACAGGAATTATTTAAAGCCTAATTTGATCAGCTTTTATTCTTCAAATTGGCAACACCAACATTCTTATTTTATTGCTACATTTTTCTCATAAAACGTCATGTATCTGAAATGAATATAAATTGACAGAAATTATGATGAGAAGTCAAAAAGTTGCCAATTTGCAGGGGAAAACGGTGATTTTAAACTTTCTATCACATTGCCAATTTAAGGATTTTAATGCTTATTTTCCTTTAAAAAATTTTCAGCATCAAACAACGAATATTGACGCAACCAAAATGGGCACAGTTTGTGTAGATTTTTTTGCTCTTTCTGCTCTGTATTTGGTATAATTTTTAGGGCTCTGCATCAAAAGTTATTAGGTCAAACCACAAAATGTGGACCTCTGTCACGAATGGGTTTAAGCAGTACAGCCATAGCGGTCAGAGTAGTGATTTCGATCCCTGAAGGCCCATTCACAAAGTGGTAAACCATTTCACAACACTGCCAAAGCAATATGAAGTGTGATAAACACAGTTTACTTCATAATTCTTGTATATGGCAATGCTTGTGGAGTATATACACATGCTTATGTGAAAATGTTGCAGCAGCCCTTGGGTGTTTTGTTTTGTTTTTCTTTCTTTACCCTCACAACATTTACTCTTGACAATTATTTATACTACAAATTTGGCCAAAGCATTTTTCTCTAATTAACTGATTTTCCGAATTTAGGTTGTATTCATCCATTAGAATTAAAAGCAACCGTAGGAAACAAAGATGTTCAAATGCAAGCAATATTAAATATGAGATATCCTGATTTTCAAGCAACTTTGAACAAATGATATCATTCTTCATTCTCTCTTGCTCTCTCTTTCTCTTTCTACCTCTTTCTCTTTTTCTTTCTCTTTCTCTTTCTCTTTTTCTCTCTTTCTCTTTGTCTCTGCTATCACTCCTCTTCATCTTTCTCTACTTGCTCACTCATATTCCTCTTTATTTTTCTCTTCTTCCATTCTGATCTTACCTTCCCTCCCTCAATTCCACGGCCCTTACCTTATCAGTGAGGTACTGAGCCATATCTTTCTGTTTCCGCCTGAGATACTGATCGTACTGCTGTCTCAGCTTGGACTCCAAGACGTGTTCCTTGCTGAAGTACGGGTGATGGGTGAAGACCAAGGTGTTGATGTCGATATCGATCTGATACTGACCGTCACCGACGCCGGAATCAAAATTCAGTCCCTGGTTGGTGATGTCTGAAATCATGGCCTGAGGATTAGAAGATTTGATTCAAGAAGTTTCTACATGATGGATTATTTACCTGGTTACCTGTTTAATTGTATACATCTCACAGGAATGCCATTAGGTTTCATCCACCTAGACTGGAAAAAGATCTATGATTATTCAAGCAAAATCATAAATACTCAAAATGATACTACCATCATTATGGCAATTAATTACAACCCCATGAGTCTTTTAAAAAAGGTTTCAGAAACTGTAATCAAGCAGTAATCTGAAAACTGGCATCCATGATCTAAAATTTGTGATGCATACCCGTTTGAATACCGCACACGTACATAGGGTTTGAAACCTTGCCTCTCTTTTATGAAACTCATTACAAATAACAACTTTTTTCAACATTTATGATGACTTTGCTCATAGCTGATCAAGAGCATATATCAGCAACTGCAACTAATTATTGATGACCAAGTTTATGGGGGGGGGGGGATGGTCCTGATCTTTGACAGTCCGATGAAGATTTGAACTGTGGGTTCCACATGTGCCACATCCCAGATTATTAAAAAGAAATAGTCAGTATGTTGCCTACATTTAGTATTCAAAGCTACATACAGTCTACAACCTGTACCAGAGGCTATGTATTCATAAGCTAACATACAAATAATAACTCACCTTTCTAAAGGCAGTCTGTAGTTCTGGCTCTCTCTCTTCATTCGGTATGACCCTAGGTCTGGTAGGAGTATCCTTCACAGGATCCGGTAAGGCTATGATGCGCCCGTCTTCTCCAAACCATCCTTTACCCTGCACATGGTTGAAGGAAGTACGCTTACAGGAGGCTGATTTCTCACTCATATTCAATTTTTTCAATTTAATTCATTTATTTCCACAACAATATAAAAACAAACATAAATATACATTTGAAGAAGAACATAAAAACAGGAAAAAATAGGAAGAAATGCGTAATATCATTGTGGAGGGAGGCACCAAGAAGACAATGAATAGTCTTAAAAGTGCTGGCTCCCAACATATATTAAATCAAAACAGTTACAATGAATTAATGTGTTTGTAAACAAAAGTAAATATATATTTCGATTCTAATCTAATAAATAAAAGAGAAGAGAAGAAATTTGTTACATTAACAGTAGAAAAACAGCAATGAGCATATGATACAAATAGCTTTAAAAAAGAAATGAAAATCAAACACACACACACAAAAGTCCTGTCAACAGATAACCCCGAGTCTGATGGAAGTGTCCTTCAAAGGGTTTGGTAAGGCTATGATGCCTTCATCTTCTCCAAACCACTCCACCACCCTATATGGCAACATAGAACTGTCTACTTGATTTCCTTTAGATACATTGTACATATTCATATCATTTCAATATATTCTGGCTCTTTCTCCTCACTGGGTGTTACAACAGGGCTGGTGGAAGTATCCTTCACAGAATGTGGTAAAAAAAATAATGATGCACCCGTCTTCTCAAAACGAATCTTAAATGTGGATTCTTATTACTGTCAGAAGCCACGTTTTAGGCTCCAAATCCTTGCAAGGCTATGTGGTTGCCAATAGAGCTAGAGCATCTACCTTGAAAATACAAGGAAAAATCATTTTCTGTATAATAATGCTAACCCAAAGAAATACAGTAAAGACCAGTACAGGAATAAAGGCATGCAAAGACCTTCTTCCTGCTTTTCTCCCTTTATAAGCAGTCTTTACAAACAAGTTTCACTGCATCATTACCTTGTCAGACCTTTGCAGGAGACGATGTTCCATGATGTTCTGGTTTCTCTGAGAGACATCTGGCCTAACGCCAACATAAAAGCCCTCATCCTCCAGGTACCTGGGCTGGGTGTTCTCTGGAACCTTCTGATCCGATGGCACTGTACAAGACCAAAAACAGGAGGGTTTCATGTCGAATGCTGCATAGATTGTATGCTCAAAGGTCAATTACCTACACAATCCAAATTCTTAACTTTAACCTGCCTCAAACGCTCTACTTAACAATAACCCTAAAAGATGTTCACATACAAAGCAAACTGCTACAGTTTATATGAGGTGGCCAAAAAAAAAATGCAGAGGGCAAAAATTATCTTTTATGCCTCCTGGTAGGAAAGAGGTGTAGAACAATCAAATTCCTATAAAAGATGGGTACAAACCTTTCCAGTGATATGGAAGGCAGGTTTCATCTACTGCACATGCAGGGCTTAGGTCAAATATGCATTGAGAATAACAATAACTGACAGATTTCCTTGTGACAATATTGGGTCTATTAGCCACATAAAGAAACCTTTATCCTCTCAGTACATATACCTGACCTTATAGACCGATCCGAGAAGCCTTTTGTGGGCAGCGCCATTACTGAAGGTGTCCCCAAGTTAGTGCATATCATAGTGCATATGTAACTCTATGGTTGGGAATGGATTTCTCTACTCCACGTGCTACCAAAGATCATAAAGCGTATACTTTATAATCTTAGTGCACTACATAAAGTTGGGGACACCACAGAAATGCACAGTACTAACTCTATGGGGACACCGCAGTTTTGGCGGATCATCTGCTGCCCTCAACGATAAGCCGGATCTGTCTATAGAGAAGTTATCCACCAAGGAAGATTCGACTCTTGATGATTTCCTACCTGTCTTGATGCTTGGTACAAAGAAGAAGCCCTCCTCCTTCTTCTCCCTCACTCCTAGAGGAACATACTCAGCCGGAACAAGCTGCGTGGGCTGCAACTTCCACATATCACTGTCAACAAACACCTCCGACAGGAGCGGTGCGCTCTCTCTCCTCTCCCCCTCCTCATCCTCCCCACCCTTGCCCTTTGACTTCTTAGGAGCTCTTCCAGTGCTAGGTCCAGGTTGCTCGTCCGACGGGGGCTCCGGTTCGATCTCCGCCGGTTCCGGTTCCGGGTCAAAGCTCCGGGTGAAGAAGTCAAAGGCCTCTTCTTCCGTAGGAAGAGCTGCTTGCTGTAAAATCAAGTTTGTTGTTGAAATTGTCTTTACTAATTTTATCTATTAATTTTACATATCTGTTCAAAGAAGAGCATTTGACTTTGTTCTTTTGTCTAAATATAGCTATCATAAAGCATATAGAAACCTGCACTTCTGGTAATATGCATTAACCCATTCGTGACAGGAATTATTTAAAGCCTAATTTGATCAGCTTTTATTCTTCAAATTGGCAACACCAACATTTTTATTTCATTATTACATTTTTCTTATAAAACGTCATGTATCTGAAATGAATATAAATTGACAGAAATTATGATGAGAAGTCCAAAAGTTGCCAATTTGCAGGGGGAAACAGTGATTTTAAACTTTCTGTCCCATTGCCAATTTAAGGATTTTAATGCTTATTTTCCTTTAAAAAATTTTCAGCATCAAACAACGAATATTGACGCAACCAAAATGGGCACAGTTTGTGTAGAATTTTTTGCTCTTTCTGCTCATGTATTTGGTATCATTTTTAGGGCTTTACATCAAAAGATATTAGGCCAAACCACAAAATGTGGACCTCTGTCACGAATGGGTTAATACAGCTTATTATTTCTAATCATTATATATTTTTGTTCACGTTCATTCTGCAGGTATCACTTATTTGTAGGCTTAAATATTTAAAGTAATTTATTCTATATCTCCTTCAGTCATGATCGTGACTCAAAAAGGTTGCCTTCAAATTCTGTCTAAAAGCTACTCTGCTGTTAAACATGTTGCATTAACTTAAAGTCTCATAGACATGTTTCATTTCAAATCATAACATTAAAGTGCTAATATTGCTGGAATCTGTGAGAACTCTTCCTTCATTGGTAGAAACCGAAGCCGTAAACAAAATTAATGTCTTTATTCTTATCGTACTTGATTACGGCTTACCTTGGCTTTAACCTGTTTAAAAGCTGTTCTCCATTTTTCCTTAGCAATGATAGATTCATTCAGCATCTTATCTTCTTCTATCTCCTCCTTGGTGAGCTGCAAAGAAGAAGTCACAACATAAACCCATACTTTATTTCTCAATATTTGTCTTTAAAAGAGGGTTAGAAAGTATGATATGATTGTACTCGGCAGTACAGTCACGACACTGTTTAGACTTTATTTCATAACCGCCTTCATTTCTCTTGACGAAAACATGGTACACTGGTCTGTAAATGACGGGAATCCCATGGCCTTGGTAAGCAGTATCTATGACTTTCCAACAAATTTCTTTTAACAGACTACTTTATTCTTTGTTTACCTTCGAATACATATTCCCTTTCACACTAAAAAAAAAAAGAGGGTACAACATATTTTCTTTTTTTTCTTCTTTTTTTTTTTTTACATTTTCCATTATCTAAGTTTTGCAATGAATGAAAATTCATAAAAATAAGTTATGAAATAGCACACTAGAGAATTTAGGCAATGTACAGAATGCAGAATTTACCTTAGTTAAAGAGAGGAACATTATTTTTTATTTTGTTCATCATTTTTGTCAGAATAGTTGTGACGATATGAACTTACAAGGGAGGGTTCATCAAATCTTGTCGCCATGTCCCTGGCTCTGAGACCCCTGAGCCTTCTGGCAGGAAGATCTTTGTCAGGATCCTTGGCCACTTCATCCTTCATGGATTCCTCAGCTTTTTCCTGCAACAATGACAAAAAGAGAGACGACATAAACATCAACAATTCACCTTTGACCTGCCTAGGGGTAAAGATATTACAATACTTCTTTGCCTTAAAGATAAACTGAGTCCTGGGGAGCATTTCATGAAGTGTCTTGTCGGCGATTTTTACTGACAAATTTGCTCTCAGCCAATCAGATGCAAGCAGTTGCCAGGAAAAATCACTGACAAGACACTTCATGAAATGCTCCCCTGGACATGTGATCACAAAGTGAAAAAAAAAAAAAATTATTTCAAGCAGTTGGGAAAGACTGATGAAGTAGTACATAAAACTGGTATATACCGTCAGGTCATGAAGCGTACAGTGGAATGTATTTCAACACAAACATGTAGTTTCTTATTCTGTTTATTTCTTTCCTTCTTTTCATTCTTAGCTATTCATGCGCCTCGGAATAGTATTACTAGATAGATGGCGCAATACAAGTGCATTATATTATTATTATTATCATCAAAATAGAAATACATCAATATTATTTAGTCTTGTTGAAAGTAAATGCAGTGCACTCAAGAACAGAGAATTTAGCAAATTATTTCCATCTTTCCCAGAAGTCAAGCTTTTCCTTAAGGGAGATATTCTGAGAGGACAACAGAGAATACAGAAAGTGAAGAACCCAATGGTCTGAATTCACAATAGGAGGTTTAAACCATGGATAAGGTTTAACCTCCATAAGAGTACTAAAATAAGCCCAAATAGGCACATATTGCCCATGCTCAAGCTGAAAGAAGAATGCAACCCAGACATAAGTGTGCTTCCAGTGAATGAAGAAGAACAAGAAGAGTAAACAGTGAAAGTTTGAGCAAAATCGGACAATCTGTTCAAGAGTTATGAATTTTGAAAGTTTCAGTAAATCCCCATTATGGGGATCCTTGAGTTGGCAACTTTGCCAGCATCTGTGATGTCATCATGGACAACTCTCCATTCATTTTGTACACAGAATTTCACATTTTCTTCATTTTCAAGAAAAATAGAAATTTGTTTGATTTATTGTTTGAGTATGACATGGCTACATCAATTCTGCAAGCACTTTGGGAAGAATTATGTTGATTCATGACTTGAAATTTTATATAAATCTTTTTTTTTTTTTTTATGCACAAAATGAATGGAGAGTTGTCCATGATGACATCACAGATGCTGGCAAAGTTGCCAACTCAAGGATCCCATAATAGGGATTTACTGAAACTTTCAAAATTCATAACTCTTGAACAGATTGTCCGATTTTGCCCAAACTTTCACTGTTTGCCCTTCTTGGTCATCTCCATTCACTAAAAGCACACTGATGCCTGGGTTTCATTCTCCTTTAACCCATAGCAGTACAGAGCTTTCTTGAGGTCAAAATTAATCATCTTCATTCCTCAAATTGGCAATACAAATTATTTTTTTCCATGTTTACATAGCTTGAAAAAAATAAATATGGATGTAACATAAACCAAAATGAAATATGATTGTAAAATTGAATCAGAAATTGCCAATTTGAACACAGAAAAAGTGATAATATATTATTCACTGTGCTGCCAATTTAAAGAGTTTAATGATTAGTTACACTTAAACTGCTTTAATTTGAGAACGCCACATCATACAGCAATGGTAATGGGCTCAAATTTGTCAGTGCATTTTTTCCTTTCTGCTCATGTATGATATGTACTGCCTAACATTCTGGACCAACAGATACTGCAAAAGCGTCTCCTAAAGGTGACACTGTACCTCTATGGGTTAAAACAGATAGTTGGATCAGATTCTGGGCACACATATGATTAAAAAAAGACCAGGAGAGGGTTTAAACAAGACCATGGTTAAAAGCTCTTTTGCAAATTCCAGCCATTGTATCTTTGCCCCCAATGAGGTGTGGAAAGTGGTCTAGGTGGACAAACAACGTTGACAGAGGGGAGAGAGGTGCTAAACAAAGATCAAGAAATCCACCATACCTTTGCTTCCAACATCTTCTTCCTGATCCTCTCTCTGATTGTGGCGTTCATTGAAGAGGGTATTTTACCTGTTTCCACACCAGCCTTTGCAGCTAGCACTGCGGCTGCCATGTCTATAAGTCAAGATGATGATTATTAAGGTGAAGTTTACTAAAGTTCAGCTACTTAACAAATATAGTAGGCACAACCCAAATGCTTCAAATCTAAAATGCACTGTCATAAAGTCTACAGGACTGATGCATGTCAGCATCTTGGGTGACACAAAATTTACCAAAGTAATGATATGATGTTGTGTGCTCAGCTTGGCAGAAAGGCTCATACAACCGCAAGGCATATGGATAATAACATTTCTAGAAATTGAATTTTCAAGACATGATCTTATCTGAAAAACGAGTTTCAGTCCATGCACTGTCTAAATCATCAACACTGAAAGGTCATATCCTATTTATATTTTTTTCATTCTCACTTCACAATAAAACTATAAAATTTACAATTTGACCAACTGATCTTCCACTGTTATGTTTTGTATGTCCTTTGCCTAAGCCTACAGTGATATCCAACAAAACCTATAGAGGTTACTCAACAAAGACAAGAAACACAGTCATCATAAGCCGATACAGTCTTAACCCATGCATGAGAGGAATTGTTTAAAGCCTAATTTGATCAGCTTTCATTCTTCAAATTGGCAACACCATCATTTTTATTTTATTGCTACATTTTTCTTATGAAACATCATGTATCTGAAATGAATATAAATTGACAGAAATTATGAGAAGTCAAAAAGTTGCCAATTTGCAAGGGAAAACAGTGATTTTAAACTTTCTATCACATTGCCAATTTAAGGATTTTAATGCTTATTTTCCTTTTTAAAAATTTTCAGCATCAAACAAAGAATATTGACGCAACCAAAATGGGCACAGTTTGTGTAGAATTTTTTGCTCTTTCTGCTCATGTATTTGGTATGATTTTGAGGGCTTTTCATCAAAAGATATTAGGCCAAACCACAAAATGCGGACCTCTGTCACGAATGGATTAAACGTAATGGTCACTATATTTCAGAGTCTAAGGGAAACAAAAACGTGGCCTTTATAGGCAGGTGATCTTCCAGTATAGATTGTCACTAAGGCAGAGTTGACGGAATGGAAATTGGGAGTGTTAAGGCTTGTTCAGATATGGCACGACAAATCCCTGCAACATTTTTAGTATACAAATCTACGGGATATGAGGCGGCAAAAAAATGTCGCCGAGGCAGGCTGCAAAAAGCTGTGGACCAATCAAATTCTTTAAAAAATTAGCACAAAATATGTTCTCATGAGTTTGTCTGCGTAACTTTTGACAAAACTCTTTTTTATTTGAGAGCTGATGCATTAACCCATTCGTGACAGAGGGTCCACATTATGTGGTTTGGTTTAATAACTTTTGATGCAAAGCCCTAAAAATCATACCGAATACATGAGCAGAAAGAGCACAAAATTCTACACTTACTGTGCCCATTTTTGTTGCATCAATATTTGTTGTTTGATGCTAAAATTTGTTTAAAGGAAAATAAGCATTAAAATCCTTTCATTGGCAATGCGATGAAAATGTTAAAATTACTGTTTTTCCCTGCAAATTGGCAACTTTATGACTTCCCATCATACATTCAGTTTATATCTATTCAGTTTATATTTATTTCAGATACATGATGTTTTATAAGAAAAAAGTAGCAATAAAAGAAAAATGTTGGTGTTGCCAATTTGAAGAATAAAATCTGATCAAAGTAGGCTTTGAATAATTTCTGTCACGAATGGGTTAATGTGCAATCATTAGCATAAGTGGGGTAGTTTGTCGCACCATATCTGAACACTAAAAATTACGATTTGTCGCCTCATATCTGAACAAGCCTCTAGTGAAAACACACCAGTTTTCTTTCCTTTGCCCTTCTTCTTCTTCTTTGGTTTCGTATCTTCATCCGGTTCTTCATCCTCCTCTTCCTCTCCTGTCTCTTGGATGGTTGGAATGTCTGCGGCTGTTCTTCTCTTCGGTTTCGGCTCCTTCTTCTTCTCCTGCTCCTCGTCTGCTGGCTCCAGAGATTCAAACAGCTGATGGAATAGTAGCAATAGCAATAAGAACAGTAATGACTCATAATGATTAGTAATCAATAATGATGTCGTTACTTGTTTAATACTTGTTGAGATAATCCCTGTTGCAGCTCACACTGGATGCTATACTGGGATAAATACTGGGTTTATAATGATCATATAGATAATAATCATAATACTACTGTTAAATAAGAATAACAATACTAATGATAATGATAATAATAATGATAATAAATATAACAATAATGATGAAAATAGTAATAATCATCACCATCATCATCATCATCATCATCATCATCATCATCATCATCATTATCATCATCATCATCATAATGATAATTTAATATTAATTTCTAGTAACTTTCTCTCGGGTTAAGACTCTTTCTCTTACTGTTCCAGGGATCCAAGATTGATTGTGTTGATATGTTTCAAATTATAAACAACTATAACATATAGTTAATTACAAGTAACATAGTTTTTATACTATACAGACAAAAAGAAAATTATGATCATATCATCACCTCTTTTTTCTTTGACTCTCTATCTTGGGTGAGTTTCTCCATAAGGGACTCCGCCTGCTGAATTTCTTCCATGGGCTGTTTAGAGAAAGAAAATACAACAATGAATTGAATGCTTTATAGAGTATAAAACCTCAGTAACATTAGATCAACTGAAAATACAGTTGTTCAAATTCACGTAAACTGAAGGAAGCACAATAGCTCAAGGGAACAGAAGTGATTTTATGACCAGAAGGTTCTGGGCTGAAAGTCAAATAGAGGCATTAATGCTATTTGCTGAGATATTCACACTCATGACCAAGTCCTTAAGTAGCGGACTTTCATGGGGAACTGACACCATTCGGTTGTTTACCCAGTAAAAGGTGTTGTCCACCACCCAGAGTGGAATTTAGTTTTGTGACCAACAGGCCTTATGGAATGCTCTGTATTTCGACTCATCACCTCATATGGTAAATTCATTATCTCATGTTCTCTCACCAACCCAGGCCAAAGCATATCCGAAGAGGGACAGCTTGTTTGCTGCGTTCGAGACTTGTATACCAATTAATAATGACAATATTTATAAAGCACAACATATCCATCTCTAGAGATGCTCAAGGCACATTAAAGGTATTTCCAGTGCTTTTCACCAAGTCTGGTGACAGGGAATTATGACCTCATATATGTGGAAACTGAGTACTATCTGCGGCCTTTAAGATCTAAATAATTTAAATCTGCAGATCCCCCTGGTTTCTACAGAAGTCAGGCTTAATAAATCAGCATCATATCATATCATAAACAAACAAATTTCCTAAGTTTGAAAAAATGGCAGGCTACCACAGGTGTGAATATCAGTCTATCAAGTTATGTGTTATGACAGCCTCAATCTTTCAAAATTCATAGTTTTACTACTCCTACACGTGTTGACAGGCTTAACCAGTAAGGCATGTTACGTGTCCTTGCCTCCCCCTACCACCTTGCTGCCATTAAAGTTTTGAATAAGCCAATCAACTAAAACACATCCCTCTCTACGGCTTGTTCACATAAGCCATGGTAAAACCTGTATACCTATTGTAATGACTCTGCGACCTAAGGTTTCTTTTTATCCAGTGATAAAGTACAGTTTTTCGAATCTCATGGGCAGGGGAGTATTTACACTCCTCTTTACCCATGACATGTACTCTGCCCATATATCATCATACTTTCACCACTATTAGTTACTTACATCAGCGGCCATTTCTTCAACATCATCTACGCCACCATCTGCAGCAGAAAGATCCTGCAAAAAAAGGCAAATATTATCCTCAGTAGAGTGCCAGACTTCCAATACATACACAAAACTTGGCATATTCATATTTAGAGAATATAACAACTGCACATAGTCCGTGGCTTCAACTAACTGTGCAATGAAATTCACATTATTAGTAATCTGTAACTCTGGTAGTGAAAGAAAAACATGCACTAAATACATTCCCTCAAGCATAGTATTTTGGACAAAAGGTACTTGAAATATTACTTCTAGTCCTTCTGACATGCTTGAGCTCAGCCTAAATATCAAGTGTTAGTTGTGGCTTTGTTAAAAACTTAAAACCTACTTGGAAGGTGAAGCATGTTGGGTAGATGATGGACTGACAAATTTGATAATTGCAGAAATCCATCACCGAATGCGTGCAAATTAAACTGGAAATCTTCCAGCTACAACAAAATTTAATGCAAATTTCAGCATGTTTTAATACCTTCATTTAGCTTGCTCTATCTGCAGCCTTAATAATAATCATAATGATAACAATAATAGTTGCATTTTATATCCACTCAATACAAAAAGCTGTGAGATATCATCCCTCAAAAAAAAATTATGTACAAGCCTACAAAATCTTTAAAACAAACTTTCAAAAAAAAAAAAAAGGTGAAAGATTTTACTGGGTGATAATCTGTACAAAATGGGACAAGGGCCCAGTGGTCTAATCTCCAAAAATCTGTGACGAGCCAAAAGGCGGGGGCTGTAGATCCTCATACCCCACTCTCCACATGTGTAGGTGTGTTGTGGGGGGACTGTACCTGAATATCTTGTCTGCTACCCCTCCCTGGCGTGGATGACGTATCAGTTAAGAGGGTCGAATCCATGGTATTCTCCCTCATGTCACGCCGCCGCTGTCTGATCTTCTCTCGAAATGTCCTTTGGGATAGACAGCAGTATACATGATACTGAAGTGATTTTTCAATTCAAAAAGTAACTTCTACACTGAGTCCATGTGTGTGTGTGTATATTTGTGTGTGATCGGGTCATTACAGATGTGTCAATCTGATACGATTATTTACTTCTGGGACAGACCTCTAAAGCCACAGTCCAAAACAGTGGTGTACGCAGGACCTCATTACTGGGAGGGGGGATGATTCCCACACAGATATATATTTATATGCATATATACACCCACTTCATACCCCCCATCCCACCCCCCCCCCCCCTCCTGTTATCTACGCCCCTGGTCCAAAACACCTAACGTAGTTTAAAACCTGGGCCAGATCAGAGTCGGTTTGTAGGCAAAGACAGAGAGCTGACTGTGGATCTTACCACTAGACCAACTCACACTTGTACTGAAGGAAGTTGGTTAATCTTCTATTGTGCATTTGTATCAAGCATATGATGTCACTGCTAATCAAGGATATGTTTTAAATTTTACCCTTTTCTGACAGATTGAGCTGTTTTACAATATTTTTAACTTAGGGTTATGAGGAAGGAAACAAAATGATCACTAGATAAATTCTGTCAAGATTTTTTTCATTTCTACATGGAACATACATCAAGAATGAATAAAGAATGCCAGATTAGACCAGATAAATTCTGTCAAGATTTTTATTCATTTCTACATGGGACATACATCAAGAATGAATAAAGAATGCCAGATTAGACCAGGCAGTCAAACAGGTTGAAAATCACTGACCCAGATTTTGATGTAACTTTAGGGTATAAAAAAAACTTATTTTTAAATCCACACATAATACTTACTGCGACATGATGGTCCTGCGGTTATACTCTTCTTGTAGCCTCTAATTGCTGTTTGAGGAATAGATCTAGAGGTCTAAAGTCGAGTCAGAATATTGACGTCCTCAAAATCCACGGGTCAAGGATAACAGTTTGTGGAATCATGCCAGCTCATTTTTGATCTGCATAAGAAAGATTGAAATATATAAATCTTGAGACTCTATTACAGCAAATTATAGAAATTCTTACTCAAATCACCGTAAATTTCGTGAAAACATCTGCAAGATCACTTGCACCTAGTTGTGCATGCGCAAGATAGTTGTCATTTTCAATCTGCATTACAATGGATGGCAGGGAAATGTAAAGTGTGCAGCAGTGTCCCCAGTGAGTTTTTTTCGCAGCTTCCCTACAATAAATTTTTGTCTAAATTTTCTTTTTCGGGTATCAAATTTTTAGTCCCAAGTGTCAGTCGGGTTTGTTATGGCCACAGCCAATAGTTACAAGGCTGGTACTGGTAGTGGTCATTGGCCCATGGGTCCAATGGGAAAGTGATTTTCCAGTGCTTGTTTTGAAGTGGCAAAATGGCCACTGAACCCATTCGTGACAGGAATTATTTAAAACCTAATTTGATCAGCTTTTATTCTTCAAATTGGCAACACCAACATTTTTCTTTTATTGCTACATTTTTCTTTAAAAAAATCATGTATCTGAAATAAATATAAATTGACAGAATGTATGATAAGTCATAAAGTTGCCAGTTTGCAGGGAAAAACGGTAATTTTAACATTTTCATCGCATTGCCAATTTAAGGATTTTAATGCTTATTTTCCTTTAAAAAAATTTTAGCATCAAACAACAAATATTGATGCAATGAAAATGGGCACAGTAAGTGTAGAATTTTTTGCTCTTTCTTCTCATGTATTTGGTATGTTTTTAGGGCTCTGCATCAAAAGTTATTAAACCAAACCACATAATGTGGACCCTCTGTCATGAATGGGTTAACTAAGTTAGCGAGATAGGGAAAAATGCCAGGCTCCGTAGAGAGTAAGTAGCATTAGCGTTTTTTGGTGTGTTTTTTTAGTTTTTGTTTTTTTTCGTTTGGGGTGTTGTTTTTTTTTTGTTTTGTTTTTGACTCTCCAGGAGTCCAGGAGCCTCCAGGCTAGGTCGAACGGAGGCGGAGGGACGGCCACCCGTAGGTCAAAACGGCGTTTTGAATAGCGAAACTAATTGCCGATGCAAACGTGAAATACACTGACTTAGATCTTCTATTATAGAGAAGAAAAGTTTTGATTTTACTTACCAGCAATGTTCCCGAGGCTCTCAATTTTCCCCTTTCTGCTTCATATTTGATGAATGAACTGAAAATGGTGAATTTTAAGAACAAAACTGACGCTTATCAGACTCATAGGTCGACAGCATGCCGTCGAATAACCAACAGAAAAGCATGCTATGTAGTTTCGGTACAGAATTGTCACATTTGCGGGACGAGGTTCAATTCATTGACCGGTAGCTCTACTACTCATCGACCACCTTTTTTTAAACCGACCACCTTCGCGCAATGCTTTCCTGCGCATGAAATCAAAAAGTATGCGTGGAACTTGGCGCAATACCCCACAGTAATCAAACAGGCTATCGTAACCAAAGTCCAACATGTCCAAGAGAAATTAGGATGAAATAACAGAATTTAATTATTTTTCAAAAAACTTTGATAATGAAAAAATGATAAATACGTGCTTAATCAATACAGAGGACGGGCAGTCAGTTTAAATAATGAGCTCACACTGGCGCCGAGTAAAAAAAACCATCACACGCGTGTCTCGCCGAGATTTCCGTGCGTATGATTCATACGAGTCAACAATCATGACAATCTGAACATGAGATGTTCATCTGCTGCATTTTCTGCACAAGTGAGACGAAATTAAGGGGAAAACCAACGAATATTTTCTGAGATACGACGTAACCAATTAAAAGCGGTCGATGAGTAGTAGGTCCAACCATACACAGGATGAGTGGGGACGGCCAACGTCCATGCCACACCATAACCTAAGTTAGACTCTACACAGAAAGATATGGATGGGGCAACATACAAATTTGTTTATATCGTAGCTAAGCGAAAAATCTCACATACTGCTGATTATTTGAAACCAATTCAATAGGAAAAACACTGATGGTTATTCTAAGCGTTGTTTAATAGATAAAAGAGACATTTTGATCATAAATATTACTAACCTTAAGGGTTTTTGTGCCAACAAATCTTTTTCTCGCAAGGAATGCAAACGAATATTGTGGTGTCTTCTAGGCAAGAATACAATATGAACATTTTAAATTTGCACTGTACTCGCACTCATAAGAGTTTTAAAAAAAAGGGGAGTGGCTGGAATTAAGTACAATCTCTTCCTAGTTATCCTGAAAAAAGTGCCCACAAGAGTAATTTTCTCATTCTCCTTGTTCGGTCCTGCAAAAATAATACTGTATCACATAATGTTTCATGAATTTGTTCATGAATAACACATTTTAAGCTATCAAAGTTTGAGCCGAGGGCAGATTGGCCACTGGGAGTCTGAGGATATTTCCACAGGCTGCTCAATATTTTGGTTTAAAGACGGTCTTTACATGAAAGGGTCACTCAACAACAAAAAGGGCCGGCAACAAAGAAAGGCCTGTCATAAACGGCAAAAATTACACTTAAAATAGCAAAAGAAATGATAATGAAAAAAAAAAGATAAGGCCTGGGGTGAACTTGACTGGAACTAGAGAATAGTAATAGTAATAATAATCAGTTCTTGTATATCGCATATTGCATTATTATCTAACGTCTCCAGCGCTTCCAAAGGACTTTGGGATATTATTACCCTTTAGCCTGGCAGCCATTACAGTGCTTAAGCATAGGGAATTCCTGCCAGGTACCCATTTGCCTCACCTGGGTCGAGTGTGGCTAATGTAGATTAATGCAGATAAATATTCAGTATAAGAAGTCTTGCCACTAGCTCATCCAAACATTGGCGTACTAGTGGGGGGATTTGGGGGCTGCTGTAAAAAAAAATCACAACTAAGGTTCTTGCGTGTGTTTTTTTTTTCTTTAATTATTTTTTGCATATCTGAAACATTGTCATTGCATCGAATTTTCTTGAATATCTAGCCGAATATTGGACCCTTTTTTATTCTATTCCAATAAATATTTATTTTCTTCCAATGAAATTCAGCAGGGGCGGCGCCAGGGTATTTTTTAAAAGGGGGGAGATGACCCATAGGTAAATTTATTTACGTTTTAAATGAAAAATAGGGGTATTATAGAGTTGCATGACCCAGCCCTCTCTTTTCCCATACTCTTCTTTCTTCCTCCTTTTTTCTTCTTTTTCTCCTCTTTTTTTTTTTTTTTTTTTGGATCATTTGAAAAATAATTGGGGCGGTCGCCCTCCCTGCGCCCCCCCCCCCCCCCTCGCCGTAGCACCGCCCCTGAATTTCAAGATTTGATGGCAGTGTGATGAATATATAAAAATTAATATCCATAAGCGAATTCTTCACATACTTATTATATTTTTCTGGATAATGATTGTGGCGCGCTTCCTCCTTTGCAACCTCTTGGCAACGGAGTCCACGGACCACAAAAATCTATCTTCTCTGGGAGTGGTTGTTTTCCTCTGCTCTTTTCTGGATACGTCACTGGCATCATTTTCTTCCGAAAAGCAATACAAAACTTGTAAACATGTTAATTGGGAGAAATATGAAGGGGAGTATATCATGATTCCGTTCACTGATAACCCTCACCTCCCAATATGGCGATTTGTTTCCTTTGGTCTTTTGTCTTCTCCATTGTTTCACGCATGACTGGATCAGGATATCTACTGCTCTCAAGACAGAAAAGGACAAGTTCTCCCTTTTAAGATATACACAAATAGTCCACAAATTCAATGGTTATAAACGAAAAATCACAAAATATAGAAAGGCTTACAACTCACAAATGCATACGCAATTCAGCGTATGTTGCAATACTTATGGCACGGGAGGGTATATAAACACAATACAAAAAATAAGTTCCCCCTAATACATATCCCTGTATATTTTTTCGATCAGGAACCTTCGATGAAATCTGAATACAGAATCATGTAGCTACACTTCTCAGCTACATTTCCTGGAAAATTCAGTCACGCTTCAGTGAACACGACAAATATGCAAAATTGTCATTTTTTTGAAGTTCACAAGCCTCCTGCCATGACTTTGATGCAGTGATATCGGAACATACTTGAAATTTTCTGCGTTTGAAGGCATGCAACATAGATTTTATTCTTTACCAAACATGCCAAATGAGTTGTACACCAAACTTCATGCTTGAGTGAGCAAGAGGTGAAAATGGCAAAAAAACTGCAGTTTTGACCTCTTTTGCGCGGTGAATTTGATCTGATGCGGAGGAATTCATGTTTTGGAAGGGTGTTTGCAACTTTTGCAAATGGTATCGATTCACGGTTGAATGAACACATCATAAAATCAAATATCACCATGTTGAAATTATCCAGTAATTATTGCCTTATTTTTGTGCACTAAAAATCTTATTGATAATATTTTTAGCATGTCTACATGACCGGTGTACATCTATCAATGATCTCATGGCATTTAATTGAAAATTCATGCTTCAATGAGCACATGGGACTAGAAAAGCTCTTCTTCCACCTATCGACCAAAATTTGATTGCCTTAATGTGGGTAACCATGATAAGTCTTCTTGGGGAGTTCGTCTGATTTAAAAGCGGAATATACAGCTAAGTCCTTCGCTGTTTTGAGTCTTTCATGATATATATATATATATATATATATATATATATATATATATATATATATATATGTATATGTATATCAGAAAAAATATAAAGAAAATTCACAACGATATATGGAATACACTGCAGGGTAACTTGGTTTGTACTTCACAAGCGCTTTCGATTTAATTCTCTTCAGGTGAAGTGGTTGTAATCTAAAAGTATCTCCTTGCAAGTACATAACCATGCTTTATATTGTACCTGTATATAAACCATGTCAAATTGTAAAAACAACCACTTCACATGAAGAGAATTAAATCGAAAGCGCTTGTGAAGTACAAACCAGGTTACCCTGTGTATTCCATATATCGTTGTGAATCCTCTTTATATTTTTTTTGTGTGTGATATTTTAACCCTGCATATCGTCGGACCTTTTGGACCCTTTGAACATTTTAATATATATATATAAAGATGATTTTTTTTTGTCTTGCGAGCAGGGGCCAAAGTAGATTTTTGCAACTTGGCAAGCAAGAAAATTGAGAAATTACGGTGGTAAAAACTTGCAATATCTCAGCACTAGAAAACTATTAGCATTACATTTTTACTCTAAATTATGATGTTGGGTTTTGCCAGGGGGGCCTGAAAGATGATCCCCCTCCCCTTGATAGGGGGAAAATCTGCCCCTTTCTTTGGCCACCACTGGTAGACAGGGGATACACTGCTCCTGTATATCTGCATATTATGTGTAAATGAGAGTAGAGACAATGAGAAAATGTACGTGCAATTAACTTGCTCTTTTAGACCACAGCTGATCGCAATACCATGAATGCCGCAATTTTAACTAGCCAAGAGGCAAAAATAATCCCCCCCCCCCGATCCCTCTCAAGAATGAAGCAAGCATCTTCCCCCTTTTTCCAAGCACCCATGATAGATGATAGATAGAATTTCCAATACTAGAAACGTTGCATCTATACGAGCGAGCGTCGGACCGAATAAGAAAATTTTGATTTTTGAATGCTGAAATTTTTGCATTTTAGAGCACTGATATGCTTATTTTACATTGTTGTAGTGCAATCTTATGATCCGAAATTTTCTCTTTTTTCTTGCGAGAAGGGGAGACAACGGTGACTCGGTGAGTGTGTGGGGGTGGGAATCCATTTTGCCCCCCTTCTTGAACACTGATCTCTCCACTAGTTAGTGTACATATCAGTGTTCTTGAATGATAGGGGCAACTGCCCCTTCTCTCCCCCCCCCCCCCCCCTCCCCCTCCTCCGCTTCCGGCGCCTATGCCTTGGAGCTGGGGGTCACAATTGTCCGGAGCAGAGGGGATTTATAAATCCACTCTGGTCCGGAGGGGTGAAGCTGTGTTACTAATTGTCCGATTCAAAGGGTAAGTGTTCACACCCATGGATACTGGTGACATTGTACTGGAACCAGAAAGCATAATATGTCAATGAAGGGGTTAAACGTCTCAAAATGGTGTTTTTCCCCCTTTCCCCTTGTGCCCCTTTTGCCCAAAGTGTACTTTTTGTCGGTGCACCCGCTTTGAAGTTCGACATCTATTCTGTGGTGAAAAGTTTTATCCTAAGATGGTTGGGTTGCTCTTAGAACTGAAACCTGATTGGCTGGCCCTCTGGTGTTGTGTAATGTTATTATGCAAAGTAGCACAGCTGATCGCGATCAAAACAAACTTACCATTTGGTTGTACACTTAGTTTTGAAACTTTGAAAACTTAGTGAAAATAGCATAAGCTTGTATGTTTTCACCTTTGAAGGATTATAAATAGTTTATATACACAATGTAGACGGCAACATTGCCCTTACTGAATTTAGAATAGCTAAA
The DNA here is from genome assembly GCA_029962745.1 of Echinometra lucunter. Taxonomy (NCBI): domain Eukaryota; kingdom Metazoa; phylum Echinodermata; class Echinoidea; order Camarodonta; family Echinometridae; genus Echinometra; species Echinometra lucunter. The sequence continues at coordinate 15,101,062 of CM057164.1, forward strand.
TTTGTTGAAAACATGGAATGGCGCGAACTCAAATTTGTCTTTCGCGCCATCTGGGTCTTGGTCTCACCCTATACGTTCGCGAATATCAAGCCGCTTACCCCGTATTTACAAACGGAGAAAAGTACATTCGATTCACATTTTATCGTCATAAAATCATTTCATGTTATATATTAAACTTAATATATTTACCGTCAACATTATATATGCTTCTTTATTTAGAGCAAGTCATATTAAATCATATATTCATGAACTTTATTTCTGTCTGGGCGCAGGTCTTTATCATTCCATTGAACTCTCGGTGAACTGGCGTACGCGCGGTGAAAGGTTATCGATAGCTTCGAAATTGTACCCTTCATGCCAGCATAACGGCGCTAAAGTAGCCAAAATGGTGAAAACCCGACACGGGGGCGACGTGGATGCTAGTCCAGGAGGAGATTTTCTTTCTCTCCGTACCAGAAGTGCAAAGAGATATTCAAGAAGTGATGCAGAAGTAAGGAAAATTTCATTTCTTTAATGCGAAATCATTTCTATTGCAAGCCTGTACTGTATGTGAGTGTATTGTGCGTGTACAATGGGGTTTCTGTGGCGGCGCGGCCGGTGCTCAGACACCACATATCATACGGACGGGGCCGCCGCACCGCGAGCGAAGCACGGTTCGATATTGTGAGAGAATGTCTGCCCGTGCACTGCAGCACAAAAACTTGGCGATAGGGTGCGTGCATTTTACCAGTGTGTTCCGTAGGGGCAGACATAATAATGTGCAGCTGTTTTGCGCGGCAAGAGAATTTTGGACAGATTGGTTTAGCCTAGACGGATTTCCTAGTTTTATGCCGACTTGTGGAAGAGAGAGAAAAAGTGTGACAAATGTTTTTTTATCTGATTACTTACTGTTAGATATCCTTTTTTAATCCATGCTAATTAAAAATAAAATTTAGCTGATAAAGCAAAGTCTAACGCAACTTAGATTTAGATTATGTTAGAGTAGGGTGTCTGGAGAAAAAAATTATTTTGCTTAGATCTAGTGTATTTCACATTAAATTTTCTTCCTGAATTTGGAAAATGATAATCTTGAAACTGACAGAAATATGATTTTTTTTTGAAAAATTCTAGTTAATTACTGCAAAATAAGAGAAAGAAATTGGACCATTTTTCAGCATTTTCCTGCCATAGGCTAGACCTAGATCTAGGCTAGATTAAGAAATCGCACACACACGAATGCAAATTTTGAGCTTCCGAGGTCCGATACGACTTTATACTTAATGTCAAAAACTTGTCCTTTTCATGACCAGATAGGAAATTTTATAATCTTTTTAATGGTGTGAATTTTTTATAGACCCTAGGTTTGAATATCAGATCACAGTGCAAATTGAGAAAAAGTGACAAAAATTGTACAAAACAGAAAACTTCAGTTTCCCATAGGAGACGCATGGGAAATGGCAATCTGAATACACACAGTTTATAAGGGTTTGCAGTTTATCTTGTATTTTTATTTCTAGTGAGCCTAAAAACTTGTTCTTAGGGTCGAAAGGATGACCAGAATTTTCTCTTTCCATACATTCCAAATATGAGATGAAAAATAATTCAGATCACATTTTAATTTCATGATGAATTTGCCCCAAAATTGTGCCATTTTTTCCCCCTGAATCACACGCTTTTAAGCTGACACTTTTCAGTGTGACTTCAGACACCCTAATTAGAGCTAAAATTGTGAAGAGAAAAAATTCAAGAAGATTAAAAAAAAGAGAGAGAATTGTGGAGAGTGAGTGTGAATTCACTTTGAGCCATGGTCCTGGAGTCCAACAGTTTTGTAATGTTCTAACTGTTAGATCTAGATCTAAATAAATTCTAAACTTAACCGTAGATCTAGGCCTAGACCTATAATAGTCCCCCTCAGATCTCGGCTGTTGATCGCGCGATCGCGACGAAAATCAGCATGCACGTCACCCACAATGTAATCTCCAAAATTGTAGTTAATTTTTACAAAATTATTCAAATTTATTTTTGATTAGTCTAATTAAAATGAGAATTCAGCTGTAAATCTGTAAATACAGCTCCAAAAACTGCTAAATTTTGGTCTAGACTCTAGACACTCTTTTTAGGATTCTTATCAAATTACATTAAAAAAATGGCGGTATAAAATTTTTTTTCTTATGTATTTTATTGTTTTTAAAATTTCTTATGTATTTCTTTGTTTTTCCACTTTTTGTTTTTTATTGTTTTTTCGATGGAAATCGTCGCCAACACTATTCCAATCATAAACAACATGAAATTAATTGTTTTCAATCAGTAAAAGTAAAATTTATTATACAATTATGAATTTGGCTAGAAACAGAATTTGCTTTGGATTTGTACATGAAGTCATGTTGTTGAGCAATTTTGGGTCTGACATACACTTACAAAATTTTGCGTAGCTTCGGAACCACATACCCAGGCGTCGCGAATTTGATCTCAAAAGTTGCGCAAGACTTGAAAGAAAAAAGTCATGAAACGTCGCGGTGTGAGCTTTTCATGTTAAGGATATATCGCGAAAAATGCCGAGGGGGGCATGGTATTGGAATCATGGGTGTTATGTAGTGGCGAGAAGTTCCGAGAACCATGCTTGTACATTGTCTGTTCAATGCAGATACTAGCCTAGGTTTATATTGTAAATATGCTTTGATTCAGTATGAGCAATGAAGTTTATTTGCTTGGGGGAAAAAAAAAGATCATGAATATTTAGAATCATAAAAAAAGTTGACAAGACCAAACGTTAGCAACTCTGAGTCTGACATCTTACCCACAATCTTACCCACAAAAAAATCACATGACACAAGACAGGGATGCTTTCTCGATCCGATGTGATATCTTTAGCATGCTCTACATTTACTATGGTACTCAGCAAAGTAATAAAAAAAAATGGCACTTTGGGGGAAAAACGGGCACTTACATGTACAAAGGGTGAACACAAGAAGGAAAAATAGTTTTTTTAAGATTCTGCAACACATTTCTTTATTTAGCACACTTGTAAGGATCATTTTTTTATATATTTGTTTCTATTCTTTGCCTAACTGATTTGCAGTAGTGAATACTGCTCTGATTACTCATGTGAGCGAGCATAATGCTAAATCTTCAGGAAAAATTTTTTATTTTTTTTTTGCTGCAGACCATGGTATTTGCATTATTTACAGTGATAAGTGATTTGAAGATAAGGATGTTGCAAACTTATTTTAGGGCTCTTCCCTATCTTTCATCTACTACTCACCCATTCATTTTCCTTATTGACCAAGCTATAATTTTCAACGCATTTGTGTGGTCTCAAGTTTATTCCTTTTGTGCAGGTGCATGCGTTATACACATGTGTAAGTAAAAACATAGTAACTGGGTTTTTTTAGACAACTTTTGCATCGCACTCAGGATGAGCCTGGAGGATGGAGGCATCAAGACGGAGATTGAGCTGGGTCCTGTGGAAGGTTGTTCCTCAGGAGATTGAGATCACTATTGCTGTGAAAAGTTGACGACATTTTCTTCCAGGGTTTTTATTTTTTTTGAAATACCAACAACAATTTGATAGAGTCAGGAGTGAAATCAAATTTTCTCTCTGCTTGATATATACACTGTATATACAGTATGTTCTGATTTTTTGAAAAGCATTGTAATATTAGTGTGGACTGTGGACTTCACCTTTTATTAGGGCTGAGTCATAAAGATTTATTTGCAAAACGTTTAACTGTTTTAAAGATACGGGCGGTTTCGTTTAACCATATAAAACTAACTTAGTCTTTAGATGAAAAAAATTAATATAATGAAAAATAAGCCTCCCTCACAACTGCCCAAATATTGCTAAAATTCACATCTCAGACCTATTAAATGTCCTTCCAATGTCCATATTTCCTTGAAAGTGGTTTAATTTGGTTGTAAACTAATGATAAAAAGAGAAATTACCAGTTCCTTCCTAGGTCGTTCAGAGCTTTCACTGATCTCGTAAACTACATCACCAAACATTAACATCACATGTGGGACTGTTCTGCAATTCTAGCGGTGTTTCAGGAAAAATCAAACATCATGTTATTTCTTCCTGGAGTAAAAATTTATTATCTACCCTACATTCTTCATTGAAAAATAATAGATACGGCTGTCAAATTATCGATACCTACTTTATTGGTACTTTCCCTACGCTAGGAAGGAACTAGTAATTTCCCTTTTTATTGTTAGTTTACAACGAAATTAAATCACTTTCAAGGAAATGTGAACATTGGACATAGGACATTCCATAGGTCTAAGATGTGAATTTAAGCAATATTTCTGAAGTGGGTTTTTTGGTTAGTTTTGGTTTGTTTGTTTGTTTTTCTTTTTCTTTTTTTTTAACAGGTAACCATTTTCCTAAACAGCAAAACGGTTTGGCTTCTGGCGGTCGTTTAAACGTCGGTTAAACGTTTTGACACACCCGTACCTTATATGGCTACGAATAGAGCATTTAACTGTCGCTGAACACATCTAATTTTAGTACAGTACCATGATATGTACAAAAATGTTAATTGAAAAGTAAATTACTTTACCCCAGTACTGATATACCCTTGCATTTACACTTCGTTTTGTGTTTTGGTGTGATTTTTTAGCAACATATATCTAGATCCATCTTTTATATTTCATGTTTCAGTTATTCTTAAAATCTAGAATATTTCAACTATTTCACTCCTCAATTTGACAGGATAATATTCTCTCCAGTGGGGATGACAACACTCCCAGGAGCAAGAGACAAAGAATTGTTTCAGTGACAGCAACAGGAACCTCAGAAAGTCCAAGATACAGGGGCATCACTAGAAGAAGGTAAGAAACTCGTAAGAGAGATGCTGCTTTTGGACCTACCACTACACTTTCATTTTTATTGAATAATTTCAACAGTGCATCCCCACTTAAGTATAAATAATAATCTCCAAATTTTATTGTCCGAGAGAGGAAATTCTTTTTGCCCAATTGATCGTGGGCCCGGCAGCCACTGAGCAGCGCCAGATCAACGTTGCGCTATCCTTTTACTCTTGAACGCCAAAGAAGGTAGCAGCAACTCCCATCTTTTAACGTCTTTTGGTATGACGCGGCCGGGGTTCGAACCCGCGACCTCCCGGTTGTGAGGCGGACGCTCTACCTACTGAGCCAACACATCGGTTATATATAAGAAAATGGATGAATGCAAATGAAAATTTAATATGAAAAAAATTGAACGAGACATATTATGCATACCAATCCCAGCTATCACAGATCAGGGGCTTCCCCACCCACCCCCGAGCAGGTGACACCAAGTCCAGTGCGAACCAGGGGCAGAGGTAACACCCCTGACTCGACGATGCCCAGTGGCAACCGTACACCATCCACGTCCAGGCAGACGCCAAAGAACCAGAAGGAATCTGCATTAAGCCGATCCAGGGAATTCCGCAGCCTGACGAAAGACAGTCATGTGGAGGTGATTGAAGAGGAGGATGACGATGCTGGTATACGTCGTAGTCGGCGAGCAAAGAAGCAGATTTATAGCACCATGAATCAGAACCTTCTCAGTATGTAATCCTTCATTATGAAGTTTGTGCCTTTAAAATTTAGAGTAGTGGTTTGATTTGTGCATCTCTCAATTTTCTCTGCTTGGGCTTTAAATAATTTTCAGGGCCAGCGGGGCCCCCATGTGACTCAACATCTGTAGCAAAAAATAATGAGGTATTGGTGTTGTAAGGTTGGATTTAGTTGAAGCTAAAATCGTCTTGAGTACGGTGAAACAACTTGTTTTTCTTTTTCTGGGTGTTGGTTGGATGAAGTCATGGGAGGGTTCTGTAATACAAGGAACTTTAGTATCTGAAAGGTTTTAAAATGCTAGTGATGTCTTCTTTCACTGCAAGAAAAACCTGTTCATTAATTCCAGAAGTTCAGTGTTGATACTGAAGTACTTCACAACATAATTTTTTTTTTACAAATCAGGACTAATAAAAATTTTTGAAAATATGGGGAGGGATGATTTACACAAGATTTAGGGGTGAATAATGAATGTATAAATCATGTTAATTTTCAAAAAGAAAAAATGTGTTTTTGTTAAGTGGAAAGCAATGTTTATATTACGTTTGTTTGATTTTTTCCTTTCTGTTTTTAAAAAGCTGAAATGATGTTGGCTGGAGGTGCAAATCCAAGCCCAGAAGAGGTTATGATACGCAGGAAGAAACCTTTGAGACCAGTGAGGAAAGAAGACACTGATGATGAAGAGGAGGAGGAGGAGGAGGAGGAGGAGGAGGAAGATGAGGAGGAGGAAGGAAAAGAGGATGAAGTGGTAATTATTATAGAGCTGCTCAGAATTTTAAATGGTCATTGAGACCCCTCCCCCCCCCCAACAAAACAAAATTCCCTGATATTTGGTGGGTGGACATACTCTATTTGATATCATATCTCAGTCGTGCATGTTTTCCTTCATCGTCAGGATTTAACAATGTGCTAGTGATTCCAAAATATTTTATTTTTTCATGAAGATCATGTGAAATTCTTGAAAATAATGGCGTTGGCATATTGCAGAGTTAGGTGCTATTTCACTCTGTTTTTCTTATGCATTGAAATTAAGAGTATACAAATCCAGCAGATTAAAAAATAGAAAAGAGTATTTTCTTCTCTTTTTTTCCAATGTAAATTGCAAGTACATATATGTTCCTGAGTAAAAATGTCTTGGTTCTTCATATAGATCAAATTAAATTGAATTTTGCTGACTTTTTTCTTTTTACTTTTTAAATTAGAGTGAGGCAGGTACGGACATGTACTCCCGTATCAAGAACAGACAAATCCAGAAGAGATTGCAAAGACAGCGAGAAAGGGAAGAGGAAAGGCTCCGCAGGCAGCAGGAGAAGGAGGAAGAGAAACGGAGAAGACAAAAGAAGAAGCAAGACAGTGATGATGAAGAAGACGATGATGAGGAGGATGATTCTGATGAAGATGATTCTGATTCCGATGAGGATGACTCAGATGAAGAAAGTGAAGGTAGGTGATCTGATCAGTGGATAAAAAGAGAGAGAGATAGTCAGAGAAGGAGACAGGTAGACAGAGGTGGAGAAAAACAGAGAGTGTGTGTGTGAGAGAAATAGAGAGAATGAGAGAAAGATGGAGGGAGAGAGAGAGAGAGGCAGCTAGAGAAAAGGACAGAGGAAGAGAGACAGAGAGAAAAAAAAAAACCCAGTCTAATGATACCCTACACCAAATAGGATAATCAATTGTTATTCTAAATCATATTTCTGGATATGTGTGATTTTTCAAGCTTACATAGTCTCCTAGAATTCATCTGCTCAATTGTCAGAAACTTGTTATTTTTATATTATTCCCAGTTCCTTGACTTAACATTCTGTTCTTTCACAAACAGAAGAGGAGGAAGAGGAGCCACAGTCCCAGTATTCACTACGTCAGCATCGTCAGATCACCAAGCGATATTCAGCTCCAATGTCTGGTAAGTAGAGCAGAGCAGGGGCCCGTCTTACAAAGAGTTGCGATCGATTTGGATCAATCACAACTTTAAGATTGATCTCACCTCCTATCTCTTAAATACACGGTTGAGATCAATGTCAAAGTTGAGATTAATTCGAATCGATGGCAACAAAACTTGTCTTCTTTCATATCCACTATCTACTTCAAATGTTTGGATAGGCTCTGGCACATTGTAGGGCCTTCTCATTTGCTGCTGCTAGATCTTCCAGACAGCACTGTTCATCAAGGAGTAGGCAGTATCAACTGCCACATTTCTATGAAAAATATGCTCTCAGCCAATCAGATGGAAGGATTTCAGTAGCTTATGACAGTTATTGCAACTTGTTAGTGATAATGAGTTTTATGATAGATGTCAAACATTCTCCCTGAAGCCTCTAGCGAGAAAAGTTGTAGTCGAGGGAAAATCTGAGAATCAAACAAAGTTGGGTTAAAGGTCGAAATTGTCTTTTGAGTTTTCAAATTCTGTTATAATAATATCAAATAACGAAATATAATTTTTTTTTAATTGAAAGAAATCCCCACAATTTTCCTAATGCAAATGTCATCAAAATTTTAAAAAATAGTAAATAGACCTAACTTTCATGAAATGTAGAACTCAAATACTATCGGGAAGGGTGCCACATAAGTACTTATGTAGTGAAATTAGGTGTTTTAGGGATGGTAAATGGAATTAAAATAGGTCATACGAATTGTTGATGGAATGATGTGTTTACCCAAATATAAAAAAGACATTTAGTAGGGTTTTTATGTCTCCACCCACCGTAGGTGGTTGCCGGAGGCATTATGTTTTCGGGTCGTCCATCCGTCCCCTTTGCGTTCTCGCGATAACTTAAGAACCGTTTGACGGATCAACTTCAAACTTGGCTTGTGTATGCATATGGGACGGACAATGATCTGATTAGATTTTGGAGTCTCAAGGTCAAAGGTCAAGGTTATAGAGGTAATAATACACATAAAAATGGCTCGTGCTCGCGATAACTTAAGAACCATTTGACAGATTGGCTTCAAACTTGGCTCATGTATGCACATGGAAGGGACAATGGTCTGATTAGATTTTGGGGTCTCAAGGTCAAGGTCAAAGGTGATAGAGGTCATTATGTACATAGAAATTGCTTGTTCTTGCGATAACTTAACAACTCTGTGATGGTTCATCTCCAAACTTGGCTCATGTATGCATATGGAAGTCTCATAATTGTCTCATTAGATTTGGGGGTCACAAGGTCAAATATGTCATTTTATACATGAAAATAAAAAAAAATCAACATAAATGTGCCATATACTTCCGATCTGGCAATCGCGGAGGCATAAATTTTGACCGCGCGTGGTCGAGGATTCATCTAGTTTTATGAAATGTTTTTATGTTCTCCCTTTGTACAGAACCCATGAGGAAACGGCAACAGAAGTATGAGGATTTCATCAATCCCCATTCACCTCTGAGGAGACGTCATTTCAAACACAAGAAGCATCTCACTCCTGTGCATAGCCCCAGGCTAAAACGAAGGTATCTTTTGATTGCTGTATTATTCCTGACATTGTTATTTCTCTCATTGCTTGAAAAGCAGATATATGTCAAGAGTTTGAATGCAAAACCGATAAACATGTATCCATTTTTGTCAAACTGAGATATTTGCAATTGAAGATCAAGAAAAATAAAGAAAATAATAAGAAAATGTATGCTAATTTTTATGATAACTTCAACAATATACCTTTATTATTTCCTACTATATGATAATGACCTTACATTAAAAATTTTCAAAAATGGCCTTAATCGGTCTTTGCATTTAAACTCTTCATATGCTTAATAATATAGAAGCCAGCAGAACTGCTGCTAGAAGTAGTGTCTGGAGGAATTGGTAATATGAATTACTTCCATACAAAGGGCATTATAGGGCATTGACTAAGATTTTTAAACCCATGAATCCTTATGATTTTTAACCTTTCTTGTACAAGACCACTGCTCAGTCATTTAGCTATTACACTTAGTCATGGGTAGTATCTACTAACAAATATTACGATTGTTTGTTGTTGTTCCTCTTGTTGTTGGAGGGCCATGTTCTGTTTGTCCAGTAAATTAACCCATAGACGTACAGCGTCGTCTAAAGGCGACGTTTTGGGTGTTGTGAGAAAACTAGGCCTTCCCATGACCTGGGACCTGGACAGGAAGAAAGAGCGAAAATTGGCCAATCAGGAGGTACCTCTCATACCTCATGAATAAATTTGCATGCTGAGCTATTCATTTTAGAAAGGCCCCAATTGGACATTTCACTCTGAGTCCGTACGAGCCTGGAAAATGTTGACGTCGCTGCATAGAAACCGCGCGTATCCCGGGAAATCCCCTATTATCGATATCTGCGATCGCAATATTGTCTGACTGGGACTCAAACATGGCCACCAGTTTGGCTCTGCGATACGCAGGGAAGCTAGTTTTCACCCTTTATTTGCATTGTCTCATCATTTTTTCATTCATTTACATCCATTTAAACATTTGTTCAGGATAATTCTTACTTTCTGTGGATATATTAGCGTTTGATTTTTTTGTCTAGTGGAGTTTTGGTGAGTTGTGGTTGAGCATTGTGTTTCTTTGATGCGACGTTGATCTGTGCACTGTGCACTAGCGCAACAGTTTTTAGTTTGACTACGTCAGTGTGTGATTTTTCCCCTGTCGTTTCTGCTTTTAGTTTTGCTTCTACACCCTTCTGTCGTCACTGTGAATAACTGTCATGTGATGTATCTTTATTTCTTTACGGAAAATTGTGTTCCTTTGTTGTTTATTTTCCATGGTTTAGCCTGAATTTCGCCTAAACCAATAATCTCTTTTATTTGTGCAGCGCCATGCTGTGACCTGTGTGTGTGTGTTGGATGCACTACTTACGTGTCGTGTATACCGTACGTTTGACTGTGAAGTGTGAGTGTAAACAACCGAGCGACTTTGGTCTCAATCTCTGCAATCCTATTTTTAGTAGCCAAATTATTGATACATCTGGGAAATACAGTTCCTAAATGTGTTTATTCTCTTTCCTCGTTGTTGTGTTAGAATTGAGAATGAAAAATATAACATGAAATTGTGTTATATCTTGTACATCATTTTTTCATCGACATCGTGAATCAGTGCCCTGAATGTCTGCACCTGCACCAAGCTGGTGGCCATGCATTCCAACACCTAGACTATATGGCTTTGCCATTTATGAAAAATATGAATAGCCACCCCTAATCCCCCCTAATCCTAGTAAAGACAATCACAAAAACAATTCTACTTCTCTTCCAAAATTTTCCCCCTGAATTTCTCTTCCTCTTTGATGATAGAGACAGTGTATCGCTATTGGGGAAAAAATGGGGAGAGGAACACTTGTTACAAATCTGATTCATAATTCAGGCCTTGTTTCCCATTCTCAACCTCTCTTCTTATCATCTCAATTTATTTTCTGGCTGGCCAAGACCGAATTTGTTTATAAACAGGAGATAACATTTCGATAAACACCACCAAAAATCTGTAAACACAATGCAGCTGGCCTGTGCACGTGGCCTGGCGCTGGCCTGGGAGCTTGATCTAGCTGGGGTCGCTAGTCTTTATTTCTAGTAATTATTCACTTACTATTTATTCTAATAAGCTTCTTTATTACAGTTTTGATGTATTTTCATTCATTTGAATGTCGAATCCAATTCAGACAACTGTGTCACTTGCTCAAATTTCTTATTACAATATTTGCCTAAATAACATGTCTCTAAAAATGCTTACATACATTTGAAAGGTTTAGAAGACAAGACTATACATTCACGCTTCGTTCAGATCACGATACACATTCCACTGCACTGCACAATGTCTGTTATCGGGCGGGAAAGTGATCAGCGTATGGCATTGTCCTAAAATTTGCATACGCAGTGTGGGTTGTTCTATTTCTTTCAGGGGGGTGAAACTTTCGGATTTCATTGATTTTGCATTATTTATAAATCAAAACATGATTGCATGTACATACCTATTCATTTTTCATGTAAATAAATTCAAATAATACAACAATCCATTCTATAATTCTACATTTTTATGATCATACTTTTGACGTATTTGTCTGATCCCTTTGTGAGAAATAAACTCTGCCGTCTGGACTTTTTCGTGGATGGGAGATTCCATGATCGTATGGGGGTGAAACATGCAATAGGTTTGGAAAATGAATGGACCATAATGATATATTGCACTATATGAAGAACAGAGTAGAGTGATAAGATGTTTGAATTATTTCATTCTATTGACAAGACACAGAAAATGAAGAGATACGTGATGGCATTTTTTTTTCCCAATGAATAAAATCCTTTTCTTGAGCGCGGACCCTTCAACTAAAATGCAGATGCCAAGGGCTAAAAATAGGATGAGACTAGCGTTGCCGGCGGGAAGGTGTGTACTTTTTGAGTGATCGATGGAAATCATAGTAAAGGCTTGTACGTCTATGGGTTAAGGAAGCAAGAGGCTTTGGTAACTAAAAATCAAGGGCTATCTGAAGCCTGTTGCATCATACAATGTAGGTGGTAATGCTATATGTTTATACCAGGGGAAAAAATAATTAATTTTTTTCCGGGGCTACTTTTTTAGCCCACTGGCCCGAATTTGCTACTTTGTATTACAGTTAACATTGGACCCTATGACAATTTCAGAGGCTCTTTTTTAGTTTTCCAGGGCTCTTTTTGGCATTTCGGGGGCAAATTTGCCCTGAGCCCCCGTGTATTTTTTCCCCTGGTTTATACCCCTGCCAAACAAAGTTTGAAGGGGGTACGTGTATATAAGAATCAGCATGCGGTCAGTTGGTCCATTGCAAATTTTGCAGATCAAACTACTTCCTCATTTTTTGAGCAGTGCTCGTGAAATTCAGCACACGCATTGGTCTTGGGTTGAAGATGTGCAAGACATATTTTTTAATGTGTCGGAAATGGTGTTGCCATGGTAACGCAATATTATGGCAGTAAATCAGGAAAATATTGCGGACCAAACTACCTCCTCATTTTTAGAGCAATGCTTGTGAAATTTGGCACACACATTTACGATGGAGGTATTTATCACCTTCAGCGATATTATTTTCTTAATTATTTTCTTCATTTATTGTGTATCTCAGGACACACCATGGTGCTCGTGACCTCTCATCCACTAGTTCAGAAGATTCTGATGATGAGAGAAGGTTTGAACGCAGGAAGAACAAGAGCATGATGAGAGCTAGAAACAGGTAAGAAGCCCTTCTCCTTGTTCAGTTATGCAACAAAGACAGTCTGCTTTTGTTGCATAGGGTTTTTCTAGTTAATGATGATAATATTTGTTGAGCTTAATATAGCACTTACTGGATGCTTTGCAAACAAACATACGAAACAAAATGAAACAAAAACAGAATCGACCAGCTGAAACATACTAAAGACAAAAGAATTATAACTTATATTTCTCAGAAGTGACAAAGTAAAATTGATAATACACTCATAATATACTCTTAAACATTTTGATATACATTCTAGCAAAGTGACCGGCAGAGCGATATAAGTAGCTGATGAAAGTGCTAACTACTGTGTAATATTACCCTGATCATCATATTTATATTATATTGGATGGCTCTGAATGGGATACCAGAAAATATTCCACAAGTTAGGGCCAATATTGTACTCATCTCCGATTCGTACAATATTGGCCCTGTCGAGTGGAATATTTTCTGGTATGCCATGAAATAAAGCTATCCAATATAATTATTATTATCTATTCCCCGCAGAAAAGTGATTTAGAATGCGGCGAAATTTTTTTCATCAACCACGTTCAGTTTAATAGGGCCCCTCATCATATTCGTTTCAATCACACAAGTTTGACTTTCTTCTTTGTGACGGCTTTTAAGTATTGACTCAGCTCTTTATGACGTCATTTAAGTATTCAGTTGCGCAATGCGTTGTCGTAAATTGCATTGTAAATTTCGCACCGTCGCGTATACGCATGGTTCAGGTGCATGCAATATGGCATAATATTGCACGGCAAAATTGTACATGAGCCTATGGGGAATTGGGGCTTTTATAATAATAAGAAGAAGAAATACAGCATTTTTAATGCACCATCAATCTAGTTAACCCATAGACGTACAAGCCTTTACTATGATTTCCATCGATCACTCAAAAAGTACACACCTTCCCGCCGGCAACGCTAGTCTCATCCTATTTTTAGCCCTTGGCATCTGCATTTTAGTTGAAGGGTCCGCGCTCAAGAAAAGGATTTTATTCATTGGGGAAAAAAATGCCATCACGTATCTCATCATTTTCTGTGTCTTGTCAATAGAATGAAATAATTCAAACATCTTATCACTCTACTCTGTTCTTCATATAGTGCAATATATCATTATTGTCCATTCATTTTCCAAACCTATTGCATGTTTCACCCCCATACGATCATGGAATCTCCCATCCACGAAAAAGTCCAGACGGCAGAGTTTATTTCTCACAAAGGGATCAGACAAATACGTCAAAAGTATGATCATAAAAATGTAGAATTATAGAATGGATTGTTGTATTATTTGAATTTATTTACATGAAAAATGAATAGGTATGTACATGCAATCATGTTTTGATTTATACATAATACAAAATCAATGAAATCCGAAAGTTTCACCCCCCTGAAAGAAATAGAACAACCCACACTGCGTATGCAAATTTTAGGACAATGCCATACGCTGATCACTTTCCCGCCCGATAACAGACATTGTGCAGTGCAGTGAATGTGTATCGTGATCTGAACGAAGCGTGAATGTGTAGTCTTGTCTTCTAAACCTTTCAAATGTATGTAAGCATTTTTAGAGACATGTTATTTAGGCAAATATTGTAATAAGAAATTTGAGCAAGTGACACAGTTGTCTGAATTGGATTCGACATTCAAATGAATGAAAATACATCAAAACTGTAATAAAGAAGCTTATTAGAATAAATAGTAAGTGAATAATTACTAGAAATAAAGACTAGCGACCCCAGCTAGATCAAGCTCCCAGGCCAGGCCACGTGCACAGTACACAGGCCAGCTGCATTGTGTTTACAGATTTTTGGTGGTGTTTATCGAAATGTTATCTCCTGTTTATAAACAAATTCGGTCTTGGCCAGCCAGAAAATAAATTGAGATGATAAGAAGAGAGGTTGAGAATGGGAAACAAGGCCTGAATTATGAATCAGATTTGTAACAAGTGTTCCTCTCCCCATTTTTTCCCAATAGCGATACACTGTCTCTATCATCAAAGAGGAAGAGAAATTCAGGGGGAAAATTTTGGAAGAGAAGTAGAATTGTTTTTGTGATTGTCTTTACTAGGATTAGGGGGGATTAAGGGTGGCTATTTATATTTTTCATAAATGGCAAAGCCATATAGTCTAGGTGTTGGAATGCATGGCCACCAGCTTGGTGCAGGTGCAGACATTCAGGGCACTGATTCACGATGTCGATGAAAAAATGATGTACGAGATATAACACAATTTCATGTTATATTTTTCATTCTCAATGGGAACACAACAACGAGGAAAGAGAATACACATTTAGGAACTGTATTTCCCAGATGTATCAATAATTTGGGTACTAAAAATAGGATTGCAGAGATTGAGACCAAAGTCGCTCGGTTGTTTACGCTCACACTTCACAGTCAAACGTACGGTATACACGACACGTAAGTAGTGCATCCAACACACACACACAGGTCACATCATGGCGCTGCACAAATAAAACAGATTATTGGTTTAGGCGAAATTCAGGCTAAACCATGGAAAATAAACAACAAAGGAACACAATTTTCCGTAAAGAAATAAAGATACATCACATGACAGTTATTCACAGTGACGACAGAAGGGTGTAGAAGCAAAACTAAAAGCAGAAAAGACAGGGGAAAAATCACACACTGACGTAGTCAAACTAAAGACTGTTGCGCTAGTGCACAGTGCACAGATCAACGTCGCATCAAAGAAACACAATGCTCAACCACAACTCACCAAAACTCCACTAGACAAAAAAATCAAACGCTAATATATCCACAGAAAGTAAGAATTATCCTGAACAAATGTTTAAATGGATGTAAATGAATGAAAAAATGATGAGACATTGCAAATAAAGGATGAAAACTAGCTTCCCTGCGTATCGCAGAGCCAAACTGGTGGCCATGTTTGAGTCCCAGTCAGACAATATTGCGATCGCAAATATCGATAATAGGGGATTTCCCGGGATACGCGCGGTTTCTATGCAGCGACGTCAACATTTTCCAGGCTGGTACGGACTCAGAGTGAAATGTCCGATTGGGGCCTTTCTAAAATGAATAGCTCAGCATGCAAATTTATTCATGAGGTATGAGACATACCTCCTGATTGGCCAATTTTCGCTCTTTCTTCCTGTCCAGGTCCCAGGTCATGGGAAGGCCTAGTTTTCTCACAACACCCAAAACGTCGCCTTTAGACGACGCTGTACTTCTATGGGTTAACTAATCAGAGGTGCAGAGGGATATAAGAAGTAAAAGAGATAAGGAAAGAGAGAGAAAGAAGGAAAATGCATATGTAAATGAACATGTTTATATATATGAGTGTATATCAACAAATATTTAACTAAAATACGATGTGAACATGTGTGATTTGAGATACTTTTTGAATGTTTCTAGCGATTCTGCTGATCGGATCCTCAGTGGGAGAGCATTCCAGAGCGATGGCGCTGCATAAATAAAGGCTTGTTCTCCGAGGGTTGAGCTGCTTCTGTGGACTGTTAACTGTTTGCTAGTGGAGGAGCGGAGACTTCTGCGGGAACATATTCTGAAATGAGGTTCTGCAAGTACTGTGGGGCCTGACTGTGCAATGCTTTCCATGTGTGGAAAAGAATTTTAAACTCTATTCTTTTTGATACAATACAATATGCAATATGCTCTGATATTGCACAGACAATCATGCAAACAAAATATACTTGTTTTTAATGCACTGCTAAAATGCCTTATATAGTTAATAATTATATTATATTGGATGGCTCTGAATGGGATACCAGAAAATATTCCACAAGTTAGGGCCAATGTTGTACGAATCGGAGATGAGTACAATATTGGCCCTATCGTGTGGAATATTTTCTGATATTCCATGAAATAAAGCTATCCAATATAATTATTATTATCTATTCCCCACAGGAAATTGATTCAGAATCTAGCAATAACTATTTCATTAACCACATTCAGATTACTAGGGCCCCTCATCATATTCGTTTCAATCACACAAGTTTGACTTTCTTCTTTGTGACATCATTTAAGTATTGACTCCGCTCTTTATGACGTCATCTAAGTATTCAATTGTGCAATGCGTTGTTGTAAATTGCGTTGTAAATTTCACGCAGTTGCGCATACGCATGGTTCAGAGGCATGCAATATGGCATAATATTGCACGGCAAATTTGTACATGAGCCTATGGGGAATTCGGCCTTTTATACAATATGCTCTGATATTGCACAGACAGTCACGCAGACAAAATATACATGTTTTTAATACACCGCTAAAATGCCCGATATAGATAATAATCAGTAATAGTTCTCTTCTTGTTCAACTTTGTGTACGTCTCATTAGACTTGGTACAGATTTTCTAACCTGCTGATTTTCCAAATATTTGAATGAAAAATTCTTGTGTGGTCTGTTATGTGTATATTCCAGAAAGAACTGTTAATCATTGCAGGGTTCTCACTAGAAAAATATCCACACACGGTTCCCCTTCTGCGCAAAGCGTGGAAGTTTTGGAAGTGTTACGGAATAACACCTAGAGTTAGGTGTGGCGGCAGTATATGCTCTAGCAAAAGGATGAAAAATTACTTCTTGGTGTACAGGAGTTGTCTACTAATGGCATAATAGCAAAAATACATTACCAAAAAGCAAAACAATCTGTGGCATTTATCATTATTGTTAGGAATATATACTCCAATATTATTATGCCTCCGCCCACCGCAGGTGGTTGCTGGAGGTATTACGTTTTCGGGTCGTCCGTCCGTCCGTCCGTCCGTCCGTCCCGTTTTCATTCTCACGATAACTTAAGAACCGTTTGACGGATCAACTTCAAACTTGGCTCGTGTATGCATATGGGAGGGACAATGATCTGACTAGATTTTGGAGTCTGAAGGTCAAAGGTTAAGGTCATAGAGGTAATAATACACCTAAAAATGGCTCGTTCTCGCGATAACTTAAGAACCATTTGACAGATTGGCTTCAAACTTGGCTTATGTATGCACATGGAAGGGACAATGATCTGATTAGATTTTGGGGTCACAAGGTCAAAGGTCAAAGGTCATAGAGGTCATTATGTACATAGGAATGGTTCGTTCTCGCGATAACTGAACAACCATTTGAAGGATCAATTTCAGACTTGATTCATGTATGCATATGGGAGGGACAATGATCTAATTAGATTTTGGAGTCTCAAGGTCAGGTCAATAGGAATATATACTCCAATATTTTTATGCCTTTGCCCACCGCAGGTGGTTGCCGGAGGCATGTTTTCGGGTCGTCCGTCCGTCCGTCCCGTTTTCGTTCTCGTGATAACTTAAGAACTGTTTGACAGATCAACTTCAAACTCAGCACATGTATGCATATGGGAAGGACAATGATCTAATTAGATTTTGAGGTCTCAAGGTCAAAGGTCATAGAGGTCATTAAGTACATAGAAATGGTTCGTTCTTGCGATAACTCAACAACCATTTGAAGGATCAACTTCAGACTTGATACATGTATGCATATGGGAGGGACAATGATCTGATTAGATTTTGGGGTCTCAGGGTCAAAGGTCATCTGAATTTGAAAATGCCGTTATGTGCCTCCCTCCGCGTGATACGCCAATGCACACAGTACGGTAAGGTGAGTCATACGCGCATGTGCACTCCTTATGTCTATTCTGTGCAACCGACCCTCGTATATTTTTCAAACATTGGTTCACATTTTTGATATTTAAAAATACTTCCTGTGGATATTATACTTTGAAACTTTTAGACTGGTATTTTTACACTATAACCCTTATGTTTATCCCATTTTCAAGTAACAAAACAAGATTTTTTAAAATCATAACAATGTTAACCAATGTCTTTAGCAACTCTGTGACGGTTCATCTCCAAACTTGGCTCATGTATGCATATGGAAGTCTCATAATTGTCTCATTAGATTTGGAGGTCGCAAGGTCAAAGATGTCATTTTATACATGAAAATAGAAAAATCAACATAAATGTGCGATATGTTTCCGATCTGGCTATTGCGGAGGCATAAATTTCGACCGCGCACGGTCGAGGATTCATCTAGTTTTACCCTTGTTTCCACGCATGGTACTGGAACCATGAGTGTTATGTACTGCAGAGAACCATGCATTGGCACTTTGAAGAGATTCTTTTTTTCTTGGATGAAAATTGAAATAAGGGACTATTGAACAACTTATGTTGCATGTGACGCATTAACACATTCACTTCTGAATTCTCAAATTTCCATAGGCTATAATACAGGGCCCACCCGGTTCCAGGAGCCAAAGGGTTAAGATAATTGGCCACTTGTGATATGTGCCCTCTCCGCTTCACTGGGACCATTTTACATGAGCACTCATGCTAATCACATCACAGTGTGCTACCAAAGAATTGATATTCCAACATCCTGTGATCCTGTCTCGAAATCAAGAACAAAAACATGCTTTGTTTTCATGTGTTTAATGTCATCCTTGTTAACTGATTTTTTTTTCCCCAGGTGTCTTCCAATGAACTTGACTATGGATGATATATCAGGTGGAGTGCTCAAGGATAGACAGAGAATAGGAGGTAGCCTGGCTGATGTAGATCCTATGAACATTGATTCCTCCGTGAGTATTTTTCATGATTCTGTGAGAAATTATCTAGCAACAGTTTCTCCATGGTTAGATTTCTATAACTAATCCATTTCTTGTCTCCTAACCTTGACCAAATTCTGTACCTAACCCTGTAAGCTAACCATTTCCATGTATTGTTCGTTTAGTGACCGTTTTGAGAGTATCTGGCAGCAAATTATTCTGAATTGTTTACTATGCTGTTGATGGATAGTATACATTAGCAAAATATGAAAAAATTAATTAATTCAGTTTATATTTGCACATATGACACCCCACTCTGTTATCCTGCATATGTATTTTGTTTTTATACCCTGAATTTCCAGGTCACATTTGATGCTGTCGGAGGACTAGGCTCTCACGTCCAGGCTCTCAAGGAAATGGTCGTATTCCCTCTGCTCTACCCCGAGGTCTTTGAGCGCTTTAAGATCGCTCCTCCCAGGGGAGTGCTGTTCCATGGCCCGCCGGGGACGGGGAAGACCCTCGTCGCAAGGGCCCTGGCCAACGAGTGCAAGCAGGGCGACAAGAGAGTGGCGTTCTTTATGAGAAAAGGAGCCGACTGTCTCAGCAAGTGGGTGGGAGAATCAGAGCGTCAGCTCAGGCTTCTCTTTGATCAGGTTAGGAACAGTTCTGTTTATTTTATACAGCGAGCCCTGTTTACATTACATTTCTCTCTTGGTCTTTATGAAATGTTATATCTCTATGATAGATATAAATCTAGTAGTATCATAAGTGTTAAGTGAAAAAAAAAAAGTCCCATCAGGGACCCATTCCATAAAACTTGTTATCAACAGCAAGTTGCAGTAACTGTTATAAGCTACTGAAATCCTTGCATCTGATTGGCTGAGAGCAAATTTGTCATAGAAATGTGGACTTTGTCACTGATAAAAAGTTTTATGAAATGGAGCCCATATGGAGAGTATTACCTTAAGACTCAAAACTTTTGAAAAATTGCAATCCCAAAACTCATTTACAAATTTTTTTTACAAAAGGTTCTTACCACCAAAATGTTTCTTCCTTCTCACAGGGATGCCAGAGTTCCGGCTATAGCCGGAATTCCGGCTTTTTCATTTTTTTGACCATAAGTTCCGGCTAGTCGCGTTTTCTCAGGCCGGAGAGAACAATCACCGGCCGCCCACAACCGTTCAGAGAGCTGTCTTTGCTCTGTGTGATCGGTAAATAAGAAAAAAATCCCGTCTATAGTTGAGTTAGACAATACAAGCGCAACAAGCCACGGCGAGTGCGCTATAATCCGATACCGACCGTGTGTATTGACATTGGACAGTTCGCCTGCGATCGCAAGGATCCATAGCGCGCTTCATTCAGTGTGTCATAGATGGCAACTGTTAACTACTTAGAAACCCTACAACTATCTTATCTTGTCTATATGGACTCTTTGTGCTAACATGTACAGTGTATACAAAGTATGCGTGTAAGCACAAACAAAGTACATTGACAAGACAAGGTACTATGCACCATGTGCATGTTGTGCATGATAGCAGTGTATGATCGCGAGACTGAGAAATCACAGGCCCAAATAACCGGCATAAGTCCTCAGAAAACGGAATCTGAATGTCAGAAATGACTCCAAATGGATTATTATTGCTATTCTTCATGATTCAGGTGAGGGAAAATGTGTTCTTTGATGTTTAATTAGTTGAAAAAAATTGTTCAAAAACCTTGGCTGCATTTCACTTTCCAGCAGGAATGGGAGGCGTTCTTCCCCTGCACCAGCGGCCTACATAACTTGGAAGTGTGGTGGGTACACTGCGTGCACATCATGCATCGGTCGTCATGACCAGGCATTTGCGGTTTATTTTCTACTCTGGAATTTTATCTTGGGGTGTTTGAATTTAGCTGTGGTTGACTACATATGATCAAAATATTTATGGAATGTGCTGAATGCTGGTAGGGAAGTCTTGTGAATTTCTGTTGTGGAAATAGTTTAGTACATGCATTTCAGGAGCTGATTTATTTTTACTCAATCCTTAATAACAGTCACTTAGATAAATTTTAAAATAACAAAAAACTCTGAATATTGAATAAGACTGTGCTTCAAACTCTTTGTTTATATTTTTGGCACCATTTCACTGCAATAATAGAGTCTGCAGACTACATAGTACAGTAAATTCTTTTCTTATAAATTTCATGAATACATCAAATTATAAATTATGTGTAAGATGAGGCTGTTCAACATATTAAAATAACCCCAAAACTTGAGCCATATTTTTGGGAAAATGATCCCTGAAATAGGCTCAGATTGAATTAGAGACCATCTAGAACCCCAGAGCTTCCAGGGCCCTTAAGCGGGCCCTGGACCCCGGCCGAAAGGATGTCGCGCTTCGCGCTCGTGATGTGCGCTTCGCGCACATAATTTACCTTCAAAAAAAAGTTCAGGCCCTGGAGCCATTTGCCACTGGCATCCCTGCTTCTCAGCTTGTAAAATTTCTGGCTTCACTAAGGTACATGTAGGTACATGTACAAAGTGAAAACCAATTATTATTTTTCATGCTAGAAGGTTGAAGGTATATGTGATTGTCTTTTTCGATCCATAACTTTGTAAATTTTCTAACTCAGCCATCATCATTTCAAAAACAGTATCTCCTCTCCAATGCTGGTTGTTTGATTGTTAGAGTGAAGTTATTAGGTCATCCCTAAACTTTCCACCCACAGGCCTTCACCATGCGTCCGTCCATCATCTTCTTCGACGAGATCGATGGTCTGGCCCCCGTCCGGTCCAGTCGCCAGGACCAGATCCACAGCTCCATCGTTTCCACCCTCCTGGCCCTCATGGATGGTCTAGACAGTCGAGGGGAGATCGTGGTCATTGGAGCAACCAACAGGATTGATGCTATCGACCCTGCTCTCAGAAGGCCTGGTCGCTTTGACAGGGAGTTCCTCTTCCCTCTACCCTCAGTAGAGGTATGGGTTTTGATAGTTATTCACATTTGTTATTTGTTTAGATTCGATTGTCAATCTGTTTTATATTATTTTTATTTTCCATCTGTTTTACCAGAAGTATTTGTTTTGATCTCTTGATTTTGTTTGTTGGTTTTTATTAATATATCCACTGAGAACAAGGTGTGAACTAATTCTGGGTCCAAAGATGTTGATTATAGCACTTCTGGCTCTGAGAAAACTAGTCTTTGTAAGTTCTATTTACTTCATTTGAGATCAAACATGCTGATTAAGTTTTGACATTAGGTTCCTTTTTCCCTTTTGGGGTTCACCCTTGTAACGGCAGTAGAGAATAATGTCTGAGTACTTTTCATGTTATGAAATAAAGGGGAAAAGTCAGTGTGATGTTTGCCAGCTGTTGGAGGATTATTCCTTTAGAGAAAACAAGAAATCAACAACCTTTCTGGTACGGGTTGATAGAGCTATTTCATATCCTACCAGCATTACTCTTTACTTTATAAATCTTTTTGAAAAATATGTTTATCATTTTTTAGGCGAGGACTAGTATACTCAACATCCACACCAACCAGTGGAATCCTAAACTATCTGGAGCCTTTGTTTCAGAAGTTGCTGAAAAGTGTGTTGGTAAGAGTGACACTTCAATCAAATTTGATGCCTTGTTGACTGATTAAATACAAGTATTGTCTTGATATACATGATTTCTTTAACTTTCAACTATCTATATGTACTAGTATAAATGATACATATTATTTCTACCCTTCAGATTAATGTTTTAAATCCTAGATTCTGAAAGATTCCCTGTAGAACCACTACTGCTTTTGTATTTCCTTTTTTTTCTAATGAGAGATTCCTAATTTCTCTCTTGAGCAGTCATTATGAATATTCTTAACCTAACTTTGATCGCAGGGTCATGTATTTGTGGAATGTGAATGCTTTGTTTCCATTCCTAGTAGAATAGTCATTAACTGTATATTACAACAACCTTCTTATTTTGGCTATGTCATAGGTTACTGTTTTTCAAATCTTAATTCTCCACAATTGTGAAATTTACAACAACCTTCTTATTTTGACTGTGTCGTAGGTTACTGTGGTGCTGATCTCAAGGCATTGTGCACCGAGGCAGCGCTGTATGCCCTGAGACGGCGCTACCCTCAAATCTATACCTCCAAGGAAAAACTCCAGCTGGACGTCACAGAGATCCAAGTCAGCGCCAGGGACTTCCACCAGGCCATGAAGCGCATCGTGCCGGCCTCTCAGCGGTCGGTGGTCAGTCCTGGCCGTAGCTTGACCCCCCTTGTCCGTCCACTGCTGGAGAATCAATTCAATGCTGCACTGGATATTCTACGTCGCGTCTTCCCTTCGGCTTTGTATCAAGGCAATAGTACTTCACAGGGTGAGTGGCTGCAATTCGAATGTGACGTTTAAAACACAAATACGTTTGAAGATTAAAACATGTATTATGTAAGCACTATTTCACACCAGTAAATGTTTTCATTTTGCTGTGTTTGCAAGTTTCAACAAAGGAATTGAGTAATAGCCTGTCTATGAATTAATTCAGGGAAGGACACAGACCTTATAAGCATTTCTTGAAACCCAGCTCTTTAGTTATTTGTTTTTACTGACCAAATTATTTCGTGTGTACCATTAAAAATTGCTGCTTTGATGCAAACTGAGTGATATAGGTCTGTTACCGAAAGATTGCTGAAAGGGCTGACATGAGCAGGGATGTGGTCTACATAGGCCCTCAGATCTTAAAGACTCCACGGTTGTGAAATTTAAACAGGGTTAGTATGCGTACTGATGTAGAAGCTTACAGCCCAGACCCTTCATTTTTTTATGCCTCTGCCCACCGTAGGTGGTGGCCGGAGGCATTATGTTTTCGGGTTGTCCGTCCATCCGTCCCGTTTTTGTTCTCGCGTTAAATTAAGAACCGTTCAATGGATCAACTTCAAACTTGCCTACGTGTGCATATGGGAGGGACAATGATCTGATTAGATTTTAGGGTCTCAAGGTCAAAGGTCAAAGGTCATAGAGGTCATGTACATAGAAAGGGTTCGTTCTCGTGATAACTTAACAACTCTGTGACAGTTCAACTTCAAATTTGGCTTATGTATGCACATGGAAGGGGTAATGCTCTCATTAGATTTGGGGGTCACAAGGTCAAAGGTCAAGGTCAAAGATGTCATTGTATACATAAAAATAAAAAAATCGACATGAATGTGCCATATATTTCTGATCTGGCAATGGCGGAGGCATGAACTTCAACCGCGCGTGGTCGAGGATTCATCTAGTTATTGCTAGCATCATCACATTATTTTGTTTTTACAGAGAATTCATCAGATCCTCTAACTGATATGCTGCACAATGATGAGTGGAATGAGGAGGAGGAGGGAGGGACCAGTATATTTAATGGCCCCACCTCCAGAATGGGATCCAAGAGACAGAGTCCTTCTCAGGCATCTAACAAGTCATTCCTCAGTTTTGCAAGGTAATGTAAGAAAAGAGTTTTATTCCCAAATTTATTAGAGAATTTAATAGAACAAAGAATATGAAATTGCTGAGGAGTTCTCTCATGTACCACTCACCGATGCAACGAGACTAGATGTAGCAGATGACAATTTTCAGAATGCCATCCTTTGTATTTTTAAAACGTCTCATTCTATTGTGTTTGTGTAAAAAATACTGATTCCCTCATTGATATCAAATTTCAGACCATTAGGATACCGATATTGTGACTGAAAATTTGCAGTTGCAGGATTTGCAAAAATATGTGCCTGCTTCCATTTCAAGTTGAAGTTTGACAGTGCAGTGCTAAAACAATATCCTTTTAATCAGA
This sequence comes from Echinometra lucunter, assembly GCA_029962745.1. Classification (NCBI taxonomy): domain Eukaryota; kingdom Metazoa; phylum Echinodermata; class Echinoidea; order Camarodonta; family Echinometridae; genus Echinometra; species Echinometra lucunter. Next base: position 15,126,113 of record CM057164.1, read on the forward strand.
ATGTCTTTGGCTTGTTAGTATCCCATTGTTATGTCAGTAATCTCATTCCATAAGACCCTCGGATATGATGTTAAGCTGTAGTTGCCTATATTTCTACCTTGTTGTCTCGCCCACCGGAGGTGAAGGCGAGACTAAGGGATCCAAATGTCGTCCGTCCGTCGTCCGTCCGTCGTCCGTCCGTCGTCCGTCCGTCGTCCGTCCGTCGTCCGTCCGTCCGTCCGTCACAAACGTTATGAAAGATAACTTGGCAACCGTGACTCACTTTTCAACCAAACTTGGGTTGTAGATGCACTAAGGGGACCTGCATGTTATGGTCCAGTCAGAGGTCACATGGTAAGGTCAAAGGTCATTTCAGGTCAAACGTTAAAGTTTACGTGCAAGACTCTCTTATGACACAAAACTCTGCAACCGTGACTCACTTTTCAACCAAACTTGGGTTGTAGATGCCCTAAGCGGACCTGCATGTTATGCTCTAGTCAGAGGTCACATGGTAAGGTCAAAGGTCATTTTAGGTCAAACGTTAAAATTTACGTGCAAGACTCTCTTATGACACAAAACTCTGCAACTGTGTGACACTGTTCAATCAAACTTGGGTTGTAGATGCACTAAGGGGACCTGCATCTTATTGTCCAGTCAGAGGTCACATGGTAAGGTCAAAGGTCATTTCAGGTCAAATGTTAAAGTTGACGTGCAAGACTCTCTTATCACACATAACTTTGCAACCGTGACTCACTTTTCAACCAAACTTGGGTTGTAGATGCACTTAGGGGACCTGCATGTTATGGTCCAGTCAGAGGTCACATGGTAAGGTCAAAGGTCATTTCAGGTCAAACGTTGAAGTTTACGTGCAAGACTCTCTTATGACTCAAAACTCTGCAACCGTGTGACACTTATCTATCAAACTTGGGTTGTCGATGCACTGAGGGGACCTGCATGTTATGGTCCAGTCATATGTCACATGGTAAGGTCAAAGGTCATTTCAGGTCAAACATTAAAGTTTACGTGCAAGACTCTCTTATGACACAAAACTCTGCAACCGTGTGACACTTATCTATCAAACTTGGGTTGTAGATGCACTAAGGGGACCTGCATGTTATGGTCCAGTCAGAGGTCACATGGTCAGGTCAAAGGTCATTACAGGTCAAACGTTGAACGGTTAAAGTTTACGTGCAAGACTCTCTTATGACACAAAACTTTGCAACCGTGTCACACTTTTGAGTCAAACTTGGGTTGCAGATCACTAAGGGGAAGTGCATGTTATCATTCTGTTGGACTTCACATGATAAGGTGAAAGGGTTCTTGGGGGACCTTCATGTTATAGTGGTATCAGAGGTCACATGGTAAGGTCAAAGGTCATTTTATATCAAACGTGAAAGTTTACTTGCAAGACTCTCTTATGATAAGTAACTTTGCAACGTCTGCTCCCTTTTTAACTAAACTTGGGTCATGGATGCACTTGGGAGACCTTCATGTTATAGTGGCATCGGATGTCACGTGGTAAGGTCAAAGGTTATTTTATTTCAAACATTACAGTTTACATGCACGACTCTCTTATGACACATAACTTGACAACTGATGGTCAAATGGCAACCAAACTTGGGTCATAGATGCACTAGGGGTAACATCATGTTGTGGTGCTGTCGGAGTTCACATGGTGAGGTCAAAGGTCATTTGAGGTCAAACATTAAAGTTTACCTGCAAGACTTTGCGATATCAAACTTGGTTAGGGATGTACTTGGGGAAACCTTCGTGTTATTTAGTCACGGGTGGGCGAGACACAATCTTGCTATTGGCTTGTTTTTTGATTTTATAAGTAGTTCTGTTTAATGTTTTGAGAAGAAGAGAACCTGTCCTTGTCATTTGTGGTTTTTTTTTCTTTCTTTTTTCTATCTCCTCAGTACTTCGTACCATAGACCCTATGCCCACCGGCCACGTTTTCTTGTCACTGGTCAGCCTGGGATGGGGCAGAGCTCACACTTGGCCCCCGCCCTCTTGCATCATATGGAGAGGCTACCTGTACACTGCCTAGATCTACCAGCTCTGTACGCATGCAGTGCCAAGACACCGGAAGAATCGTGTGCTCAGGTATTATGACGAATGATTTACAAATCTTGCTAGGTACCCATTTAACACCCGAGTCTAGAGAGGCAACTGTCTGACGGACAATTTTGCTTGCTCTGGCAAACAAAACAATAAAAAGCTCTGATAAAAAAGAGCAATTACAGGGATATAAATATGTAAAGATTGCTACTAATGAGCACTATGGCTGTTATTCAGTTTGATACACGGATTGAGTAAATAAATTACTTAGCATTTTACTTGGCTAAGTAAAATGCCTTAACTTGTATTCAGATCACTTCTAAGTATTTTACTTTAGCAAGCCAGCTCTAAGGCAAATAACTTACTGAAAACCATTGACATCATAAAGTCTAAGCCAAATAAAGCGCAATAAATTTGTCGCATTGTATGCACGGTTATAAAATTTACCTGTGCGCAGCATGTGACTGTGCGTATGTATATGAAAACTGCATGCCAGCCAATCAGATTTCCAAAGTAATTTACTTAAGTCTGCTAGGTGGCTATCTTAGATTTAGGGTGAAATACTTATCCAAAATATTCAATTGAATACTGGCCCATATCTCCAAAGAACTGTGAAAGGGACATTCTTACTAACACAGCTTCCTTTCTTGATTCTTCTTGTAGGTGTTCCGTGAGGCTCGGCGCACCAGTCCCAGTATCATCTACATCCCTCATATAGGCCAGTGGTGGGAGGCATGCTCTGCAACGTTGCAAGCAACTTTCCTCACTTTGCTGCAAGATCTACCTCCATCTGCCCCCATCCTCCTGCTAGCTACCTCAGACGTTCCGCTCAGGGATGTCCCAGTGGAAGTAAGTTGAATGCTAAATTACCTGTAAGGTTAATTATTAAAAAAATTGACATTAACCCTTTTTGCTGAGGAACCCATCTGCCTTCTCTGCTCCATCCCCCGTCTCTTACTATCTGCCCCATCCTCAGCATCTAGATGTCCCAGTGGAAGTAATATGCATAAAGCTTTCTTTATATTACGAGATTCTCATTGAAGCTTCTAGAAATGGAAAGGTCCAGATAGGATGAAATGGAGGGCTGAGAGCAGTGTGCCCTTGGTTGCTTATTCTTCTTCCCTCTCAGTAAAGGCAATGGAAAGGGTGTAGAAGCCACCCTTGAAATGCTTGAAGAATGGTCCTGTAAAACAAAAAAATGAAAAGAAGGCAGGTAGGTCTCCTGGAACAAGTGAGATGACTGGGATTTTTCCTCTGTACTGCTGGCTAAAAGGTGGCATGGATTTGCCAGAGCTAGTAAGTCGGTGGACTTTGGATCAAATGATGTAACCCAGCCTCTCCACCATTGTATGGCAGACAATCATCGGTTTTGTCACTCTCAACCCAACTACAGATTTGAGGAATATTCCCTCAGTACTTCAGTGCTTTTAGCACCTTGGCCAATGCCAAGGTAAAGGTCATACTTCGTGGATGCTTTGGGCATCCCTTGAGATGAATATGTCTGCATTACAAATGTAGCCATTAGCGTAATATCCAAAAAAACGAGGTAATATTATGTAACCTTACTATCTTCTATGTAGATGCAATCTCTTTTCATCGCTGGTCATGGTGAGGTGATGACGATGAGACTATTCAAGATGGAGGAGAGACGAGAATTCTTCAGGGATCTTATCTTAGTCCAAGCTGCCAAGGCTCCTCATAGGAATAAGAAAACTGGTAAGACTTCCAATGAAATCTTCATTTATTGCTCATGGTGCTGTAGGTCATACTGTGCTCCACAATTGATTCTTTATTATACTGCTCCATGAATGGCCAAGTTAGATTCAAAGAACACTAATGGGGTGTTGCAAGAAAGTTGCAATCGATTGCAAGTTGCAACTGATTGTCACTGGCCAATCAAAATCATTGTTGCATGCATGTCTTTTCAAAAGGGCAGACCCTGAGCCAATCAGAATGTTTGTTTCAAAATTAGCAATTATTTGCAATTGATTGCAACCTTCTTGCAACACCCCATAAGTCCACAAGGAATAAGAATAACAGACTATGAGATGTATTGATTAGTCCGTGCTTGTTAGTACTTGCTTGGTGCAATGAAGAGAATCTTAGTCAAAGGAACACTCCTCAGACTTGCCCAAGAGACACCAGCAAATGGAAAAAATATATGCATAAATAGTGCCTCAGTTTGAAGCACTGCTTCCATAGAGCGTAGAATACTTCCAAAAGATGATGAACAACTTCTCCAAGCTCTACACTTCAGCAGTGGCTTGGAGAGACGTTAAACGATGCTTAGATTCTGATTTTACCATTTCTTTTGGCATCTTCTCCAGACCAGGGACATCTGGCATTAAAAAAAAATTGCAATTCAAACATAACTCAAAAAATTAAACAAAGTCCTAAATACTCACTCCTGACTGGTTGAAATTCAAGTTGCATTTAATCGCAACTTTTTATGCGAGAGGGCCCAGGAAATCTTGCCTGTAATTGCTCCCAGAGAGCCAGAGAACTATCTAAAGGACACTAGCCTGGCATGGTGAAGAGACACTGGATCTCATTGTTTTGTAAGCATTTGTCTATTTTTGTGCCTGTTCTTCACACAGCTTCTGCAGCCCTTGAGATACTGCCTGTAGCTGCTCCTAGAGAGCCCAGGGAACTGACGGAGGAAGAAATTCAGAAGCTTGTCAGTGAGGAGGAGAAGAAGCTGAGAGAACTGAGGATCTTCCTCAGGGATGTTCTCACCAGACTCGCATCTGAGAGAAAGTTCCGAGTCTTCACCAGTCCTGTTGATCCGGAAGAGGTATTCACAATCATGGTGATATTCTGTAAATTAGTTCCTCATCTCATAAACAAACAGATGCAATAAATTCAGAAGGCTTGCAACTTGATACCCATTGCAACTCTGTAATAAAAAAAATCCATATATTTGTGAATTTTCTTTCAACTGGAGAACTTGTAAGTAGTCTGGATGAATCAGAAATCTTTTGTGAAGTCCAGGGCTTCAAATAGATTGTTGCTTAGATTTTATTGACGCCCTAACATCATGTTTAGCAACCTAACGTACAAGTCTTGTTTTTGTCGTTTCATATTGGTTCTGTGAAATCCACAGGAAAGACCACCCGAATGTGGCTTTCACAACCTTAACAACTGCCCAGGTAGTTCATCTAGCAACCCAAATTGAAGTGGTCATTTTAAGAGTAAATCTTTCCTCAGTTGAAGAGGCAAAACTGTTTCACTAAGATTAGGGAAATTTCTGTTCCTGTCATGATTGAATGGTACCTTTAAAACATAACTTTTGCAGGTGCCTGACTATGCTGAAGTGATCAAGAATCCAATGGATCTCTTCACTATGAACAACAAGATCAACCTCCATCAGTACACCAGCGCTAAACAGTTCTTGGGTGATATAGACCTCATCACTAGCAACGCCTTGGAGTACAACCCTGATAGACAGCCGAGTGGTAAGATAGCTCTCTTTCCTCCATGAATTGAAGATGAAATGGACAGTGTGTGCGTGGTATTTCTCCTTGTGGCAGTGACAGGGTTGATCAAGTGTGGGACTCCTTTAACCCAAATGGATGTGGGGGAAGGGAAGGGTAAGGGAGATGACGGACAGTTTCTGTATAGTTCAACAACCAACTTCACCCTACTCTTTGACAGCAAAGAAAATTGTACATATCGTTTCAGAATCATGGTTTTTTGTTACCTCATGAGCATCAAAAAAACTCAAAAAACAGTTTCTTTAGTGGATACCAAATACGAAACTGCATTTCTCTATTACAACTTGTTATTCAAGAGATTATGTCCTACTTTCTTTTTATTTTAGATCGCATGATTAGGAATAGAGCATGTGAGCTGAAAGACATGGCCTATGCCATCATAGATGCAGAGATGGACTCCGACTTTGAGAAGGAGTGCGAGGAGATTGAGGAGTCCAGATCAAGACGTCAGGAGAACCCCACAGTGACTGCTGCAATGGCACCCAGCTTCTACAAGACATTCCATCAGTTAACTCTGGCCCAAGCCCAGGAACAGGCCAGGGAGTTGGCCAACCAGAAAGTGAAACCACATCAGTTGGATTCGAGAGAGGCTGATGATGACGGAGGAACCAGTAGAGCAAAGAAAGTCAAGAAGAAGCATTCAAAGCGACGAAGTGCCTGGTCCAGAGGTTTTTTGTCAAGATCGAAGAAGAAGAAGAAACCTGTTGCAGATGGAGAGGAAGACAGCCAGGAGGATGATGAAGAGAAGGAGGATGAAGAGAATGAAGAAGAGGAAGAGGCAATGGACGAAGGAGAGGAGGAGGTCTCGCACAATGGACCCCTGACGAACGGCGATATCTTTGACCACCAGGAGAACAGTAACCAATCTGCCGAAACATCTACCGCACCCAGTACTCTGTCACAGATCACTGATGACACCCCATTCGGGACCCGGCTCTCACCTCGCCTCAGTCATGGCCACAACAACCATGACAGTGACGGGGAGAGTGTGAAGAGTGGCTCACGTACCCCACACACCGAGCCTACAGTTCGTCGGTCACTGCGCAGCAGCCACGTTGATGTCCCTCTCCAGAACGGGATCAGCAGTGAGGAGTCTTCGGAAATTGACCCTCCCACTCTGGAGAAGGTGGAGCCCCTGCAGAGGGTCAGAGGTGACAGGTCAAAGACCAAAGAGATAGAGGTCATGGAGGATGAGAATGAAGAGGAGGAGAGAAGAAGGGATAGTGGAGAAACACCTACCTCAGCTGAATCAACCAAAGGAAAGGAAGGCAATGGAATTGGTACAAATTTGTTTCCTAATTATCAAATTGTCCTGTAGGAACTTCCAAATGATTGTTGCCATAAGCCCATAAATGCTAACACTCCTAGATTTAGGCTATGTTTGAATCCCGCCTACCTGCTTTGATTTTCATTCCTCTTCCCACCGAAGATGGTGCCCTAGGCATATTATGTTTTGGGGTTATCCAACCGTTTATCCATCCATCCCGGTTTTTCGTTAAGGCAAGAACTTCATACTTGGTCCCAGTATGCATCACCATAGGAAGACAATCTGAATAGATTTTAGGGGTGCTTAGGTCAAAGGTCACAGGTCAATTAAAGAAATGTCCAGTTTTAGCCTGAAAACGCCAAAATTCTTTCTTTGAATTCAAATTTTTCTGTTTTATATCATGAGCAAATGATTTTCTTGTGTACATTCCATTGCATGTTGACAGTTATCCACATAAAATGAAGCGAAATTCATTCCATTTACATTAATCTTGAACATTCTTGTTTTGGTATCTGTGTAGCTTCCTTGAGACGATCCAGTCGTCGACTGACAAGGAGCCTTCAGAATGACCCCGTTGCAGTGGTAGCGAGGAGCATTCTTGATGAACCTGTACCAGAACTAGTGGTTGATCACGACAGACTCAAGGTACATGTTGTCCCCATGCAAGGTTCTTTGCACTGGAAAACACTATTGGGGTGTTGCAAGAAAGTTGCAATCAATTGCAAATAATTGCTAATTTTGAAACAACCATTCTGATTGGCTCAGGGTCTGCCCTTTTAAGAAGACATGCATGCAACAATGATTTTGATTGGTCAGTGACAATCAGTTGCAACTTGCAATCGATTGCAACTTTCTGCAACACCCCATATGAGTACTATGGGCACATGATTTCTGACAATGGTATCAACAAGTGTAATAAGCTGTGAACATGTACTTTGTCGAGATAGACTTTGAATCGCCGTTGTCCTCAAATCACTCCCCTTGTGGTGCCCCAAGGCCATATCACACTTACATGTAATTTGGAACTGTGGGTAAACAACGTCCTGCTGAAAGTGTGACCCTGTTCCTAAAAATGGCGGTCTATATGGCATCAAGTTGGTTTGATGAATGATGTCTATCAAGAAAAACAGATCAGTGAAAATTTGAGGAAAGTTTTGGAAGTGAGGAATTTACAAAGTAGTAAAAAGCATAATTATTTATGAAATTCACATAATGAAATACATGAAGGTAGAACTAAATATATATAATGATAATAAAGATTAGATGGATCTACAGAGCAATTCTTGTGACTATTCCCTGCTTGTCTCAGATGAACTTCTGTGTGAATCCAAGTACTTGTGATGTAAATTATTTATTTTAAACAAAAATTAGTCCTATTGCATAACAAAAACATTGTCAGAATATCTTCACCTTTGTTTAGAATACTACATTTACATGTTAACTTATTTATTGGTACTCTTCTAATCAGCGCCTGTTGGAGAGTGTAACCCTAGCAACAACAAACTTCAACATGGAGAAGCTGGAGCGACTGTACAGTGCACTGAGTCACTGTGTCTACAGGCACAGAATGGATTATGACAAGACGGAGCTTATTCAGGTCAGTTCTGCTCTAAGAACAGCATTTTGTAAAATAGGGAATATTTGTTCCCCCCCCCTTCCCTATAAAGCAAACATCTCTTATCACTACTAAACCTTATGGATATATCAGTTTATATTGCAGAAAGACAACTTTAAATTTCCTAAAGAAAACTGCTGAAACTTTTGTAAGGAAACTTGTTGCTAGTTGGGGTTCTCACAGGGACAGAAGCCGTAGATAACAATTCCTTCAATTGCAAAAGTGTCCATGAATTATTACAGAGTATTACACATACCCCCTGTTTATCCTTGTTTTTTACGCCTCATCCACCTTAGTGTATCTGCCCATACTTTGGTTTGATAGCATATATCTTCAGATTGAAATTTCTCTTCTCTGTTTCATTGTCCAGGATATGGAACAAGAGGTGATGAAAATCACAGTGCATCCACTTGTCTAGGAGGCCACGGACGAAGACCTCCTCACAGCAGATATTTTCACCTTGCAGTACCAATTTGAATGAAAAAAATTCTTTGATAATGATGCCAACATGAGAGTGCGATGTGGGACCAGGGCCGTAGCACTACTTGACGTTTCGATGTGCGTTTGGTTTGTTAGCACTTCACACAAGAGTTTGTGGCATGGTAAGGTTCAGGGAAGTTCCTAAAAAGATGTCACATCAACCAAGGGAACCAAGGCTTAGGAAGCGGAAGATTTTGCGGTATGGAATGATCTCTCCTCAGAAAGATTTCCATCATTGCCACAAGGGCCCGAAGAAGTTGAATGTCACGTTAGGGGTGCCAGTTTTCTAGAGGATATTGCCAGGCTTTTCCACACTAAGTATTGTCTTGAACAAGTGGGCTCCAACCGCCTTTGAGTAACCATTTGAGGCTCTTTTTTATCTTTTTATCAGCACAAAGCCTCTTTTTCGGACCTGCAGTATTCCAGAATTTTCAAAATCATATTTTGTCACGCAACGACCTTCTTTTAATTTTTTTTTTTCAACTTGCATATTTCTTTCTTGAGTAAGTATTAATGCTTATACTTAACTTTTCTTTTACTTTGAATGTAATTTGCTATTGCAGATTCATTTTTCCATTTTCATGTATTTTATTTTAAACTTAATGTCAAATTTTCATATAATAGTTTATGTAAAACAAGCATATTTGATATTTCATTTCCTCATTTGCTAATATAGTTTTTCATAGAGTATTTGAGTTTAAATTCTCACAATGACATTTGAATAGCAATTTAGTTATATAATATTGGGTGATTCAGCATCTTACAAATCCTATTATTAATTATTATTATTATTATTATTATTTAGCAAGTTTAATTGACAATAGTAGAGTGAATAAAACCCTTGAATATTGATATGAATTCCAGTAATCAATAATTGATAAAAGGAAGAAATATGCTGCCATGAGATTGCAAGTTTATATGGAGTCCAGAAAAATTTGTCTAGTCTGGCCCAAACTATTTATCATTACGTTATCATATTTGGTAGCATCTTGCATAGATGGTCCACAGGAAAAGTGCAACCTGAAAAAAGTGTGTGTTCTTTGTTTGTCTCTGTGCAGTTTATTTTTTGTAAATGGAATGAATCTGAACAAAATAATTTCTTACAGTAGTACCATTGTTTTGTGCTTTATGTCCTTATTTCCAGTATACTCGTAGTACAGTCGCTCTTTGTACAGAGTATGGTACTAAATCACCCACTTGTTGGGAGATGGGAATTCTCTGCTAATGAGCAATTGGGAATTCCCCATTTCTTGTAATGTGGGAATTCCCCATTTATTGTAATACGGGAATTCCCCATTTCTTGATGTGTCACAAGCTCTTGTGTACAGGGTATCGTTAGGTGTTGCATTTATTTAATGTCTTTATTGTTTGTTTCAGGAGTGCAAGAGTGATAGGTCATGCACTTTGTATTGTTCTCACAAATAGTTAAGATGTGTATTATGGGCATTGTTGATCCCTTGATAATGATTTTTAAAAGGGAGTAGGAAACAACTTTTAATGATACAGACTAGTATTTCACATAAATTAACTCTGAAATGTGCTCGTTTGAGATACAGCATAGGCTTGCTATGCAAATCATTGTAACAATCTCTTTTGATAACAAGGTCATTTTGCTGTTCTCAAGTCTGTATTTCATCATTCTTTGTTTAGCTTTAATGTAACAAGATAATATGAAATAATATCCTAGGTTGCAGAATGAATACTGTAAGTGTAAATTTAGTTCGTAGTTCAATGTAGCAGTTCTCTCTCTCTCTCTCTCTCTCTCTCTTTCTCTCTCTCCCCCTCTCTCTCTCTCTCTCTCTCAGAGTTTGTGAAAGAAAAATCAATTTGTTCAACTTATGCTTGTGACATGCTCGATATCACATGATAGGTGCACGGGCCAATTTCTCTAGAAATTTATCATCAAAATCAAAGAATGACATTCTACTTCACAAAGAGACTGGAAAGGAATCTACCTCAGTATACTGCTGCATCTCTTGACTCCAACTTTGTTTATGCCTGGTTTCTACACTGGCCATTCCTCGTCGTGGCCTGAACAATGTACATATCACCTCAACAATGTGTCTTTTATGCACTGACTTGCTGCATGTAGTTATTAGTCATGCCCCGCTTTCACACAGAGGTAAAATTCATCGTATGGAAAGCTGATCAGTTTAAAGCTGTTTAACTAATCAGCTTTAACGTAAAATTCTCCTGTGTGAACATCGATCTACATGATGTTCGGACAGATACAAACTCGCGATCTAAAGACTGGTCAGAGCACCAGGGGAAAAATTAATTAATCTTTTTCCGGGGCTACTTTTTGAGCCCACCCGTCAAAATTTTCTACATTGTATTACAGTTTACATTGGACCCTATGAGAATTTCACGGGCTCTTTTTTAGATTTCCAGGGCTATTTTTAGCATTTCGGGGGCGAATTCGCCCGGAGCCCCCGTGTATTTTTTTCCCTGCAGAGCACCCTACAGGTACGAATTTCTTATCCGTAGCCTGCTCTGAAGCAACACATTTTGTGTATGAATGGACACATATGTCTTTAACTTGGCGGAGTGAAGCCCAAGCGCGCGTTTTGATTGACATGATAGTGCGCAATTATTGCCCTACTGCTCACATGTAGCATTGAATCTAGTAACGATCGCACCAAATTTTTTTGTGTGTGAAAGGTATTGTATAAATTTTGAAGCTGATTAGTTTAAAGCTCTTTAAACCGATAAGTTTTACATACGATGAATTTTATCCCTGTATGAAAACAGGGATGGTATTTCAATTATATTCTTTGTAGGTTTCTGTGGTGAGTGGATATTCATTTTTGAAGTCATTGTTGTCCAAGGTTGACACAAATAAGATCCGCAGGGAAAGTGGACATGCCAACTTGTTGTACTGAAATGGCACTGAGAATGAATTCAGCTGTAAAATGAAGCTGAAAATCTATTTCATAACAGTTTTCCTCCATTTGAAATTAAAGGATTAGAAAATGATTTCTGTGTCTATTTGAAGAGAATGATCTATTCGTAGCTGTAATTATCTGTGCAAAGGAGGGAAGTTCACCTTCAAATGCTTGTAACTATGTGAAAATTGTTTCAGATATTTTGGTCAGTAGTGAGGGAACAGATAAATACCAGCAATATGCATGGATATTTGTTCCATCATCCTCATGTACATTAAATTGCTGAAATTTTTTGGATTGTGTGAAATTTTGGTAATAAACTTTTACCCAGCCTCGCCCATCTATATCTCATACCTCTGCCAGTTATTACCTCATTTTCCTGCCCGTGCTCAGTAACCCTTGGTCAAATTTAAGGATGATATTACAAGTGTGATAGAATTTGTTCCATTTTGCATAAACTAACAGATATACGAACGAGTGTATAATTATAATCCTCAGATCAATACACTTTTTTTACACAGTGTCAGTGGTCTGGCCTTAACTCCAGGTGGTGGTTTCACAAAGCTGTACAGAAAGTTGTGCATGACTTTAAGAACGACTTGACTATGAACAGCCAAATGGAAGGAATGCCCAAAGTTTTTTCTCTGTGGGAAATCAGTCAAAGCGTGACTGTATTTCCCGTGACCTCACTTAAATTGTTGGCAAAAACTATACTTCGCATTAAGAGAGTTGTTAATAATGATGATGTTAACCAACCTACGTAGATATTTCAACTTTAACTTAATGCATGATTGAGTATGATTGAGAATCCCATTTGGCTTCCCATATATTCAAGTCATTCTTAAAGTCATGCATAACTTTGCGCACAGCTTTGTGAAACACCCCCAGGGTTAATTGCCTCTGATGCCTGGGATGCCAATTTTCTTTATGCCACCAAAACTGTACAAGAGCATTAACCTGTTGCCTACTGAATTCTCCAATTCCTGTAGGCATAATACAGGGCCATCTGTTACAGTAGCCAAATGGTTAAGTTAGTGATGCAAAAAGATGCGTCCGGAACGCAAACATTAACAGACAATATGCATTTTTCATTCTTTTTGCCCCAAGCCCTTTTGCTATTAGCTATCTAAGGCTACATCTACAGCTGTATTGGTTGGTCCAGGTTGGAAATTTATTTTCTTAATGTAAGAAACTGAGCAAGGAGCACTTGTTGCAAAACTAATACATTGACCGACATCCGATATACATTACAATCCCAGCAAAATATGTAAAATAATAGTTATGATGTTCAGATTTATTGTTCAAGATTTGTTGCCTATATTTGATGGCATTAATATGCATGATATCTCTTGGGTACAGAGTACCAAATAAACTATTTGAAAATTTGAATTGTGCAGAATCATCCATATTCTTCATTGCAGTTACAATTAAAAATAATTGTGTTAGAAACTGCCAGTCTTTGTGGCAAATATTCCAGATGCTTTAGAAAATTGTTAACAGTTGCACACAAAAAATTTGTAATCGCACATAGTTTACAATGTTCAGAAATTACCTGTAAAATTTGTGATTGATTGAGAGTATTTAATAATCCTAAAGACAAAAAATTGTTCTCAGAACTGATTTATTTAAGTTTATTTTAGTAAACAAATATTTATTTGTGATACTGTCAGTAAATTATAGAATAGTAATATAAGATAGAAATAATTTATTGAGTACATGGGTACAATTTTTCTCATTAGATTTTTTGGTGGAGGGCAGATGTGTTTTTTTTTCAATTTTTTTATTTTAGACTCTTACTTTAGATGTGAATTAAAGATGTTTAACCTGTAGCTGTAAGTTGTCTCTGTTTAGTGACACTTTTTCATTATCTTTTGATCCAAAATACTAGGAATAATTCACTATGCATGAACAGAATGAGCTAAAATCATAGAAAATGTCGAGTCTATTTCTATTGCAGTATTGGGCACACTACATATAAGATAGGAAATGCAGTACAATCACTATTTTCATGTGCAAATTGGCAATTTTCCAGTTGAATTTTGCAATTTTCAGACACATTGGTTCATGATATATACATTTTTATTGTGTAAAAATATGAGAAGTGAAGATAGAAATAAATGTTGCCAATTTGAGGAAAGAAAGCTGATTAAATTACCAGTAGACCTTAACAAAAACTCCATACTGCTATGACTGAATGTGAACAAAACTCACTCTAATTATTTGTTTCGTTAAGAGATAATAATGAAATGTGTTCCTGTTTATTCCAAGACATTTTGATGATCTATTAAACCTTGTTTGATTATGAAATTATTGATTTTCCCAGACACTTGTTTCTAGAAAATGACTTTGTACATGTAGGATACTGTGGTAATGATTACTTAAGTTGTAAGTACCGGATAACTCCATTTCATAGTTGTAGGCAAATTTTAGTTCACTTTAAATAAAAGTGCCGGTATTATCTGTAAGCCCACCACTTTTAACAGTTATTTGAACCATCACTTATAAATGAAGGTTTAAAATCGTCTCTCTTTTAGACCAAAATACCTTCCAAACAACCTCACAAGAGAGTAATAACAAATGTGGGGCTCAATATGCTGCAATCTTATGCAATTTTGTTAACTGTCATCAGTCAAATTAGATATTTACAACATTTAATCATCATTGTATCGAATATACATGTGTGTGTCTATTTTTTTCTTAGGTCCAACATGCATGGAGGTGGTTTTTTTTTCAGTACAGGTGTATTGAATGTGCATCGAGGGTTGAGGGTTTGAATCCCATCCCAGCACTAACATCTTTGGGCAAGATGTTAATCCACGTGTGCCACTCTCACCCAGTTGCTAACTGGGTATCCAGTAGGATGCGAAGGTCAGTGTGGTTGGATTGGCATCTGCACCCCATAAATGGGCGACTGGCTGGAATGCTCCCAAAAGAGTGAAGAATGTGCATAGTGATGTGCAGAGTAGTAATTGAATATGGTGACCAGGGCCCCCCGTCTTACAAAGAGTTGCGATCCATTTGGATCCATCGCAACTTTTGAGATTGATCTCAACTCCTATATCTTAAGTACACAGTTGAGATCAATCTCAAAGTTGAGATTGGTTCGAATCGATCGCAACTCTTTGTAAGACGGGGGCCCAGGATTACTGGTATAGTAATATTGTAAATGCTTTTGTCAGTTTACACTGTTTGAAGCACATTAGAAACCGGTATTATTATTATTGAAGCATTCCATTGGTAGATTAGTATTACTTGTGCATTGTAGTACTGGTACTAATAAAATGGTAAATGGATTTTTAATTGAAGGGAATATGGTGTAATTGCAGGAGTCTGTGGAGTACTAAATAATACCCCTTTTCCAAGTTTGTTTTCGAGAAAGAACACATGCAGAGTTGGCCATTTTGTACACTGCCAAAGAAGAGCTATATCTTTGGTGTACATGTAATAGAGTTTTACTTTTGATACATATACAGTACATTTACATTCAGCTATGTGCACTACAAATTGTGACAACCTTTATTCATGATTGACAATAGAGATGTTCAGCTTTTAAAGGGAAAGTCCACCCTAGAAGTTTCACTATTTCAATAAAAGGAGTCATAGTCAAAGTCTGTTATGTAAAAAGCTATTCTTCTGAACATACATTGACTATGGGGGTTAGAAAATGTGTAACTTCCAAGAAAATTGAGAAAATCTGAAATTTCATGTACAAAGTGAATGGAGACCAGCTTGCATATGATGTCATCAGTGTTGCCAATTTGCAGAGCCGAGAGTAATTTACTAGAAAATGTAATGAGTGTAATTTTCTTATTCTTTGACCGATTTTGCTCATTTCTTTTTTAAAATGCTGTTCAAATTTATCTCCTTTTATTGAAACAGTGAAATTTCTAGGGTGGACTTACCCCTTAAGGTTTAATGACCGTTGTTTATCATTGGTCAAATGCATAGGAATCTTTTTTTAAAAGATATTTGTAAATTAAGAAAAAGGAATTGAACTGTCCTAATGCTTATTCACATATCCACCAGCAAGCCCTCAACGTTTTTTTTTTTTTTTAATTGTTGACACTTGGCTCAGTAAACCGCATCAATAAAATGCTCGGTACATGCCACAATCAGTTTACGCTCAGTGGAAGGAGTTTTGACAAAATCTGCGGAGACTATACTTGTGATGTAATATTTGTGCTAACTAATTTATAAGAATAAGAAATATAATTGGCCCACAACTCTTTGCTCCCCTGGAGGCACAGATAATTTTTGCCTAGACTTTTTTTTTTGTTGCCTCCATAAATTATACCATTCATTTACGCCCAGAAAAAAACACCCACTAGTGTTTACAATGGGGGATTGCTGATGCATGTGTGAATGAGACTCTAATTTCTCCATTTTTAGGCCCTATTGACAATATATTGCTTATAAACTGTTGTATGTGACACAAACAAAGTGATTTTCAATATGATCAAGGTGAAAACACTGAAAGCGAAACCAAGCCTTTTGTTGGGAAGAAGAGTTATTGTGTAGGCTTCTGGCCAGACTTACTTCTTGAAGCGGGAGGTTAGAGAATACTCGACTTGATTTATTGTATGGTTTTTGTATGATATAGGATTTTCATTTGAGTTGGTGTTATTTGAAGATTGAATTAATAGCAAGAATTTGTGTACAAAATGAATTTGTTTGAACAAAAGAGATTGAAAAAGAGAAAAATACATGTATTGATAACTTTTTGGAAATAAATAAAAAGGTGTTTGCCTTATGAAGATATTAGTCTTTCCATGTGTTATTTTTCCCTTGTTCTTGAAGACCTAAGAGGACAAATCACCAATGAATGTTACACTGTTTACTTTGTTTCTTTGCTGGAACTTAAAGGGGGTACCCAATGCTGAAACAATGCTAGTTCATTTAAAAGAGCATGATTTTATTAGCAGCAAATAATCTGCCTAAAGTTTTTTAGAAAGTCGTGTTGCCAAGGAAACCCCCCCAGTGTGGTAAGATTTCAGGATATTTTGACCCCTCAGCTGTGACCCAGTTTCAACTGGGTACCCATACGGGGTACCCACTTTGACGTCAAAGTGGGTATCTTGTCGCGCAGCACAACTCCAATGCGCAAAGCTGGGTACCCACTTTTACATCATACCTCATACTCGAATTTTTTGGTCAACTCTTGACTTTTTATGAGAAAATTAGCCCAAATGCATTGATTTCGATTGAAAATCATCATATTTTCAATGTTATTCTTCTTATAATTAGCAAAATGCACAAGGTACAATGTATGATACATATTGTACAGTCTAGCGCGCAGCACAACTCCAATGCGCGAAGCTGGGTACCCACTTTTACGTCATACCTCATACTCAAATTTTTTGGTCAACTCTTGACTTTTTAAGAGAAAATTAGCCCAAATGCATTTGATTTCGATTGAAAATCATGTTTTCAGTGTTATTCTTCTTATAATTCTATTCTCGATCATATATCAAAAAAAATTTTACCATTGTGTAATCACTTTAATAGTAGGCTTTTAATGATCAATTCTGTTCTTCATCTTATCCCTCGCCCTTTCTTTACTTCCCTATATATCATGCCATTATTGCCATATGCATTCCATTACCCTGAACATACACAAGAGTCTGTTGGATCACTCACAGACTGAAGTGGTGTACCCATGTTCGTCCACGCACCTCAAAATTGGATCCTAAATGGCGTAATCCTTGGTGTCAAATTCTACCCCTAAATGGCACAGGATATTCAATTGTAAATCAAGTCCCTAAATGGCATTAATGGCATAGGAAAATGTAACCAAAAAGTCGAACACCCATTTCTAAAAAAAAATCAATGTTAGACTGAAAAACACCCCTTTTTCTAAAAAATGTCGAATGTAAGACTGAAAAAACACCCCTTTTTCCCAAAGACATTGACGCTTTGGGTCCCTTATTCGACGCATGGGAACCACCCCCCCCCCCCCCCCCTCGGGAGACAGAGATGCCAACTATTCTTTTTTTTTACAGTATTTTATATTGTTTTTTATCAAAAATACTGCAGGTTTCATGGAAAATACTTTTCTAAAAGTGTATTACTACACGTCTTGCAGAAAAGGTGAAAATTTGGTTTTTCCACCCAAAATACTTTTTTCATCCCATAGACGTACAGTGTCTCCTTTAGGAGACGCTTTGGCAGTATCTGTTGGGCCAGAATGCTGGGCAAGACACATTATACACGAGTAGAAAGAGAAAAATTCGCTGAAAATTTTGTGTCCATTTTCAATGCAGTATGATGTTTCATTTTCAAATTAGAGCAGTTTAAATGTAACTAATCATTACAGTCTTAATTTGGCAATGCAGTGAATATTATATAATCCCTTTTTCCGCGTTCAAATTGGCAGCTTCCGCTTAAATTTTACAATCACAATTCATTTTGGTTCATGTTATATCTATTTTATTTTTTTTCAAACTAAGAAAGAGTGGAAGAAAAATAATAGTTGTTTGCCAATTTGAGGATTGAAGATGATTGATTTAGACCTCTAAAAAGCTCTGTACTTCTATGGGTTAAAATACTGCGATGCTTTTTACAAGGTTGGCATCCATGCAAACAGCATCATTCCAGTTTTTTACCTGCCCCTTTTTCCCCCAATTCTAGTCCAATGTACTACTGAACAAGTATTGTAATTCTTTCATGTAGCGATTATTGCACGACTTTTCTTCTTTAACCCATTTTTGACAGAGGGTCCACATTTTGTGGTTTGGTCTAATAACTTTTGATGTAGAGCCTTAAAAATCATACCAAATACATGAGCAGAAAGAGCATAAAATTCTACACTTACTGTGCCCATTTTGGTTGCATCAATATTTGTTGTTTGATGCTGAAAAATTTTCAAAGGAAAATGAGCATTTAAATCCTTAAATTGGCAATGCAATGGAAAGTTTAAAATCACAGTTTTTCCCTGCAAATTGGCAACTTTTTGACTTCTCATCATACTTTGTCAATTTATATTTATTTCAGATACATTACATTTAATAAGAAAAATGTAGCATTAAAAGAAAAAATGTTGGTGTTGCCAATTTGAAGAATAAAAGCTAATCAAATCAAAAGTTTGCCAAACATGCGCGGGTGTTCGGAAGCGTCATCAATTGTTCGCAGGTTGCTGGAAATGCTCGCAAGGAATTTCACATTTTGTTTGAATCTCCTGCAGAACTGAAAACAATTGACAAAGCTTCCAAACCCCTGCGTATGGTCAGCAAGTTTTCAGAGTCTAAAATACGAATCTTTTTGACATTTGCATCCTTCGCAAATCGTTCACATGCCCCTGAAAACCTTGACCCAAGGTCTCGACCCAAGCAGACATACATCTCTCAAGAAATGTAAGGCACCTCCCATCATTTCTCCTTTTCACACTTCTTTTTAATAGTATATTTCTGAAGCCCTAGTCTGCCTTCAAGCTAGGTGGAATAATTTTCATTTTTACCAAACAACCTTGAATTTACAAAGTCTGGATTGAGAACTGGATTTACAAGAATAACTCGGTTCTCTTTCTTACAAAAAATGGTTTCTTAGCTTTAGAAAAATAGATCCAATGAATGCATGTAAAGAATACTGTAAATGCATAAATATTCACAGTACATTAAGTTTTGCGGATTTAGCGCTATTTTGGGCAAGCATGAAATCTAGAACTTGTGAAAATATCTGCGCGATTTTATATGCATTGAAATATCAAATCAAATCCTGTACTTTTGCAAGTGAGTAATGGTGCAGTGCGAAATTAAGAACCAGCGAAGGTGTTCTTGGATCACTCAGCGCAAAAATTCAATCAAATGAAAAATAACAGCGTTTACAGTACTCTATCCCATGAGAGTCTAGAGATTCAGAACTTCTGACTTTTGCCAAGTCGATAATCACGGTACCGGCCAATATTTTTGGTTTAAATTAAAGACATCTAAGAAAAGTACAGGCATAAAAATACTACAAAACTGACACTGCATGTTAGTTAACATACCAAGATGCTATTTTGTTTTATTAGCCACAAAAAAGAACAACAAAAAAAGGGAGGGGTATGGATACAAAAAAAGGGGAGATACAAATATTCAAAACGTTTTTCCACTTAACAAAAAGGAGGAAAAATTAAAGATGAGTAACATACTCAACATAAAGAGGAGACAGGATTTCTTAAGATTGTTTAGAAAACAAATCTTCAAAAACGAAAGTATATTTTTTATTCCTTTATTTAAATGTACCTCACATTAAAACCATGTAAAAAGGGTATGTGATCTTTTTTTTTTCATTATAGGAAGAATATTTCCTGAGGTGGTAGCACAAGCTGTTGCATAACTTCCCCAATGCCAAGTGCTGATTCCAGATTCATCTGCCATCAAAGGAGCCCAATAATTTGATTTTATGATTTTGAGAAGACAAGATTATCAAACAAAAAGGAAACCTGCCATTCTTCGGACTCCTCAGAGACCCAACATGAAAATAATCCTTCCTTTCTTCTTCTTCTTTACATGTTCCCTTTTTTACACCACCTTCATCAAGAATTAGAGCAAACTATGACATGATAATTTCCCCAGCATACATCAGCACCTGCCTCAGACAAGATCAAGGGTTTGGTACCCATAAATGCATACCAAATGTAGTACATGCTTGAATACTGACTTATAGGTGAAGCAGGTTTTGTCACTCAGATCCCGTAAAGTTACAATCCTGTAAATGAATCTGCTGACAAATATTAAGTCATTAAGAAATCAATATTTCATTCATATTTCATGACTGGACTATTTTTGTTTCTTCATTACACTGTACAGTATAATTTGAATAAGTTGCACAGAAGAAAGAATGACACCTTACGCGTAGCACTTCTTAAGTCAGTGGGCTACTGAATGTTCAGGCACCTTTGACCTCATCTCGTTTCTTGTTGAGACTACACTTTCTTGAAGCAAAGATACTTCTTGTGTCTCTCATTCATGCAAAGTTCTTTTCAATAAAATCTTATTTCCTTTTCCCCAACAGGTGTTTCTAGAAAAGCACTTTCATTCAAGCATTTTACATGAAAATCATTAACCAGCCATGCAAATGCGCAACTTTAAGACTTGGCAAATATTATTTTCCATTGATGCCCTTCCCCAAATTTCTTTATAGCCTAGGTATATACTATTATCATCCATGATATTTTAATTGATCTCAAATTTATGCTTCAATCATTACAATTGCTCTCCTAGCCAGGTTAACAGAGTAAATGCTTTTAAAATCTTATTAAGATAGATTTTTCCCCATTGTACTCATGAAGCAGACTGCTTATTACATTGTAGTGCAAAAGAAAATGAAATAAAAGTCAACACAAAATAACACCTTGCCTTTGGACAAAGAACCATTTAAGAAAGTACTTTAACATTACGACCACCTCATGTGTTGTCTAAAGTTAGGTCCAGTTTAAGAGGTTAAATGGTACACTGTATGTTTCTGCAAAATCTTTGGCAAACCCACCTGACCATTATTATAGGTGTACATACTTAGAAACTCCAAGCAATTACCATTGAGAGGTACATGGAAGTTAAACTTGTGATCTAAATACAAAGATGTTTATCTCAAAATTTTCAGCTGTTCAGCTAAAGGCTTCGTCAGCAGTATGACCTTTCTATAATGCTACAATGTGTAAATTGTCGGGTCACAGACATTCAGAATTTTACAGCACCCTCAGTCCTGTGCATTCCGTCAGAAAGGTCCAGTCTGGTCATATTGCTGACAAAGGCAGTAGTAGCTAACAGCTGAAGGCTTTGAGGTAAATATCAATGCAGTGAGATCTGAAGTTTAACTTCTCCAACATTGTATTACCAATACAAAGAACTAATTCATGCTTTATATTACCACTTAACTTTGGAGTTGCATTGCTTTTAGAAAAATGTGGGCTGTTTCAAAACTGATGTAAGAAAAAGCCAGTATTACGGGGTCGACTTCCTCCATGAATGTTAGGTAAGAGCTGGATGAAATGCATGAGGCACTATGAATAAAATTGTCTCTGGGCAAAATCTTTCACACTTCTAGTTTCCTTTCTGCTGTTTAAATTTACACACAGACAATAACTGTTAATATGACTGTTTGTACAGTTATATTAATGGTTTATCTTTAAAGGAGAATGCAATCTAGGCATCAGTGTGATCTTAGTGGATAAAGATGACTAAGAAGAGTAAACTGAAAGTTTGAGCAAAATCAGAAAATCTGTTCAAGAGTTATGAATTTTGAAAGTTTCAGTAAATCCCTGTTATGGAGATCCTTGAGTTGGCAACTTTGCCAGCATCCGTGATGTCATCATGGATAACTCTGAATTCATTTTGTACATAATTTTTTCAAAAAATTTGATTTATATGAAATTTCAAGTCAGGCATCAACACAATTCTTCTCAAAATGCTTGCAGAATTGATATAGACATGTTGTACTCAAACCATAAATCAAAAGAATTGTTATTTTTCTTGAAAACAAAGAAAATGTTAAATTCTGTGTACAAAATGAATGGAGAGTTGTCCACGATGACATCACAGATGCTGGCTTAAATGCCAATTCAAGGATCTCCATAATAAGGATTTACTTAAACTTTCAAAAATCATAACTCTTGAACACATTGTCTGATTTCCTTCAAACTTCCACTGTTTACTCTTCTTGTTCTTCTTCAATCACTGGAAGCACACTGATGCCTGGGTTGCATTCTCCTTTCAGAAGAGGGTTAGTACAGGTGAAAAAAAAATATTGAGCCGTCTCAGTCTTTATAGGTCGATTCGGAAGAACATAACAGAAGAAATGTCCCCCAAAACAGGATTTCTCTTCAAATGCTTTCATACATTCTTTCAAACACTTACACGACAAGAAAACGTTAAAATGTTTCGGCCAAACCTCCATGCAACATGCGAGTGTAGTCCAATCTACATATTTCTGTGTGCAGAGCACGTGACTTGCAGCAGGACTCGGTCAATTACTTATCATTTGGATGATTTCCAGAGACTCCAACTCTCCTGTTTTTGGCGGGAGATCTCCTGCTTTGAGTCCATTTTCACAAAATCTCCCGTTCTCCCGCCCAAGCTGTGTTTCTCCTTTTTCCTCCCGCCCAACCACCTTTTTCAAAAAACGAATGTGAATCATTGGATTTTACCTCATTTAGTATTGTCATACCGGTATGTTCAAAAATAAGCCTAAGATAGCACCAAAGAGCTTCTATAACCCTAAAAGTGGCCTCTGGCCGAAAGGAATTTCGTGCTTTGTGCTGGTGATGTGGGCTACGCGCACACTGAGTCAGAGTCTCCCGTTTGCTAGGGGGTCTCGGCGGGAGAATCTCCCGCTTAAGAGGTGCTTGGGGTTGGAGTCTCTGGATTTCAGAAACCTAAAAGAGAAGCCCGAGTTACTGGAGTAGGTGACAGATGACTAGTGAGCTTTCTCAATCTTCTTATGTCAGTTTGGAAGAATATCATAGCAGAAATGGCCCCTGAAAAGGATTACTCTTCAATTGCCCTCATATTCGAAATATCACAAGAAACAGATCGACTTTTTGGCCAGAACATCGGTGTGTAGTCCTATATACCAAATTCTGTGTACAGTGCATGTGATTTTTTAACACTGAGATGATTTCCTTACGATTGTAATGATTTCATAACCTCAAGATATAGTACCACTCAGCATTGATTGACTACACTATTACAATTACACTATTCAGCCAAGAACAACAGAATCAGAGGACCATGGCTGGTATTCAATTCAATACTTAAGTCAGAAATATGAGTATTTTTCTTAGTTCTTTACTTAGATAAAATACTTAGCAAAATTTGGTATTCAATTCAATATTTTGGCTAAGTATACTCTAAATCTAAGACACCTACCTAGGAGATAATTTTGGAGGCCTTGATTGGCAGGCATGGTTTTTATACCCAGTCATCATGAGCTGCGCAGAATTATATCATAGCGCATTTGAGCGTATTTGATGCCACATGTTAATTGCACATTGAAAATATGACGTCACAATGCTTATCAGTAAGAATTTGGGCTTAAAGTTGGCTTACTAAAGTGAAATTCAAAGTATTGAACTGAATATGACTTAAGCAAATTTCTTAGCCAAGAAAAATACTTAGTAAATGTTTTAATTAATCCAAGTATTGAATTGAATACGGGCCCATATCTATTGTTTTGGGCTGAATAGTGTAATAGTGTAGTCAATCAATGCTGTACATTTTATTCACTACTTAATCAACCTTTCCAAATAGTTCTGTGACAATTTCTTTCACATTATAATCTTATAACCAGCACTCAAGTTTATCTTTAAAAGTACACACTGATTCTTATGTACAACAGAATCACCCGAACTTTGGAAGTAATCGGATGAGCAGAACAGTCAACCTTATCTTTCATCATGCCTTTGCATTTCGAGGAAGCTCTGAGACATAAAGTCCTTTTTTAGTTGATTGAAGTCAGTTAAGTCAGTGATTTTCTTATCATGTGGTCATATACATGTACATGCAGGAGTAACTTAAGAGTCTCATTACAGTTTTGCAAAACCATACTTTTCCATAGCTACTTTCAGTTTTTATCATCCACCTACATTAACTTCATGTTGTCAAAACTTTCTAGCACCAACCTATCCCAAAAGGAGTGGGGAGTTGAATCACATTTTGATTCCTTCACATTGTTTCATTGGGTACTTATATCTTATGCAAGTCTTATCAAATGAATCAGTCTTTTTAGAAAATAAATGCAAGCAAAAATTTATATGTCTAAAGCAGTAGAAAACAAAATTTCTCTATCATAATTTCAGAACCTTAGTTCTTTGTCTAGGAGCTTGTAGAATAGATTAAATGATATAAGATGCAAAATATTTTTACTATGCCATTCAACACACTTGTTTCATCATTAATGATAATAATTAAATGAATTAATCTACAGTGCTACAACACAATTGTAAGCTTTGTTCCTTTACCAAACACATATATATTGTTCCACAATACACATCAAACTATTGATTTTTAGAGATATACCATGTATGCAATACTAATTTATCATAAATGCTTTTTGCAATAAACATAACACACTTTACATTTTAATATGAATTATTCTTACTTTTTATACGAGATTATTCACTGGTTACCATATTTTTCTTGCTACGAGTTGCGTGCATGCAAAATTTGTTTAAAATAATGCTTTTGATGAAGATTAGTACGATAGGCATGAAGTGAATTACAAACAAACATCAAATTGTCTTATAAAAATCTACACGTAATCAACATATTAAACATTTTCCCCTTTACTTTAAATGGCCTCTAACTCAATAGAAGAAGTCTACATGTGATTAATACGCATGTGATTTACATGGAAGCATACGAATAGTTATCATCTACTTTAAACAATCATTTCTTATGTACTTTTTGGATCTTAAATGATTTACGCAAGTTTAGTAACAACACATATCTTCTATTTAACCATTATGACATAATCATGCATTCTTTTCTCAACTACTGATCAGCCAATCGCCTTGTCAATATCATGTTAGTTTCATCTGCAGTTTGGATACTTACATTATATTAACAAATTTGCCACATTTTGGACGTGTATATCACCTGCAAAGACATACCTTTTTCTACTTATTTTATGAAGTGTTCAAAACCACAAAAGGGTTTTATATTTTCCAATCCCAAGAGGGAAAATTTCCATCATCACCACTTGTTTTTTGTATGTATTTCTGCTAATTTTCTGAAGATGGCTACGTCTGCAAGGCAAAATTTTAATGACCTGCCATTTGTTGTTAGAAATTAATTTTTGGAAGAATTTTCTTTGCGCAATTGTAAACAACGCCTTAGTACCAGGATCCTGAGCCTTAATATAATCCTCCTCCAATTTATTTATGTTTTGTTATTCTAAATTTGTTTTTGTTTAGCATTCTAAACTCATTTTTAAAATAGAAAAAAAAAATCAGGAAAAGCATTCAGAGCAAAAACACAAAACAGAAATAACATTTTGCCTTTAAGGCTAGGGAACATGTGGCAGTGACATCACTCTTGCTCAGAATTTCATCGGAGCATATTTTTTGGTTTTCGATTCTGTACAAAAATAAACAAGAAGAATTGCTTCTCTCTCACACGAATGAACAACACATTTAGACGAGAAACTGCCCAGCAGGTTCTGGGACGACATTTCAACAAAAAAAGTAGAAAAATAGACTCTTTCTTCATGAAAGTTGTGGCAATTTCTTTCTTCCTTTCATGAAATTCGTAGAGTACATGTACAACAGTCATTCACAGGTAATGGCAGCTCCTTGATGGGAAACAAAGGTAAAGAGCGTACTAATACTAGATTTTTCTCCGAGTTTTGCTCACAGGTGCGAATAGGGTTGGCTATACTGGGCACAGAATGTCCGACTGACATGTAAAATTAGATTTCGTAAATTGATCTATCAGTGCAGTGTCAAAATCCATTTAATTAAAGACAATATTCAATATGGGCACGGAATGTCTGAAAGACAAGCAACCCTGGCGTTAATTGATTCAGCGATGTTGTGTCTGTCATCAATCTAAATCATCCATAACAAATTCAAAGCTCAACTGCAACAACAATATCAGTAATTTTTTCTTTCTTTTATTTTGATGCGCACCCCCAAATTTAATTTGTATTACTCCACCAAGAGCGCTAAATTGTAACTCATCAGAATCAGAATTAAAAGACCACATTTACTGTGTCGTAATGCATTTAAGCAGAGACTTCTTATATAGTACACCCAGTATAGCCAGCCCTTTGACAAATGATAGGAAAATAGAATGTTGACAAGGCAATGAAACAAAAACAAGGGGGTTAGAATGGGTAAGACATTCACATGGGACAGGGGGAAACGGACAGCAGCATTTGTACAAATGGATTTGATGCAAATTAAGAAAATTCCCCCCCCCCATCCCAACAAAAAGAGAATACATTAAAACAAAAAACAAAAAACACATAAACAAGGGATACAGAGAGACGAAGACAAAGAATTTACCCCCCCCCCCCCCCCCCGAACAAAAAGAGAATACATTTTAAAAAAAACCAAAAAAAACACATTAACAAGGGATACAGAGAGACAAAGACAAAGAAGAGAGAGAACTAATAAAGGAGATAGGCATACAACATTCGCGAGAGCTTGCCTCCCCCAAAACCTATCATAAATATCAAAGAGTTTTCACTCTGTGCTAAAGAATATATTACTACATATATAACCTGTACTGGAGAACAATCTCAGCAAACATGTACCTGGACATAATGTGCTTTTCTCTGGAATCTACGAAAACAGATATCTGCTCTTTTTTTTTTTGTTTTTTGCATTGTCCATATCTCTTTATTAAAGCCCTCTAACTCTCACTCATTCTCACACTCTCTCTCTCTCTCTCTTTTTCTCTGTCTGTCTGTCTGTCTCTCTCTCTCTCTTTCTCATTCTCTCTCTCTCACTCTCTCTCTCTCTCGTCTGTCTTTCTGAAATCCCAAATGATCAAGTAGGAGTGACTGCAGGCTGACAAAATATTTGTGCTTTTTCTTTTCCACAGGCACTGGACAAGAACAGAAAAAAAAGGAAAAGAATTTAACAGAAAACAAAGAAACAAAGAAAAGAAATACAAAAGGAGAAACAAACAAGTACATTTAGGGAGGGAGGACTGCATTTAACAAGGTGAAATTAACACGGTACATGCATTCCAATGTGGCAAGTGTTGTATCTGGTAAGAGCTTTACAAAATACTGATATATTCTTACACAACTCATCCCTTATGACCAACCTCTCGGCCATGTCTCCTTGCGAGGTCAAAGTTGACATCCCTGGAGTGTCACCCGTCAGTCATGGGAGGCGGTTACCTATCTGCTTGCAGGCCGTGACTCCATAGGCTTGAGAGGCTCCTCATGCTGATTGACCATACCGAATTCTGTTCCAACACGTCCCCCAAAACAGTGGGGCAAACACAAGTTCCATACATCCCCGGTATTTTTTTTTCATTTTTTTTTTTTTTTTACGAGAGAGAGAAAAGAACGAGAAGTTAGTACCGGTTGTATGGGTGTGTGCGTAATGTCTCTTTTTGGTTCATAGCTGATGGGAACTTCAGTCGCGTCGGTGCGCCCTCGCTTGGCCACGACGTCTCAGTCTCTGTAGCCCCTCCTGAATGGTTGAAACAGTAATGAAAATATCAAAACTGAGCTCATAAAAGTTGGTTCGCAATGTTATGAAATTAAAATGTATCAGTGTATACACAATTTTTTATTACACATGACAAAAGATATCACAAAAAGGAAGAAAGCACAAAAGAATGTTAATCCTGTAGCATTTGAAAACCTTCTATCAATAAAACTCAGTTCTCTCCTCCCAAACCCTTATCCTCAAATGCCAACTAAAATTTTTAATGTTATGCATAAAAACTGAAGTAAATCTTCACAAAAAAGCGAGTTGTACATGTAATCACAAAACACAACTTTTTAAACATGTATGAATCCTTATGGCTCAACATAGTTCAATGCTGAAATTAAACTAAACATAAGACAAAACAAATTCAAATTCATTGTATCAGTCCAACCTATGACACAAAAGGACATTCACAAGAAATCTACATCTCTTGTAGTATGTTCAGTGGAGTTCCAAGAATCTACATCAGCTGTGGGTATGATGCAGCAGAGAATGGTTTCAGGGAGCTAAGGGGTTGTTACGGTAACAGCCTTGTCAACAAGACTCACACTATACAACGCAAGTGTACGTGACATGAACATGGAGTCGCATACAATACGGAAGAGAAAACATTCGCAGAGACAGCAGGAAAAGATCTCATTCAAAATAAAAAGGAAAAAAGGAGAATAAGAAGTAAATACCTTTCAGCTACATGTAGCTTGCAGTTTACATTATTTTACCATATGAAAACTATTTAGATGGAATTTACAACAGATTGCTATTACAGAGCATTTACTCAGCAAACATGAAATTTTTAGCTAATGACTCTGAGTTTTAGTATGCCAAGTTACCAGATCTTTTATCTATTTTTTTCTTTTTTAAAAAACTTCTTTATCTTTAATAAGAAAACCAGGGTTGGTCAAATTCATGGATCCGATATGGATGAAGGGTATAATTTCTTCATCAAATAAATTCTGTTTTCCAAATTTCCTGTAATTTTTTGGGGGGAGTCAGAATTATATGTCTTAAGACATAATAATGCAATATATTCATAAGAAATTGAAAACATTGTGGTATAAAAGAATCATAACATACATGTACTGCAGAGCGTCTAAAAATATGAGGAATACTAGAATTATTTTTTTTTTTTTCACAGAACCCAAGACTTTGACCAACCTAGGTTTATATTTTTAAATTAAATGATGAAAGTTTCGAGTAAGTTTAAATGCCTTTAAATACTATTTTATTGCTTTTATTTTTATTTAAATATGATTGATTCAAATAAATGTTATTAGAATGCAGCATTTAAAGTTCGAAATTATCATCACCTAGTTTTAAGTTTAGATTTACCCTATTCAGAGTTTTTAACACAATTCATTTTAAGACTACCTGTACTATTAAAGTGGTAACAAAAAAACTTGTTAGGTTTCATAAAACTGAAGTTTTGTGGTGTTGATTAGTAAATGTATGAGAGGCGGAAAATGGTTGCGAGGAAAAACAAGGATATCTTCTGTTGAGAACTAAAAGTTCATTAACTCACATATTCATATTTTCAATATGTCAGAGATAACTCCTTTTAGCTCTCGACAAAAAATATCACAAGTCAATGAACAGATGACGAACAAAACTTCAAAATAAATATGGCATGAGCAGGGACAAGTTGAAAACCAACAAAGCACGGGCAAACACACAGATGGAGAGGGGGGGGGGGGGGTAATGGTCACAGAATGGTTAGGGGAGCTGGGGTGGAACCGTGGAGTTAGGAAGAGGGCGGGACTCGCTCTGTGGGTCCAGCTGGAAAGACATACCATAGCTATGTTCTGTATAACCATCGCCACCAGTGGTGAATTCCTGAAAGGCCGTACCTCCGCCGCTGTGAAGGGGGAGAAGGAGAGGAAGGGGACTATGGGTCAAGTTTAATTCCTATTGTTTAGTTTTAAATTTTAGTTAGTATTATCATTCTCATATTCATTATCATTATCATTATCAGGCTTGGTAGTATTATCATTAATAGTAGCAGTATTATTATTACTTTTTATTACTAATTATATTGATATCTTTATCACTTAAAATTTATTTTATCACAATAAATCACAATCAATTAAGTCCTCAAATTCAATTCATTTTATCAATCTATTTTACCAAAATATAAGATTTATTCCATCATATCAGACTTATTTTATCAAATCAATATTATTTCATCAATTTTGAAATTATTTCATCATTTTCAGATTATAGTAGAATATCACATTTATTTGATCAAACAGACTTATTTCATATTTAAGAAATCCTGTTTATCATTATCAGATTATTTTATGATATCACATTAATTTCATCAGTACATAATATTATTATTAGACTTTAATCATCATATCAGTATTATTTCATATTAGATCGATTATTCAATCTAATTACAAATGATCAGCTTTCATCAAAAAAGCGTGTTTAATTTGTCAACAAAATACTTCATATCCTTCATATTAAAAAAAGAATTGTTTTACCAAAATTAAATTCTTTTTCTCTATAAATACTGTTTACAATGTAGAATTAGATAACATTTTGGTTAGCTTTTTATAAAATTAAGTGCATAAGAATTATATTTTAAACGTACAGATATTTCACTGCTCAGTCACGCACATGTAATGTAAATGTATGTGCTGGTGAAAGAGTCTAAACAGCTAAAAATATACAAACCTATAAGCTGTATTAAAGGCTATGTACCAAGCAAGCATCTCATTAGATATTACAGATACAACAAAGCCCTGAAAGTCTGGAATGCTACAGACAATCATGCCAAATTAAAATAAAATTAAAAAAAAAAAAATCCTATCCCAT
Organism: Echinometra lucunter; assembly: GCA_029962745.1. Classification (NCBI taxonomy): domain Eukaryota; kingdom Metazoa; phylum Echinodermata; class Echinoidea; order Camarodonta; family Echinometridae; genus Echinometra; species Echinometra lucunter. Next base: position 15,156,852 of record CM057164.1, read on the forward strand.
GTTATTATTACTTATTTCATAGAAGGCACTTCTGGACAACTGCAGAACAATTCAAACTGCATTTTCTTTCAAAATAAAGTATGACAGTTCATTGCTTTCTCTACATCTAGTCCAAGAATTAAATAGGAATACCACTTCAAGCATGATTAGGTGAACTTTTCCATTCAAGACATTTTACATCCCATTTCTACTTTCTCAATATGCAAACACGCCCGATAACGAGGAAAACATCTTATGTTATTCAACATCTTAACGTCCTTCTTTCTTTTTAAAAATTATTTTCTGCAACGAAAAGATGAGAATATATTCCTGTTAGTATGTTAGTCATCTTAATAAGATTATGTGAGAAGTAAAACAATAAAACGGTGTAATTAATCCTCATTAATATGTATACAAATGTTAGTGTTGTTAATCCCAATATATATCCAATGATCTTGTGTTTTCCTGGGATAGTTATATCATGAAATAAATATGGAGGAATTACTGATAATATTTTTATACTACATTAAAAACAGAACTTTGGTACTGTAACAGTACGTTTTAAAAAGCATTAATATTAAAATGCTACTGCATTTTAAGCAAACAGTTTCAACTGAATTTTCTCACCGAGTGACACATTTGAATACCTTAACAGCTCTGTGCATATTTTGTATTATTTCTTTTTTTAATGAAAGTGTTATATATTACTAGCTACTTGAACATGTTGGCTGACCTGATATTCATGAAATATGACCACTTGACAAAATAATCAAATGACAGGATTATTATTTTCACAAGCAAATGCTTTGAACGCTTCAAACTTTAATCCTTCAGTTCATGGAATACTTTAAGGTGATTTAAGGGAAGAAAAACTAACATATTAGATTCACTTTAACAGTCAAAGATGGAAGAACAGGCAAACCAGTAAAACAAGAACAAGATAAAGAATGAGACAGAAGAAAGATAATAAAGTGTGGTGCAAAAGTCAGGCTGTATAGATCTTGCTTCTGCCAAAGAAGCTTGAAGGAACAAATAATAAACATCTACAATCTGGAAAAGTAAATGGAACACATCAACAAACAAGAAAATTTAAAAAAAAATAATAATCACATATATAGCGCAAATCACCCAAATATGTGAAAAACTGCAAAACATTCTGATCACATATATTCAAGACCCACAAAATTAAATCACATAATTCGAAGACTACATGCGAAGCCAGCAGAAGCATTCACTTGTCAATTCTTGCCGGAGGACAAGAAGAGGCGTGATAGCTCAGTTGGTACAGCACCGGTCTTGTAATCCAGTGACTCTGTCTGAAACTACATGTAAGTCAATGCGCTAGAGCTCTTCGGCAAGGTATTAATCCTCATTACCTGGTCCATCAGAGAGAACTTAAAGCAGTCGGTCTGCTGGTTACTTACTTAAAAACATGCATGCTTTCATAGCAGTCATAGCAAAACAAACCAACAAACCAATAACCAATGACAATAGTGTCTGAGCACCGAGAACCAAAACGTGCTAATACCATGTCATGACAGGACTTTTATATCCACCTGATTCTTAGCAGACGATCAAAAGTTAAAGCAGCATTAAGTATTGGCATACACCACTTACAACATGAAAGTCCAGATCCAACTTGCTTTTTAGACAAAACAAGGTCTTAACCAGAAGAATGGCACCTCCGTTTATATGCTTTAGTTTCAAGTTGCACAGATATATTGCTGTACCTTCTGTATTTTATGCATAGCGCCACAAGCACCATGCCTAACGGACATGAATCCTCTGTAAGAAGCCACGATTAGCAGTTTCACATTTGGGGGGGGGGGGGGGGAACCATGACCAATTTTCTTCCACCTTATTTATTCTCACCACTCGTCTCCTACATCTCCATCCTCCAATCTCTCCCCTCCTCTCTCTCTCTCTTTCTCTCTCTTTCTCTCTATCTCTCTATCTTTCCCTCTCTCTCTATCTTTCCCTCTCTTTCAGAGATGCCTATTCAATTCCAGAAGAATATATATTCAAAAATTAATCATTGCTTCTCCTTGTCAATGACAGACAGACTATTCCAAAACTGAAATACTCTGACCTTGAAAGCCGACAAAAAAGGATTCACCAGCAAATATGAAACTCTAGGGCCCTTTGCAAGCATTTTGATCGAATAAGTCAGAACTTCATTTGAGAACTTATCTAAAACGTTCTATTGTATCAAAAGAGCAGCACAACAGTCAACGACTCACAGTATATGACAGGAATACCTGTATCATTAACCCATTCATGACAGGAATTATTTAAAGCCTAATTTAATCAGCTTTTATTCTTCAAATTGGCAACACCAACATTTTTCTTTTATTGCTACATTTTTCTTATAAAACATCATATATCTGAAATAAATATAAATTGACAGAATGTATGATGATAAGTCATAAAGTTGCCAATTTGCAGGGAAAAACAGTAATTTTAACATTTTCATCGCATTGCCAATTTAAGGATTTTAATGCTTATTTTCCTTTTAAAAAATTTCAGTACAAACAACAAATATTGATGCACCCAAAATGAGCACAGTAAGGGTAGAATTTTTCGCTCTTTCTGCTCATGTATTTGGTATGATTTTTAGGGCTTTGCATCAAAAGTTATTAAACCAAACCACATAATGTGGACCCTCTGTCACGAATGGGTTAAGTTTGCAGCCTCAACAAAGACCAGCAAATTGATAAAGAAAAAAAAAATTAAATTGATTCTAAAATTAACCATCAGCATCGTGTGATCATTAGAGCTTATTCAAGTTCTGGTAATGATACTGAATTTTGCAAGAAGCTGGCAGGATAAAATCTTTAAAGCCTACAGAATTTATCACATTCGTTTTGCTTCAATTCATATTGCAGCATTTCCTCAAATTTTTATGTTAGAAGTCATTTCTCTGCAGTTCTGCGTATTCATTGTACCTTTGGCTTGATTCAGCAATGTCCTGCCAAGCGACATCAAGAGCCCATAGCTACCAATGATTTCCTGAAATGAGTGTCTGCCCACATGCATACACAAACATCAATTGATGCAAACTAGCAAACGAGACTTGATCAAAAAATGTAATGACATAACCAGAGCTTTCGGAGGACAAAATTATCCTTTTCACTCTCCTGCACTGTCAGAAATGTACCCAGAAAAAAGTACTCTACATTTCAAATAAACATCAAATATTTCAGCAGGGAAAATCAAAGAGCATCAAACATTGCATCGACATCCATACACAGCAGAGGCTATGGCACACCAAAAGAATGCATGGCTGTGACATAGAGTACAATGTGAATCATTTATAACATTTCTCATTTGACACAGCAAGAAGAAGAGAGAAGGTTCAATCCAAACAAAGTTCCAGGATATTACTTACGTATTTGAATCCTCGTAGGCTTGGTTGTACGATTGGTCATAGCTTCTTTCATACTAGAAAAAAAAAAGACCAATGTCATCATTCAAACATTCACAAATACATAAAATTGTTAAGTGCAAATGTTATTTTAAATCATAGTAGAAAATGAAAGAGAATGAGAATATTTTTCAGAAAATACAGAATTATAAAATGAACTTACCCCCCCCCCCCCCCTCCAAGGAACAGAGACAGATACAAGTAGATATGGCTCAAAATCTTAGACTAAATTTCAATGCCATATTTGTGAGTAGTCCAAATTCACCTTTTCTCTTCACAATGCAATAGATAATCAAGTATGCCTCCAACTCACATATTCATCGCCACTTTCCATTTGCGAATGTGATCCGTACGAGGGCGCATTCATCCGGGGTCCGCTTGATCCTCCCCTGAATCCCCCTCCTCTTGACATGCCCCTGGCACTGCCCCTCACAGGTGCCCCCCTGGGGGTCAAGGCGCCTCCTCTTGACATGCCCCTACCTGGAGGGCTGCCCATCCTGTACCCAAAAACATGATGGAAATAGTAAGCAATGAAAACAGAAATTGAGAACAGAGAGCAATGTACCCTTAATCTCGAGTAAGCCACCACAAAATATTAAAATGACCACCAATGATGATCATTATAACAAATATAACAATATATTAATCAGTACTGTAAAATAAAGAAGCTTAAAGGAAAATCATACTGGTTGGCAGGTCTGCAAATCACATGTGCTTGGAAAACAAGTGTTAACAGTGCCATGTCTTTGTTCTAAACACAATTTACTTGGCATATGTTTTGAAATATCACATATCTACAGTCCCATGCATTCATTTTATTGGTGGAAAAGTAAATTTACCTGGCTGGGCTTGCCATGGGTCCAGTGGGTCTGACAGCATGTGGATGAGGGCCCATTGCTCTCATGGGTGGGGGGCCACCACCCCACCCCCCTCTCCCCATTGGTCCTGGGCCGCCTACACCACCACCCCTTGGTCCCAACCGGGAGCCGGGGGCGTTGGGAGGGGGACCGGTGTAGGATCCACTGATGACGGCCAGTTCTCTCAGCTGCTCTTGTCTAATAGTGTCGTTGGGATCCTATAAGAAAAAGAAACAAACAAACACACCAATAATAATCACCAATATTTAAGGAAAGCCGAAGATCAAAACAACAAGGTGACATCCAAAAGTTTAAAGGTCACGTATAGTTTTGGTAGAACATCAAAAACAGTTTTTCAGATTTCTTGGCTTCTAGGTGCTCAGTAGCCAGATACATGTAAAAGCAACCTAAGAAGCTGTGAAGTTTTTTGCTCCCGAAGTTGAATATCAATCAACTGAGAGGCGAAAAATACTACTGATCACTGGGCCAGGCAATGGAAAGTCAACAACATTTGAGGTACATCACACAGTGCCTGCGCACATGTAAAAACAAACAAAGAGTTTGATTGAGCGATAAGCACAACGAAGCGCTAGGAATATTTTGCAGGGAGCTGTTGGTGTGCAGAGGTCATAGCACAGGGCAGAGTATAAACCGTTCAACTGCGTTCCTTTCAGACAGTTACTTTAAAATTAACTGGAAATCATGAATGGAATATCACACAATCACTCACACATATCTTTTTACATGTACGTAGGGTAGACGATGTGAGACTATATTTAATCAGTTTCACACCAATTTTTGTTTTGCTACCAAAACTGTATGTGAGCTTTTAGGATGTTATCTTGTACATGCACTCAAGTTGAATATTACTATCTTTATAATAAAAGTTTGAAAGAAATCACACAAACAAATAACAAAATAATAAAAACTCATTAGGAACTCTCCAATAAATTGCCTGATTATCACTTGAACAGACTACATGTATTTCTGTACTTACACACTGTTGCATGCTTATCCATGGTAGGCTTAAATCAAAAGTTTCTTTGTAATGCCTTCTTTTACAAAAACTCTTTTACAAAAATACATACGGTGAAACACGTGTTACAAGGGCCACCCAAGGGAAACTAAAATATGTGGCCTTTATTGACAAATGGCTGCTATAAACCGGTTCTTAGACACATAATTTATCTCCATGTGAATCAATTTCATTGATTCCTATGGGAAGGGGGCTGCTATACATACATCCGAAAATCGATTTGTGTATTTAGCCCTCTATTGGCAGTGCCACTACTGCGGTGTTCCCCCATCTGACAACATGTGTACAGCTAGATGTTTACGTCAGATCTAACGTTAGACCAAACGTTAGATCTAATCCAAGCAGTAATGCAGTTTTATGGTACAGACGAAAATACTGCACTGCACTGCACTACAGCTCTGTACTGTGAACATTGTTTTCAAACCTAGTCAATTAACCATTCGTGACAGAGGGTCCACATTTTGTGGTTTGGTCTGATAACTTTTGATGCAGAGCCTTAAAAATCATACTAAATACATGAGCAGAAAGAGAAAAAAATTCTACACGTACTGTGCCCATTTTGGTTGCATCAATATTTGTTGTTTGATGCTGAAAAATTTTCAAAGGAAAATAAGCAATAAAATCCTTAAATTGGCAATGCGATGGAAAGTTTAAAATCACAGTTTTTCCCTGCAACTTGGCAACTTTTTGACTTCTCATCATACTTTCTGTCCATTTATATTTATTTCAGATACATGACATTTAATAAGAAAAAATGTAGCATTAAAAGAAAAAATGTTGGTATTGCCAATTTGAAGAATAAAAGCTGATCAAATCCGGCTTTAAAATAATTCCTGTCACGAATGGGTTAACCAGAACACCACAGTAATGGCAGATCATCTGCTGCCAAGTCAGATCGGTGTATAGAGAGCTCGCTGCTTAGACAGATTTGACTATAAATACATAAATTTCAAACAAATTGAAAAGTAACAAATCTGACACTCACTGGAACAAGGTATTTCTGAACTTCTCCAATGCTGTGCGCTAATCTGTAGTACGCTTCGCCGGCTGGCCCCGTAAGTTCTATTTGGACGTGAAGATCCTCGTTGAGATGTGCATATTTTTGGCTATTTTCTTCTCTCAATTTGTCTTCCTACAGAAATGATAAGTTGAAATGTAAGGAATCATCATTTCTAAAAAATATTTTCAAAAAAAAAAAAAGAATGATAATGAGGAATTTGTGTTCTTCATGCAATTCCCCCCCCCCCCCCGAGGTCTGTGCAAATTTTACGATTGGTCAAGTTGCAGCCAAGATACTGGAAGTTAGATAAATGAATTCCCTAAACATCACATAGAGTATCTTTCACAGATGGGTTAAATAAGGCCTAATCTACTCTCTTCAACAAAAATTTACATTGCGAAATAAAAAGAAAGACAACCTACCTTTTGTTTGTCTCTCATGGAACCCTTCCCTAAGATTGCTATCTTTGTACCCGTTATCTCCTGTAGCCTCTTCAGTGAGTTCCCTCTTGGACCAAGCAATTTACCTACAAAATTAAACTGTTGAAGAAGAAAAATAATCGAAGAAATTTACCTACACATTGTAAGTGTTAGAGAGGAGAAATTAAGTTGTTTACCAACAAAGTT
>CM057164.1:15164273-15291773 GCA_029962745.1 Echinometra lucunter
AGCCCCCCCCCCCCTTTGCATCCTGCCATAGGCCGCTACAAGAGGGACATTAATTGTTTGGAAAGGGGCATTGATAATTGTTATAAGTGGAAAGCAAACATCAAACAGTAATATGGAAAAATTAAGAGAATAAATTCCGAGAAGTCAACTCGAGTGTAATTTCAAAAGCCTATATTGTACTGCCCATACAACTTACGTTCGGATTACGTAATGTGGCATTGTAAGGTCCTCACATTTCTAAAGGCTACTGAAGTTGCCTCAAGTTGATTTTTCGAAAGTAGTTTTTATGTGTTTATTTGGCTTCACTTTTCCGGGGGGGGGTGGCATTGCAAGCAGGAGAAACTTTTCTTGAGCCTCCAAAGGTGGGGGCATCGGCAGGGGCATCGGCAGCCCCACGATTCCCCCAAATAAAAAAAAATAATTATAAAAAAAAGCAAAAGCACCGGCGTAGCTAGCTAGGATTTCCTTTTAGAGGATGGTAGCGAAACACGGGAAGCGCTCTCCGGCGGGCATGGGGAAGGATGCAGGGAGGGGGCCATTGAGTTTTTTTTGTAGTCGTTCCTTGTTTGCTCCTTCTCGCCCTTTTTCCCTTCTCATTCAAGCTTTCTTCTTCCAAGTTGGCTGGGGGGGGGGGGGGGGGGCGCCCGCCCCATTATCCCCTTGGCTAGGCTAATATACCCGGGTGCAAAACAATGATCGACAGAATTGAATATTTCAATGCTAAAACATCACATTAATTTGCATCAATAGACTTGTAGTTGCCCTATTTCTAGCACTCTTAAAAAATCCGAGTCAAATTGACCCGGAAAGGAGTCGGTTGGGGTCACACTCCGTTCTGGGTCAAAAAAAGACACATAATAAGGTAAAAACGGCCCGGAATAAGTTCCAAAGTGACCCGGAAACAAGTCTTCATGACCTTATTCCAAGTCATTTTTGAACCGGAACGGAGTTTGGCCCCAGCGGACTCTTTTCCGGGTCAATCTGCCCCGGATTTTTAAAGAGTGCAGTCTATACTGGTTCATCCCAGTTTAAGAGCCCCGGCATTGTCATGATTCTGTCTAATGGAAATTCACTTAAAATTTCAAAATTGAAACCATGATATCTGGCATAACACTGTTATCAATTATCATGGATTCGCTGTTCAGCTATATATAGAATTCATTTTAGATTTAAATTTTAAAAATCTAACTGATGAAAATTACATGGAGGAACTTAAAGAAAAAATTTTCTTCATGACTTGATTTTTTTTTTGAAAATTATCAACGCTTTGAACACTCAAGGCCAATTAAGTCAAGTTATCTAAGTCCAAGGCCAAGGCACTATAAAATATAGACCTTAAGGCCATATACCCGCGCATATACAACACTGATTAAGCTTTTTTTTTTAAACTCGCTTCACCCCGCAATCATACAGGTTATAGACATGATAGAGACGATCGGCATCCTATAGATACCAAAACAGTGAGTAATTACACAAGATCAATTTTCCCCTCAGCGGAGTTTAGACTCTCCATATAAGACAGTTTATAACCAGTTATTTATATGTCTCACAAAATTAATGACCACGAATTAGAAAATTGCATGTTGATAGTATTTTTTTAAAAACAACAACACATGCACAAGCTGGTATCAATATGCATATAGCACATCACTTTATTTGATAGACGATAAACAGCAATGTAGATAAAATGCCTTGCTCAAGGGCTTAAGTGCCGTGCTGGGGATCGAACCGCGTATCGTCTCCAGTCAAGCGCCTTAAACTACTCTATATACGGCACCTCTGCTGTTGATAATTTGCTAGCTCCCCAAAACGTAGTCGTCGCCCCCGTCGCCCCCCCCCCCCCCCCCCCCATGACAAAAACGTGCTCACATGCCAATGTTGAAGATGTTACATTTAGGTATCAGAACAGTGCAGGAGCTGCTCGACAAAATAAGTCTCAAAATCCAGAAACAATAATTTGTCAAGAAATCTCAAAACGCCTTCTGAAATGGTTTGGCCATAATAATACGTATGCCACCGTCAAGACTACCTCACCAAAATTTATATATCACAATGCCATACAAGAAGGCCACCTGGGCGCCTCCCTTCGAGATGGAAGGACCAAGTTGGGAGGGATACTGGTCTGTGCCTAATAGATGCCAAGCCCACCAAGCCCTTGACTGACCAACATGGCAGAGTATCACTCAGAGGGGCAAAGGGACACCCCGTCATATTATGCAAATAAGTCAAGTCAGGTCACATCACATTAACCATTGTAAAACCATTGTACTTTATACTTCTTTCTATGTTTCATGATTTCGAGTTTTCCTGAAAGAAAATATGATTTTAGTTTTTCTCAATTTTTCTTTTTTTTTTCTTAAAAGACTGAATAAGAGCTAAATAAATGAATGCATCAGTAACTAACTTAAACTTTCAAAATTCACAAATCTTGAACATTTCCGATTTTGCTCAATCTTTCACTGTTTAATCTTCTTCTTCTTCATTCACGGTTCATTCACTAAAATCACACTGATTGCTGGGTTTCATTCTCCTTTAAATTTAAATGTTATTCTATAGCAAATTGACTGTTTTTCCAATGGTCTGATAAGCATGGTTTTCCAACCATTTCAAAATCTCGGTTTAAAAAATTGTGCATTAAACATGGTTGTTGAACCACGTTATTACGATGGTTTATCTACGGTTAAAAAACAAAAGTTTTCTTAACATGGTAAAAAGGTGGTGTAACCATGGGTTTCTCTGCTATGATATTTTCACCATGGTTTGGTTTTGACCATAGTTCTATAACCATAGTTTTTAAATCATGGTTAATGGATTGTGAAACCATAGTTTAAAAACAAATGTTATTTTACTTTGGTAAATTGATTGTTTTTCAGTAGTTTAATAACCATGGTTTTTCAACCATTTTAAAACGATGGTAAAAAGAATTGTGCATTAACCATGGTTTTTAAACCTTGGTATTACGATGGTTTAACTATGGTTCAAAAACAAAAGATTTCTTACTATGGTAAAAAGGTGGTGTACGTAACCACAACTCTAAGTGATATTTCAACCATTGTAAAACAACGGATTTTGACCATAGTCTAAAACCATGGTTTTGGCCCATAGACAGTAAAACAACTATGGTTCCTAAACTCATGGTTTTAGGTAAAATGACAGTTTAACCATGATTTCATTACCATGGCGTTTTAACCATGGTAAAACGTTCGTTTATCCCCGATTTAACCATGGTTTTGATTGTAAAACCGTGGACGACCATCGATCCATTGTATAACCATGGTTAATTCATGGTTTTACCTTGGGTGCAATGGTAAAACCATATACATTTTTTTTTTTTACAAGGGTACATGAATTATCATTGGCAGAACTAGTGAGGAATACCGTGTGGGCCTGAAATTTCGATGGCGAACTGATAACCACTCAACTTTACATGTAATACCATCGGTATACACCATGCCATCCTCGGGCGACAAGTTCGCGACTAGCTCTCTAGGCCAAAATATTGAAAGCGCCCTTTAATTTGGGATTATCCCCAAACGCTCCATGGCCAGGCTGCAGCAGGGCCGCATGCAGAAATTTTTCCCGGGGGGGGGGGGGGGGGGGGGGGGGGGGCAAGACACGTAAAATTTTTTGAAGAATTTCAAAAGCGAGAGAGCGAAGCGACCAAGCTGTTCACAAGGGCATTTTTGCATTTTTAAAAGTGAGACTGAAAGATTTGGTGTAAACTTTTCGTGGATTTTGTTGAAAATTTTCAGTAAAAAAAATGTAAGTTTTAAGCTGCGTTTGGCCATGGGCTGCAGTGACCATTTCGATTAAGGCCAGGGTTAATAGCGAGGGGAAAAAAGCAAAGCACAGACCTATAGCGATAGCAGAAAACAGACAAACAAACAAACAAACAAAAAAAAAACAAAAAAAAAACCAAAAAAAGTCTGCCATGCTCGCCTGCATGCTGCACTGATTGTGCATGAACAGTACGGATCCGGCGCGGACAAGATTTGCCGCCGGACAACTTTCGCTGCCACACACATGCACACAGCTAGGTCAAAGGTCATTATGGCGTACGTGAAGACTCTGAATTAGCCTTTGTCGGCCGGGAATAGGAACGGAAAAGCATGATTTGCCGTCCTTGTGCTGGAATATTAGGTAATTTAATAACTTCTTTAGATTTTGTTGTTATCAAATATAATAAGTTCAGATGTAAAATTGCCATCTTTGACGATAACTTTCATATTTAATGACATTTGATTCCCTTTTTAATCTCGGCGCAGCCACTGCACAGCCGAGCCGATGGCAGCGGACAGCTCGGGGAGCTACCTGCATTGTGGAGGCCGGCCAAAGCCTGGCCCTGCACTGCGAATGTCTCTTAATCTTATTAATATTATCAGTGCAGTTATAGACTCTAGCCAGTGTTGTGAATGTGAGGCGTCGGGTGCGAGAATGCATGTGAGAGGTGGAGAGATAAATGCCTAACGTTAGACATAACTTAATTGTGAAAGAAGGGCATTAATCGTGGTCGTGGTATTAACGTTATTCGTTCTAACAGTTAGATCTAAGTCACCTTCTTCACTCTGCACATTCGGTAAACTCTCATTGACCACCTTTTTTTAAACCAACCACCTTTACGCAATGCTTTCTTGCGTATGAAATATAAAGGTACGCGTGGAACTTAACACAATATGCTACATTAAACTGTTTTAAACATTAAAGATTAGAAAATTGACACAATGAATTATGTTACTTACATAGACCCTCTAGTTATTTTGTCGATGATGTGATTACGACATAAACTAGGAGTAACTGTTAGACTACGTTGTCAACTACGCTTAGGAGAATCTTTATTTTTCCATTTTTCATTAAAATGTTATTATCATTAAACGACAAAAAGCCTTATCGATGATGATGATGAGAAGATAATAATGAAAATGATAACTACATGCTTAATCAATATGGAGGACGGGCGGTCAGGTTTAAATAATGAGCTCACACAGGCACACAGTGAAAAATATCACATGCGCTTGTCGCTGAGATTTCTGTGTATATCATACAAGTCAACAAGCTGAACATGAGATGTTAATCTGCTGCATTTTCTGCACAAGTGAGATGAAATTAAGGTAAAAAGTAACAAATGTTTTCATGCATTAGGCGTGAGACTCCCGCATTGGGGGCTGTTGCTCACTCCCCTAAATCTCTTTCTCACACCTACATCACAGCCTAGCCCCACTCACACTAGTGCTCGGTTATTATACTAACCTCGCACAACGGACGTGCTGTATCATGCAAATTGCTGACAGTAGGAAAGTAGTGTTCTACCAATGAATTTTTGGGGACAGAGGAGCAAGAGCTGTGTCACCAGTGATCAGAAAAATATTTTTCAAAATTCATTTGATTGATATGATTTACATCCAGTTGGAGGAATGGAATGGAAATAGGATATTTTATTATCCTAGGTGTAAAAAACAAATATTTGGTATGAATTTGTTGATTATTTTAGTGATTTCAATCTTCGCCTATGGAGGGCAGCATGTCACATAAATTTGCACAGCTCAGCATACCAATGTAGCCTTGTGTGGCCTAACCCTATATATCATACATAACGCCTGGCGATCTCACGGTTCCCTGCCCAAAATCTCACACATTGCTGGTCTTTGACCTTGGCGTCTCTGGTACTCGGTAGTGGTTAATTATTGCGTCAGTGCATATGGAGACTTCTTTCCATCTGCATAGACTTTACACACGAGTGTGTACATACACACTGAATGAGAGGAGACTTATATTACAATAAGGCCGAAATAAGTTCACTAGACCCAGTGGGTAATGAGCAAAACTTTTTTTTTTTTGGGGGGGGGGGGAAGGGGCAAGTTAAGAACAAGTGAGGAAAAAACCGGTCTGGAAAACCATGTCATTTCAGCAAGATTGATAAATCACTGGTATTGAATTAGAAATAAATAACGTTGGGGCAACTCCCCCCCCCCCCCCCCCCCCCCCCCATCTAGCCCAGAAAGGCTCCGTGGAGAGTGAAAAAAAAATGCTAATGCTACTCTCCGCAGAGCCTGGCATATTTTCCTATCGCTCAGCTAGTAGCCATTGCACAAGTTCTAAAGACCCCTGGAAAATCACTTTCCCAGGGGTCGATGACCAACTATCAACCTTGTAACCATCCGAAGTTGTTTACTAACTAATTTGAGAAAACTGGATACTTTTAAACTGAAATTTCGCCTAAAAACTAGCTGAGGAAACCGGGTACAAACTCACCAATTTTATCTTCATCACGATTTCCCTTGTATTAAATGCAGATTCAAATGGCAGCTGCTTAGCGCATGCACATATAGGTGTGAGCGATGCAAGATAATCAAGACTATGCGATGCGGTGCACGAGCAGAATTAGTATAACAAAGTTTCCTTTCGTGCTAAATGTAAGGGCATGCCACTTGAATGCCTCGACATTGAGCATAAAGAAAAATTTCTTTTGGACGTCTGCTAGACCATTCATACTGATTTCATGTTTCTGATTGCTGTTTCTTTCCACTGTAGATGAATAACTACAGAAATGCAACACCAAAGTAGGCCTGGCACGAGTACTCGACTACTCGAGTAGACTCGAGTGCTGTTTGAAAACTCGCCTCGCGAGTAGGCATTTTTTACTGCTCGAGCTACTCGCATGACGGACGAGTACTGTTTTTTACTCGTTACTCGCTTCATTACTCGCCCACTCGCGAGTAGAACACTCTCTTCTCACCTTTTCTGTTAACAGTTTTGCACAAAATTCTTCACTTTTGCCATTCATTAGCGATGTTTATCGGCGACATTGCTGTTAGAAACTACAATTTTGCAATTGTAAACTGTCAGAGAATTGATTCTTGATGACGTCGTATCAACGAACGATCGATCAGGTTCATACTAAAAGACGCAACGTAGGCCTATCTACCGCCGGTTGCGGTACACACAGGCGAGCCACACATACAAGACCCAATTGGAACGCACAACGCGATATGAAATGACACAAAAATGGTCAAGAAAGGGGGGGGGCAGAGATAATCACTTCAGCATAATTACCAAAAATTAATATTCCATCATAATTTCCAAAGAACTTTCATTGCGATGCAGATCTCAACTCTCGATAACCTAAGCTTCTAACTTCTGTTTTAAATGAGGCTGTTGCATTTATTCGATACGAGCGCGAGCAGGCCAAAACTTGCACAACATTCCAGTGCATGATCGCACCTGCGTATCTAGGCAACTTCATAAACAAAATATTTGCATGTGGATCGGGGCATGTAGATGACACAAATAATTAATAGCTTTCAAAGCAGCAGAGAATGACACTGCTGCGATTATTTCCTAACGTATGCATGATCAAAACGTCATTTTTATTTTATAATCAATCATAATAAAGTACAGTAAATCGAATTGCCATACTTCATTGTTGTAATTAAATCATTGCTTCTTCATTTTCGAAAATAATAGCCGAAACTCGGCAGAGTAACAGTCAAAGCCACGCATCAAAGTCAAACACAAGATAAAAATGACAATCAAAACAGGGAAGGGGGGGGGTACAGATAAATTATTTTGGTCCGATGTGAATTGGTTATTAAACAAAATAATTGATTTCGATTCTGATTTCACTCATGATTTTGGTCGACAGAAAAAGCCCACGAAACTTTATTCTCAATGCGACCGCATGCACAACTTCCATTAAATTCACACATTAAATACCTAGCTTACGATAAAGGCTCTGTTTTGATTTATAAAATATTATCACTGAGATCATTCGAAATCATGATCATGGCGAATTAATTATTCTTGTATCATCAGTCATAATAATTTCAATAAAAATTTGCTTGAACTATTTTAGAAACAAGTGCTTGCTTTCATTTTCGAGCTGACAGTACAATCCAAGTAATTATTTGCACCTCTTGACGAAAGGCTATTATTATTGTCAACAAGATGGTTTGGCGTTGGCGATAGAAAACCAAACAAATTTTTCCTAGAAAAATTACGATAATTATTCCGTTTTGAAATAATCATTGAGTTTGGATATACAATATTTTTTCATTGATATGGACGTAAAATGGGTAAAAATGGTCTTTAGAGATGTACGAAATTTTTCATCAGTCCCACTCATTACATTCTGTGGTGGACAGTGCCACTCACGACGATCGGAGCCCGAGTCAAAGACTTCAAACTATGAATTGGCCGTAATTTATGATGGAAATTAGCGGTAAATTGACAGCAAATTACTACTCGAGTACTCGAAAAAACTCGAGTATTTTTTACTACTCGCCTCGAGTAGTAAAATTACTACTCGTGCCAGGCCTACACCAAAGGGAGGGGGGGGGGTCCTTGGATAAGCCATTTGTGACATGTCAACTTGCTTTTGTGGGGATGTCTTACATGTATTTCTAGAGATTTCCATGATTTGATGATGATTTTATTCAATGTTGCTGTTTTTACTGTCTCCACTTGTCTGGACACGTTTCTGTTTCAACTTCAGATCAATATCATCTGGGGCCCGTTTCATAAAACTTGTTACCAATAACAAGTTGCAATAACTGTTATAAGCTACTGAAATCCTTGCATCTGATTGGTCAAGAGCAAATTTGTCATATAAATACGGCAGTTGTTACTGATAATAAGTTTTATGAAACGGGGCCCAGAAGTGCAACACTAACCCGTAGCAGTACAGAGCTTTCTCGAGGTCTAAATTAATCATCTTCAATCCTCAAATTGGCTATACAAACTAATTTTTTTCCACGTTTGCATAGCTTGAAAAAATAAATATGGATATAACATAAACCAAAATGAAATATAATTGTAACATTGAATCAGAAATTGCCATTTTGAACACAGAAATAGTGATTATATGTTATTCACTGCGTTGCCAATTTGATTGATTAGTTACACTTAAAGTGCTCTAATTCGAGAATGCCACACCATACAGCGATGGGAATGGTATGGCACGCCATAAGGGAATCAATACAAAATATATTTCACTTGAACAAATATATGATTCTTTTTCTCTAAACCATTTCACTCCAGCAAATTTATATTTCACTTCTAAAAAAAAAACATTCCACTTTTCACAAAAATTCATTTCACAGTTTCCACAAAAATATTATTTCACTCTTCACAAAAATATACTTCACTTTCTTCCAAAATACATTCCACTTTTTCACAGAAATATATTTTACTCTTCACAAAAATATATTTTACTCTTCACAAAAATATATTTCACTTTTTTCCAAAATTCGTTCCACTTTTCACAGGAATACATTTTACTCTTCACAAAAATATATTTCACTTTTTTCCAAAATTCGTTCCACTTTTCACAGGAATACATTTCACTTTTCACAAAACATTTCACTTTTTCACAAAATGTCATTCCACTTTTAAGAAAAAAAAATCATTCCTCTTTCTCTCATACCAAAACCTTTTCACTTTCTGCCAAAAATATGTTCCTCTTTTATCTCGGCCTAAAGCGATCTTATCGACCTGGGTAAGCTTAACGGCCTTGGCGAGCTTATCTTTGGCTTAGCTAGCTAGCTCATATACGCGCGTTCTATCGATGGTGTACCTAAAATCCATTCCTCTTCTCTCACCTAAACCATTTCACTTTCTCTCACGAAATCTATTTCACTCTGCCAGAAAAATACGTTCCTCTTTTTTCTCGGCCTGCAGGAGGCGCTATTGGCGAGTTTTGCTAGCTTGTTAGCTTGGCGCGGGCTATATCTTTTGTCATTTGCTTGTTTAGCATTGGTATTGTTTTGTTATTCTGTTTGGTCTGATGGGGCTGAAGGGGGGGGGGGCGGCCTTGAGGCTTCTGCACTTGATTTTGAAGTTCATTAATACATCCAATTTATGCAGGGATATATGCAGGGTGAACAAGGGATGCTACCTCTACAGGCGAACTTTGGTTTTGCTTGTTTTGCCTCTTGGGGCTTGGTGGGGGTTTGGAGTCTTCCGCACATGATTTTGAAGTATGTAAATTTATCAAGGTTTATGCAGGGTGAATGATGGATGCTGCTTCTCCCGTTGGTCTGGCAAGGCTATATAGCTGAGGGAGGGGGGGGGGGTAAGTTTCTGCACATGATTTTGAATATTCTGCATTAATGTAGCGCCTAAGCTTTCTCTCTGAAATGTGTCTAAATATCATTACCCCTGTCATCGGATTCATGCAAGCTTGCCCGCACACAATGTATGCACTTTCTGCACAGCATTAATTCCGGCCAGTCGCACTCACAATGCTAAACAAATCACAATGGCCGTCGCATCTTACCGGGTATACCACTTAATGGGTGAAGAATGGCAAATGTACGTAAATTCATATCTTGCAGAAGGACACCCCGGACATTGTGGCTCAAGTAAGGATACTTATCCACTGGACCACAGCATCTCTTCTATGCATTTTTTTTTTTTTTTTTTTTTTTTGGGGGGGCTTGAATTCTCATAAAGTAAAACTCTATGCAAGCCAATTGGAGGAAGAGGCAGGGAGGGGGTGTCACGGCATATTATTGTTACCAAAATGTGCAGGGTATTGTAATTCCTCGCAAAACTTGCCGCCCGATTCATTAGATGCAATAATATCACTACCATAATTATGATTATATTCATGAATAGAATTGGTTTAACATCAGATGGAGACGCAAGATGCAAACCAATTATTTTGTTTTGTTAAAATGTGTAGGCCTATAATAGATGGCATATACAATAAGGTCAGAAATGCGAGCGAGCGCTTCCATTTTGTCCTTTCTTACATCTTTCCTTTTCTTTCTCTGTCTTTTCTTTTCTTTCCCATGTTTCTTTTTTTTTCCCTGCCAAATATTGGGGGGCCGGGCCCCCGGCCCCGGTTACCCTGACCATGAGTGTTGCAACTTGTCGATTGCTTCCAGTTCTACTCCAGTTCAAATGTCTATTTTATTGTGGCAGTGGCCCAGACGCGGTTCTGTGATATTTTCTTAATTGGGGTGGGGGAGTACACTGGCAGCTTCAGGGGTCGCAATGAATTTAAATTCAAAATTTAAATTTAAAATTAAAATTAATTGATTTAAATCCAACCCTTCAGGAACATTCCCAATCTAAAAACATAACAGAACATGATAACAAAAAACGGACATAAAACATAAACACTGAACAAAACAGAAAATGAGAATGCGTTTCTAATTACATTCCAAGAATAGCACGATTGAGAGAGAGAGAGAGAGAGAGAGAGAGAGAAAGAGAGAAACACCCACGACCTGCACGAGCCGATTCAGAATATAATAAAACAAACTGTCTTCGGACTCTTTATACATACATGTATTTATAATGAAGATATGACACAGATCATACAGATTGTGATGCATAACAAAACATAATGAATATCTGAGAAATGCATGTACATAACAACCTGTATGAAAATAAAACGCAGAAATTAGGTTAGAATAACTACTGAAAGTTATCTACTTATATTTCTCCTTATGACTTGCATTCCATGTTGCACACAACCACCCCCTTCTTCCAACTGTATACAAACCAACAAGATAACTTCGATCATGCAAAGAGAATTTGTTTATCATACCTCAAACAAAAACATATGGCGGACGTTCATTTGCTCATGCTGCATCAGTTTTATGGAATAACCTCCCAAACTCTCTGAGAAACATCAACACGATAGAGAAGTTTAAATCTGCACTTAACATTCAAAACATATCTTAGTCTAACAAAGTAACAGTGACCTATCTTTTAATCATGTCTTTCCCTTTTCTCTCTCTTAGAGCGCATAGGGACCTACATATGCGCTATATAAAATCTGTACATTATTATTATCATTATAGCTTGCATAAAGTTTTACTTCATGAGAATTCAGCCAACAAAATTTGCATAGTAGAGGTGCTGTGACCCAGCAATATATCAAATTATTATTAATCTTAATTAATTGAAATTATTATTGATGGCAGGAAACTCTATTCAGAGCTATTATTCAAATGGCTCTGTTCTTCCTAGAGGTCCAGAGAAAGAAAGAAAAGTAATGAAACATGACTCTTGTATTAATGTTCTATTTTTGTATTTGAAATTTTACATTTACTCTTGCAAATTTCAGGAGAAAGAACTGAGGTTTGAAGCTTTTATCTCAATGGTTAAATCAAAACAAAATGTAGAATATAAGATAGCTCAAAAAAAGAATAAGCTGAGTGCTCATTTAAAGAAATGGACCATACAGTTTTAAGGAAATTTATCCTGTTTCAATTATTTTACTTATTTGATGTAATTTGTACTTGTTATACATGTATATGCAGTAATGAGGGTCCTCTTTTATAACATAGGAAAGTATGAAGAAAGTTAAACTTTATACAAGCTTTTAACATTGGGAAGACGTGCGTGTGTGTGTGTGTGTGTGGGTCTGTGTATGTGTGAGTGGTATGTTGTGAGGATGGATGTTTGTGGCTGATTATTAAGTTAACTTTAGATAATTTAGCTTGTTAATGTGTTTAAATAGCCTTGAACTTATTGTCAGCCTATATTGTTTGTTACTGTTATTTTATGAAAACCAATAAAAACAGAAAAAAAAAAAAAAAAGAAAAGTAATGAACAAAAAAAAACCAACACAAAACACGACATTACCACAAATTGAACTGAAAGTAACATGAACAGAATAAAAGAAATCGTGTAAACAAAACCCAGTGACCTTAGCTAATGCGGCCCTATTCCTAACCTTCATACTCCATGTATGTCCAACGTACCCACCCCCCCCCCCCCCCCTCCATTCCTGAGATGCACCAAAATTTGCCACTCTCCATGGTGATGATTTGTTTAGCATTGTGAGTGCGACTGGCCGGAATTAATGCTGTGCAGAAGGTGCATACATTGTGTGCGGGCAAGCTTGCATGAATCCGATGACCGGGGTAATGATTTCTCTAAAGCGCTTAGACACATTTCAGAGAGAAAGCTTAGGCGCTACATTAAAGGCATTGGCTAACTTTGTGAGTAGCTGATTTAAAAAATTCTCAAACTAAGATGAAACATGTGTATGAGTACTTGTATTTGTACTAAAAAACCCTGAAACCAACCATAATTTGGAATGAAAAAGTGTTAGTTAGACGCAAACGGCAATTTTATTATCCTTCGTCTCACGAGACAATCACTAAGAGGACTACTTTGCTTGAATTTGAAAATGCCGTTATGTGCCTCTCGCCGCGTGATACGCCAATACACACAGTACGGTAAGGTGAGTCATACGCGCATGCGCACTCCTTATGTCTATTCTGTGCAACCGACCCTCGTATATTTTTCAATCATTGGTTCACATTTTTGATATTTAAAAATACTTCCTGCGGATATTATACTTTGAAACTTTCAGACTGGTATTTTTACACTATAACCCTTATGTTTATCCCATTTTCAAGTAACAAAACAAGATTTTTTTAAAATCATAACAATGTTAACCAATGCCTTTAATGCAGAATATCCAAAATCATGTGCAGAAACTTACCCCCCTCCCTCAGCTATATAACCTCCCCAGACCAACGGGAGAAGCAGCATACATCATTAACCCTGCATAAACCTTGATAAATTTGCATACTTCAAAATCATGTGCAGAAGACTCCAAACCCCCACCAAGCCCCAAGAGGCAAAATAAGCAAAACCAAAGTTCACCTGTAGAGGTAGCATCCCTTGTTCACCCTGCATATATCCCGGCATAAATTGGATGTATTAATGAACTTCAAAATCAAGTGCAGAAGCCTCAAGGCCGCCCCCCCCCCCCCTTCAGCCCCATCAGACCAAACTGAATAATAAAACAATACCAATGCTAAACAAGCAAATGACAAAAGATATAGCCCACGCCAAGCTAACAAGCTAGCAAAACTCGCCAATAGCGCCTCCTGCAGGCCGAGAAAAAAGAGGAACGTATTTTTCTGGCAGAGTGAAATAGATTTCGTGAGAGAAAGTGAAATGGTTTAGGTGAGAGAAGAGGAATGGATTTTAGGTACACCATCGATAGAACGCGCGTATATGAGCTAGCTAGCTAAGCCAAAGATAAGCTCGCCAAGGCCGTTAAGCTTACCCAGGTCGATAAGATCGCTTTAGGCCGAGATAAAAGAGGAACATATTTTTGGCAGAAAGTGAAAAGGTTTTGGTATGAGAGAAAGAGGAATGATTTTTTTTTCTTAAAAGTGGAATGACATTTTGTGAAAAAGTGAAATGTTTTGTGAAAAGTGAAATGTATTCCTGTGAAAAGTGGAACGAATTTTGGAAAAAAGTGAAATATATTTTTGTGAAGAGTAAAATGTATTCCTGTGAAAAGTGGAACGAATTTTGGAAAAAAGTGAAATATATTTTTGTGAAGAGTAAAATATATTTTTGTGAAGAGTAAAATATATTTCTGTGAAAAAGTGGAATGTATTTTGGAAGAAAGTGAAGTATATTTTTGTGAAGAGTGAAATAATATTTTTGTGGAAACTGTGAAATGAATTTTTGTGAAAAGTGGAATGTTTTTTTTTTAGAAGTGAAATATAAATTTGCTGGAGTGAAATGGTTTAGAGAAAAAGAATCATATATTTGTTCAAGTGAAATATATTTTGTATTGATTCCCTTATGGCGTGCCATAGAATGGGCTGAAAATTGTCAGTGCATTTTTCTCTTTCTGCTCATGTATGATATGTACTGCCCAACATTCTGGACCAACAGATACATGTACTCCAAAAGCGTCTCCTAAACGCAGTGCTTCCACTTTTCAAAATGAAACTTCCTGGAATTTACTCTGAAAGTTCCTGGAATTATACAAAATATCCTGGAATTTTACAAATGGGCTCCAATCTTCCATAAGATGTTTTGTTTCTCTTCTATACGCAAAAAATATAGTGCAATTGCCCCCCCCCCCCCCCCCCCCCCCCCCCGGGGGGGGGGGTCACTTCCATTGAAGAGTGGACAGCATCCGCGAGAAAAAAAAAACGCGGAAAAAGGGTATTTTTTCAGGGGTAGGCGCGGAACGCGCGGAACGCGAATAGAGTGTCAAAAACGCCCAAAAATGAAAAAAAAAAAAGCCCCCTAAATCACGATAATCTAAAAAGGGTTTGCACCGATTGCGGGACCGACTGTAACAAGACCCGTGAACGGAAAATCCTTATCTGCAGTGTGCTGCAGGCAACTTCCACCAAATTTTCAACGAAACAAAATAAAGAAAATCACAGAATAGGGTTAATTATATATGAATGGAAACGGGTAAGTATGTAGAAGACAGTGATGTTCATTATTGCTCCTGTAAATTCCAAGAAATTATCTAAAAACGCATTTTCCAAAAACACCCCTCTGATTCTCAGAACCCGGAAGTGGCTGCGAGCGAAACGGGTCCCCAATGATGACGTAGGCCTATGGGCGATCTGCGGCGAGCTAGGCGCTTGCACGTAATGAAACATTGTGCATTGAGATGATCGCATGCAATTTTGATGGATTTTAGCTGTTATAAGAGAGCAGGCAAAACTGCAGGGGCTTATTATTTAAATTACCTCATTGACGACTCGATTTTCTTTTCTTTTTTTGGTCAAAGCAGAATATAAAGTAGGAAATTGACATGAAAATGACAAAGAAAACCAAGCCAGGCCGGGATGCAAATGTCAAACTACGTCCCAAAATGACGTTGCATCAAATTCTCAGAGACAGAACTGATTAAGAGACCCGCTCGTCAAATCATGACTGTATGTAAAAGTTACCTAGATAAAATTGTTGTCTAAGGAAAATTGATGCTTCTTGTAGAAACTATCTTGATCTACAACATTGCTCTTCACTAAAATCTCGTATTTATTATGATAGGAATGGCTAGCTAGCGTACAGAGACTGGACGTCACCACTGATCTCAGATAGTGTAGAGCTGGGGTGTAGAGATGAACATCATACATGTATTGCATTATAGCATTATAGCTTCAAGTCTTTATCAAGGGATTTTTTCCCCTGTAATACTCTGATTAAACCTGATTTCGATAACGAATTTCATTCGAAAGTTTTTTTTTTTTTGAAGGAATTGCAGGTTCTGATGATTTTCAAGTAAATAAACAGTGAAAATAACCCAGATACGAAATAATAACTGATCAAAGACTATCACCAAAGGCCTAATTGAATTACAAGCCAAATTACTCTCACCTTCGCCTCAGATCACCTACTTTACCTCACCTACCTACTACATACAATTGACTACTGAAATGCCGAGTATAGAAAAGTTGACTTGAACTTATAAGCACATGTCAATATAAGTTGCTACTTAATAGAAAAGAAAAAAAAAAAAAAATTAGCAGTAAGGTGATTACCATTTTTATATTTTCTTTACACAAGTTCAAACTATTCGCCAAGAAAACAATTTTAAATTCAAGAAAAAAAAGTATTCCGTCTATCCCTCCGTCTTTTGTGAATTATAACACCCCTAAAATTAAAATGGTATGCCCAACAACGGTTACATAGCATGTACAAGGGAGACTGTTCTATTATATTATGGGATTTTTTCCCCTTTCTAATTGCAAAAAGTCATAATTAAATTGTAGAATTTCTCCGACATTATTATATGAATAATGTTAAATAGAATGGTTGAAACATACTTTGAAAACATTTACAGAATAATGAATTCATACAAACAATGCAGAAACGTCGTTTTAATCACTCCCTCGGACACGACACATCACATTCACCACATTCACAACACACCACATCACTGGCTATTGCCCATACGATGACGTCACGGATCTCGCATCGAGTTGGGCAACGTATGCACAGGCAACATTGGGGGTCCGTTTTATCGATTTGTGACAGGCAATATTTGTTTCCCACTTACTTTTCAAAAGTTTCAATCGGTTTCATAGTGATTTGTGCACCATGAACTTTATTTTGATATGAAATTCGAGCATATTCAAAACCTATGAATAGCAGCTTTAACTCCTGTGTAAAATATAATAATACAGTGAATTATCTCGAGATAAAAATGGCTCCAAACTTTCAATGGACCCAACTATCACTCTCAAGTTATGAAAATGGGAATATCTTCGTTTCGGGTATGAATATCCCAACAATTAATGAAATCCCTGTTTAGGGTGGGCAAATCTGGGACATCCGCACAAAATACGTGTTTAGGGTGTCCTAGCGGCCTGCCCTTGAATCCTCGTTTAGGATGCTTTTTTAAGGACGATTCTCGCGGATGCTGTCCACTCTTCAATGGAAGTGACCTCCCCCCCCCCCAGGGGGGGGGGGGCAACTGCCAATACAATTTAAATTCTCAACAAAACACGTTACACATGTCCATGCAGTACATAAGCCTCCAGCTATCAACCATCCATATTCGTGAATGCTTACTAGTACTGTGTATCTGTAATGTCCCATACAGCCACCCTACACACACACACTAAACCAATGAGCTCAGTGTGATAGCTCAGTGCAAATTAACACAGCACAATCCATCTATTGTTAAAGGAGCCAATCAACGACCGACGTGATCCTTAGCCCCAGTTTCCACCTATTTTCTTTCTTTTTTTTAAAGATTTTTTTCTCCAAAATCATAGAATATCCCGGAAAACTTCCTGGAAATGATAACTTCCCGGAAAACTTCCCGGAATTACTCGCTTCCTGGAATGATCCTGGAAAATCACAAAACTTCCCGGAATTTCCTGGATTTCGGGAAGAGTGGAAGCACTGCCTAAACGTGACACTGTACCTCTATGGGCTAACATGGGTTCTTCCAGATTCATTCATTTCGTACATTCATTCCTTGGTTTATTCAAGATGAAAGCTGGGAGGCTGAAATTGTTCAGTTTATATACAAATAATCAACAAATGAATTAACCATCAATCAAAAATTAAGGTACATGTACGTAATCATTCGCAACAAAATACATATGTACTCTCAAAGACTGAAAATGTACATGAAATGATTTTTATGCCTCCGCCCACCGTAGGTGGTTGCCGGAGGCATTATGTTTTTGGGTCGTCCGTCCGTCCATCCGTCTGTCCGTCCGTCCGTCTGTCCGTCGTCCGTCCGTCCGTCCGTCCGTCCGTCCGTCCCGTTTTCATTCTCGCGATAACTTAAGAACCGTTTGACGGATCAACTTCAAACTTGGCTCATGTATGCATATGGGAGGGACAATGATCTGATTAGATTTTGGAGTCTCAAGGTCAAAGGTCAAGGTCATAGAGGTAATAATACACATAAAAATGGCTCGTTCTCGCGATAACTTAAGAACCGTTTGACGGATCAACTTCAAACTTGGCTCATGTATGCATATGGGAGGGAAAAAGATCAGATTAGATTTTGGAGTCTCAAGGTCAAAGGTCAAGGTCATAGAGGTAATAATACACATAAAAATGGCTCATTCTCGCGATAACTTAAGAACCATTTGACAGATTGGCTTCAAACTTGCCTCATGCATGCACATGGAAGGGAGGATGATCTGATTAGATTTTGGAGTCTCAAGGTCAAAGGTCAAGGTCATAGAGGTAATAATACACATAAAAATGGCTCGTTCTCGCGATAACTTAAGAACCGTTTGACGGATCAACTTCAAACTTGGCTCATGTATGCATATGGGAGGGAAAAAGATCAGATTAGATTTTGGAGTCTCAAGGTCAAAGGTCAAGGTCATAGAGGTAATAATACACATAAAAATGGTTCATTCTCGCGATAACTTAAGAACCATTTGACAGATTGGCTTCAAACTTGCCTCATGCATGCACATGGAAGGGAGGATGATCTGATTAGATTTTGGGGTCACAAGGTCAAAGGTCAAAGGTCATAGAGGTCATTATGTACATAGAAATTGTTCGTTTTCACCATAACTCAACAACCATTTGACCGATCAACCTCAAACTTGGCACAGGTATGCATATGGGAGGGGCAATGATCTGATCAGATTTTGGAATCTCAAGGTCAAAGGTCAAGGTCATAGAGGTAATAATACACATAAAAATGGCTCGTTCTCGCGATAACTTAAGAACCATTTGACAGATTGGCTTCAAACTTGGCTCATTTATGCACATGGAAGGGACAATGATTTGATTAGATTTGGGGATCACAAGGTCAAAGGTCAAAGGTCATAGAGGTCATTATGTACATAGAAATGGTTAGTTCTTATGATAACTCAGTAACCATTTGATGGTTCAACAAACTTGGCTCATGTATGCATATGGAAAGGGCAATGCTCTCATTAGATTTGGGGGTCACAAGGTCAAAGGTCAAGGTCAAAGATGTCATTGTATAAATGAAAATAAAGCAACATGAAGTGCCATTTATTTCTGATCTGGTAATGGCGGAGGCATAAAGTTCGACCACGCGTGGTCGAAGATTCATCTAGTTTTTTTTAAACAGATAAATATATTATTCATGCTTAAAGCTGAAAGAGGAAAGGGTGTAAGAGAGTGAGCAAGAAGTTAAAGGAGGAAAAGGGAATATAGAAAGAGTGGGAAAAGGAGAAATTATATGTAGGTAGTGATGTGTCATTGATCGTTGGTGAGAGTGCTTCATTTAGATGAGATTTCCATGAAGTGATGCACTACTGACTGTACCAGGATGCCAACTGTTCCTTTTTTACAGTATTTTACTCTCTTTTTTTCATTAAAAATACTGCAGGTTCATGGAAAGTACTTTTTTGCCAAAATTGTATTACTACACATGTCTTTTGAAGAAAAGTGAAAATACTGTTTTTTCTGCCCCAAATAACTTTTTTGATCTCTCAAAATACTGCACTGCATTTTGCAATGTTGGCATCCCTGCTTTACTGACTCCGCTTTCTACACATTTTTACCTCTCGCAGTTTAAGACATATAATGTCAGAAGTGCAGTACCAAGATGGGTTCTCTAGATAGCCTACCTAGTAGTGATAATCAGAGACACTTTAACTGGTGTGTTTCATTCAGGTGGAAAATGCCATGAACTGACACATTTCTCATTTTATTGACTCCAATTTCCTACACATTTCTGTGCACTGAGGGTGCAATTTGTGCACTGCATACATGTAAGCACAAAATGATGATTATTATTACATGTCTATTTCTTTCACCTTCAGAGTAATATCTTCAGAAGTGCCGCATCAGGATGGGTTCTTTGGATAAGTTAGTGGTGACTTGTCAAGGGCATTACAACGATCCTGACCTGCATTACAGGTTGCATTGGCTCATCAAGCAGCTTTCTACTCTAACAGACACAGGTAAGGAAGGGTAGTAAGGAAGGGTAGTTTCAAAGACATGAAATGACACTTTCTTGTTTCTTCTGTTACTTTCAAGAACTGATGCACTTTACACTTTCTACACATTTCTTATGGCCAAAAGTGCCCTATGGATCATCAGATTTCAAAATATTTAGAGCAGCCAGTTGCTCTTGAACTATTGCAGTTTTGATCTTAACACTTAGTCCAAAACTTTAATGAGGAGCCTTGCTTCATTTTGGAAAAAATTGCTTTTTTCATACCCTCATTTAGTGCAAGTCATGAATTTTGTCAATTATTCTTTTGCCTTGAGCCTTGATTAAAGAAAAGAGAGATAAAGTTTTAGAAGGTGGTGAAAAATAATTTGTGAGCTTTCTCATCTGTTTAGGTCAGTTTAAAAGAATATGATATAAGATATGTCCCCTAAAAAAGGATTATTCTTTGAATGCTGTCCATGGCCGTACGCACATAGAGGAGCAGGGGGGCAGTTGCCCCCCTAGAAATTTTCAATGCCCCACTTTTTTTCTATTTTTTTCCTTACCTTTATATTGAGAATTTCCCCAAATTCCACCCAAAATGTGCACCAGATCGTTCAATTTCAATTCTAAAAATGCAAAAGCTCTTACTCAGTCGCTTCTGGATAGTGTACAGTTTTGTTGGAGTTGATTTGGATATGATATATACATGTATCAGTTTTATGAAATTCATGCTTATTTTTTTAAAGTAAGGTTCGTATTTTGCTCAATTTCTAGCCCCACAAAATTAAAACTTTGCACAGCTGTCAATGGGTATGTGTGAAAGTACATGTATGTGCTTAAAGGCATTGGTTAACATTGTTTTGATTTAAAAAAAAAAAAATCATTTTGCTACTTGAAAATGGGATAAACATGATGGTTACAGTGGAAAAATACCAGTCTGAAAGTTTCAAAGAGTAATATCCACAGGAAGAATTTTTAAATATTAGAAATTTGAACCAATGTTTGATAAACATATAAGGGTCGGTTGCACAGACTAGACATAAGGAGTGTGCATGTGCACATGGCTCACCAGACCGTACTGTGTGTATTGGCGTATCACGCGGAGGAAGGCAGATACCGGTCTTTTTTAACTCGTGCAAATCGGTCCTCTTATTTATTGTCTCTGAGACCAAAAATGATAAAGTCGCGGTTTGCGTCTTACTAACAGTTTTTCATTTCAAATTATGGTTGGTTTCAGGGTTTTTGAGGATAGATACAAGTACTCATACACATGTTTCATCTTAGTTTGAGAATTTTTTGAATCCGCTGCTCACAAAGATAGCCAGTGCCTTTAATCCTCACACAATAGCCATGGACTTAGAGCTATGAATACAACATCTTGCAGACTCTAGTGAGCAAGCCATGTTCCATGTCCATGGCTATTGTGCAGGGATTAAGCACACACTCACATGCACACCCACTGACTCCTGTACAAAGTTTTAATTTTGTATAGGGGACTGGAAATTGAGCAAAATCTGAAACCTAACTTCAGAATAAGTATGAATAAGCATGAATTTCACAAACTGATTTATGATATCATATTCAAATCATTTCCAACAAAATTTGTATACTGTTGAGCTATTTGTAACCCATATTCATATCAGTATTATCTCATGTATCATTTTCGAGTTATTAAAGATCAAAAGTGAGCAATATTTTTTAAAACGCCTAGTAGTACTTTTCAAGATTTGATTTCTTAGCATTGTAATGATGTCAGATCCTTGTGGCATACATCAATTTTTATTAAGTATGTGATCGACCTTTCTCAATGTACATGTACATGTATTTGAAAGAGTTTCTTTCGCATTGTAGTTACATGATCAGGGGGGGGGGTGTATCATAAAGAGATACAATCAATCTTACAATCCATTGTATCTCTTTAGTACATGGTTTGCCATAGACTTACGATTGATATCAATTGTAAGATTGATTGTATGTTTTATGTTACACCCCCCAGAAGTCATGCTTATCTTTCAAGTTTGGCAGCCATACACTGGATATGAAAATCTAGTATACTTTGTACCTTCCCTTTATAATGTATGTCCTAGGGGATAGTTGTCATTATGGGTAGTTCTCTGGGAAGTATTGTTCTTATGTACTTTTGATTTTTCCCACTCAAAAAGATACATATAATCCATCCCCACAAAATTTTTCTTCAAAGTAAAAAATTGCTTGCATTATAGATAGATAACATTGAGTATTTTGCCACTCGAATCTGACTTTTCATGGTAATCTATTCTTTAGTATCCATCTATGTCTAATCATTATGAACATGGTAGACAAAATATAAAAACCTCTCATTCTACCCTTCACAGTGGTTCTGGTAGTCAAAAGAACATCCCTTCACAGCTATTATGTTTAATCATGTACGTGTAGTTCCAGGTGAATATGCATGTGACACCTGTTCCAAATATTTTAGACAATAGCAGTGAAGGGATGTTCTTTTGACTACCAGAACCATTGTGAAGTGTAGAATGAGGGGTTGTTTATTTTGTCCGCTTTCTTTGTCCATCATGTTCATAGTGAATGTTCCTCTACGTTTAATTGTTGCATAGGCTAATGATTGTTCTTTCGTGTTTTGTTATTTCTTTTACCCCTAGATACCTTAACAGTGCATAAAGTAGAGCCCTGGAACAGCATCAAGGTCACCTTCAACATTCCTCGCCATGCTGCCACCCATCTTCGATCATTGGCTCAAAATGGAGACCCTTCTCTTAGAAACCTTGGAATTCTGTCAGTGCAACTAGAGAATGGAAATGTCATTGACTTGAACACAGGACCCCCACCTCCACCGCCACCCTCCTGCACCAGTTGCCCAGCAACAGCAGCAGCAGCAGCAACAGCAGCATGTTCAACAGCCACAGCAAGCTCAGACACAACAACAACAACAACAAATACCACATCAGCAACAACATCAGCATCAACAGCAGCAGCAGATACCACAGCCACAGCAATTTCAGCATCATCAACTTCAGCAGCAACAACAACAGCAACAAATGGCACAGGCTCAAATGAATCAAAATGCAGGATTTTCATCTGTTCTTGGTCAAAACCAAGGAATGGGCATGAACATGAATGCTTCTAATCAAGCTTTGGCCTCCAGGATGGGTATGACACCTTCTCCAGTTCCAATGGTTATGCATGGAAATTCTGTAGCACCCCCTTCTCAATCTCCTGTACCTCAGGGCATGAGCAGGGGATTCAGTCATAGCACAAACCAGTTCCAACAAAGAGGAGGCTTCCCTCCAAGACCAAGTACCCCAACAGCTCAGTCCATGTCTCCCAGTCCAATGAGTTCTATGGCCAGTTTGGCACAAGGACACAGTGTGCCTCCGAATACACATCTCACTCCAAGCACCATGATGCAGGATAGTAATCAGCAGGGGAATGTGTTTCCATGGGGTCTTACCGGGTTTCCACAGAGAGGGCAACAGCAACAGCAACAGCAGCAGCAGCAACAGCAGCAGCAACAGCAACAGTGGAACCAAATGCCATTTCAGCCTCAACAGTCTCCACAACAAGAGCATCAGCAGCAACACTTGCCATTTACCATGCATCAAGGTATGTCACTTGGAATGGACATGGCTGCAAATCAGACACACCCTAACTCCATGGGAAACACTCCGCAGACTGGAATTCTGTCAAGACCTCCTCTTCCTCCACCAGCTGAAGTGAAAAAGCCAGCTCCGAAGAAGAAGCGCAAGAGTAAGAAAAAACAGAATCAGCCTCAAATTCCACTGCCACCACCACTCATGCCTCCAGACCCACGGACTATGAACAATCCCCTTCCCCCTCCTTCTCAGGATCCTCTTCAGCAGACTAAACCACCCAATCTTGCTTTACCGCCGAGTCTTATGAATAATCCTCTCAGTCCAGATGTACCTTCAGTGCAGCCCAGAGTGATGCAATCTGCTCTTCCGTCAAGTGCAATGCCAATATCAACATCATCTGGAGCAGTTCCAGTCTCTCTCCCCTTTTCACAATCCCAAGTCACAACTGCAATGTCAACATTCCCATTCTCTGATACTTCAGCTCCTAGAATGCCAACACCCCAAGGAATAGCAGTCCAGCAGAGCCAGACAGGACAGGCCCAGAGTGGACAATCTGACATGCTACTTACTCAAAGCCAGCAAATTCCAGTGACTTTGCCACATGGACAGCACTCCCAAGTAACAACTGGCCAGAGTGCTAGTACGCAACAAAATTTCATACCAGGACATCACTTAGCATTAGGTCATCATGGTAAGAAATCAGCAACTGCCTCATTGACAAGCCCTTTGCTTGTCAATCTTCTACAGAGTGATATCACAGCTACACAATTCTCATTTTCTTCAGAAGAGATTATTAAGAGCACATGTGCTTCAGCAGTAACCACAGGTGGTGCAGCAACGTCAAGGAATGAGCACACCACTATTCAGCAGTTACAGCAGCACTTGCAGCAGCAACATGCACAACAACAAATTCAACAACAGCAATTACAGCAGCAGGTGCATCATCAGCTTCAACAACAACAACAGCATCAGCAACAACAACAATTACAACAAATACAGAATCAGCATCCTCAACTTCAGAACTTGAATCCTCAGCAGCAACAGCAACTACAGCAACTTTTCTCTAATTCTGGTCAGCCACAGGCAACTAATGTTCCTGGCCATCCACCATTTCCTCAACAGACCCTTTCCAATCATCCAAGTCAGAGTGTCGCTCCTTACTCCATGTCCTACCCTCAGCCAATCTTCAGTACACCACCTATTCAAATGGGTTCTGCAGGTCCTCCATCTTCTAGTAGTTTACCTGTTACAACGTCGGCAGAGAAGATTACATTGTCTACTACAGCAGGATTTCCAGTGTCATTGCCAAACCAAATTGGACCTGGTCTACCCAGCTATCCCCCCACTAGACCAGAGGTAAGGGGTATTCCTCGAGGTCCAAGTCCTAGGATGTCTGTTCCTGTGCCTTCCTTACACTTTGATCCTAGTAAGACGCAGTCATCACATGCACCTCCCTCAGTGGCTGCACTAATATCTTCAAGGTCTCAGTCAACATCGCCTCCTGGAGCTGGACCGAGACAGCATACACCACCTTCAGGGAGTAGGATGGTATCTGGATTCTTGCCTCCACCAACTGCTACATCCAGCATTAATCTAGATATTCCCAAAACAACTGCATTTCAACAGACAACATCTACCACCTGTTCTGGTAGCACTTTATCAACAGCGAGTGCATCTGTTCCTCCGTCAACCACTTCTCATGCACAGCCCACAGCCAGTGGTAATATGCTAAGTTCTGTTCACAAACCAGTTAAGGAGTCAGATAAACCCACTTCAAGTGGGGACAAAATGGAAGAAGATCACTCTTTTGATGAAGAGTCTGCCATGGCATCCATGACAGAAGCGGAAAGAGATACATTTGCAATGGCAGCAAGGATAGTTCAAGAAGTGAAAGAAGAAAAGGAAAAATCCAAGCAGGTTACTCCACCTCCTAAAACAACACCTTCACAGAAGAAGAAACATAAAGCTGCTCCGACATCTCGTCATTCTCATTTGCTTTCTGAAGCCTCTGGGATTGCTTCCCCAATGAGCCCCAATCCTCCAGCCCCTCCCCCTCCTCCAAGTACCAGGGAGCTCTTGGGAAACATCTCGCATCCCATCAGTGGTGGACAGGTGCACAAAGGAGATGCTCATTCTAATTTTCCAAATATTCCCTTTTCTAGAGGATTCCTTGGAGGTTCAGGTTTTCCTCCTGGTGGAGCACCACCTACAAGTAGTTCATCATCTCAAGGCTTCGTTCATCGTTTTGGAGGAAGCCAAAGGAGTGGCATTTCACTTCCTACTCCACGCATGGCAGCTCCACCTGTAGTTACATCTGTACCACAATTTACTGGGCAAAATATTGCAACTGCACCTGGAAGCTCTATGCATACTAGTGGAAGTGTGACAAATCCTGTTGTTGGACAAGAGAGTGACCTAAACTTCAGTCAACCTTCTTTGGGCAGAAGTCTACCATGGCCTGCAACAACAACTCCCTTGACAACTACAGATGGGATTCAAACCATCGACAGAATGGTAGACCTAAGTAGACAAATGGGTTTTGGTTCGATGAGTGTTGCTGATCAAGTACTTGGTGCGCAATTACCACAAGTTGCTAGAACAGAACAACATCCTTTTCCACCTGGCAATCAGATGTATACGTCTCAAAGTATTCCTCATCCTACAATGGCTGGTCCATCGACAACTGCAAACACTTTGCCCACAACACACACACAGGGCGTTGTGCCCAGTAATACACCTCTCAACTGGCCTTTAGGTTTGCAAGCAACAACATCAACCAGTGTGGCATCAGAAGGGCTTCGCTTCATGGAAAAACTAGCAAATAATCCAAGAGAAAGCCAGTCTGTGCGGACAGGATCCAATCCTTCTCCAGTGTATGGTGCTGCAAGCAGTGAACCATCAGGGGGTGAGAAGAAAGATGATAAATCACATCTCAAGGCATTACTTAGTGAAATCAATGTTACCCCACAGTTGCCTGTACAGGTACCTGCTTCAACTGCTCTGCAGCAACCTGTAGCCAATGTGACAACTCAGTCTTCAGTCCAGGGACAGAATGTACAACCTGTCCTCTCACAGGTAGGAGCCCCCAGCCAAAGTCCCATGCTTAGCCAAAAACAGACAGAGGCTCAACCCATGAAGGAGGTCAGATCGGAAGTAAAACAGTTGTTACAAGAAGACCTAATGATGAGTATTGCACAAACTACAGCAACAACAGCACCTACTTCTACAAATACTACAGGAAATGCTGTGGAGGAATCTTCCAGCAAGAAAGCATCTGCTTCGGGAGATGCAGTAGTTAAAAAAGAACGCCCAGAGCACACCCCAAAACAAGATGAAATGCCTATCCTGAAGCCCTACGGAGGCTTGTCTAGCCAAACACCAGATACAGTACAAATGCCTAAATTAGCAGGAACAGGAACAACAACTGCACCTCCTGATTCAAACCAAGCAATAACACCAGGTGTCCCACAAAGTGTATCTCTACCAAATGTGCCTGCAACAATATCAGGTTCTGGGCCCTTGCACCCTTCTGTTCCTAGCCAGCAAATGAGAAGAACACCCCCAGCAACAATTACCTTGACTCCTACAGACAGTCTACATATCTCTACAGTTGAGCCACAGAAAGTTCAGCAGCAAGATCTTCATCCTGTCCCAGGGGTTTCACCAACTAACCAGTCTGGGCTTCCAGCAATGCCTGTCATGTCCCAGTCACAAATGGGAGAGCCAGCTGTGGATCACATGCCCAAAGTGCAGTCTGCAGAGGTAAAGTCTCCGGGGGCAGCAGCTGAACGAAGTCTGCGCCGTCAAAGAAGTATTAGCCCACAGAGTGAGCGAGCCTTTAGCAGTGCCAGTGCATTGCTGAGTTCCATTGCAAAGTCAGCCAGTGGGAGAACAGTTTCTGGTAGTACAGACAAACTGTCTTCCTCAGGGAGTAGTGTGGGGAGTGGAGGTGGAAAGCAGTCACCTGTCATATCGGAGCCACTCAGCATTTCTCCATCTCCAACACAAGCACCACCAGTGTCCTCACCCATGCCAATCCTGCAGCCTCAACTGGCTGAAGCCCTGGGAAGTATACCTGACTCTGCTGATCTGACAAAACTTGCCACATCCGCCATTCGCGGATTGAGTCCACCTCGTATTCATGAAGAAGAAATCAAACCACCTCCACAGCACACCTTAGACTTTCCTGCCTTGAAACAGCGGAGACGGCGCTCATCCAGTGGTAGGTCCTTGACCCCACCTAGGTCAGGAACACCTCCTGCAAGCTATAGGCAGGGTATGATGGGTAGTTCCACCATGATGAGAGGAGGCACACCTCCAGCGCAAACTGACAGGAGACACTCACCTACAGTTCTGGGAGAAGTGATGGGTGGTCCCTCGCATGGTATGAGGTCTTTAATGCCAATGTCACAGAGGATGATGTCCCCTGTCAATGAATATGGCCCTTATGGTGGACACATGATGAAGAATATTCATCAACATCATGCTTTTCAAGAACAATTTGCAGGACAGATGCATGGTTCATCAAATCTTCCACCTGGCTTGATGGAGTTACAAGGCCAGCATCCCATGCCTCCACATTTTGTAGGAGGTGGAGTACCCGGTAACATTCAGCACCCATCCCAGCCTGTTGCAACATCACCGCAGCAGGGGCAAGCTGGTACTCATCAATTTCCACCAAGCCTCACAGAGACTGCCACACTGACCCACGCACCAAATCCAAATGTCACCACCCAAGGAATGATGCAAAGCCATGCCGGGGCAGTACACCAGACATTTGCTCGAGGGCCTGCTGGCAGTCCAAGGGCAGGACAGTTTGATCCATCTTCCATTTCTGCTGCTAGTACACACAATTCTCAACAGCTTCCAGGAAATATCGACAGTGGAGCAATGCAGATGCAGGGTCGTAATGAAGTACTGGCAAGTGTCATGGGCCAAAAGCAGAGTATTCTGCAACAAGACTGGTCACAGAAAAGTGATCCCACTGGAAGTCTTGGGAGAGGTTTACAAGGCCAAATGTCACATTCAGCAAGCCAAGTCCAGCTGCAGAGAACCTTGCCGGAAGCAAAACCGACCGTTCCTACCACACAGCCTAGTGCGGAGAAGAGTAACCAGCTAGGACAGGCTCAAAATGATCCAGTAGCAGCAATGTCATTAGAGCCATCATCGATTCAGTCATCTGGTGTTGCCCCTCAAAGTACAGTTTCAGAAGCTGTTACAAAGCCTGCACAAGATACTGCTTCTGCTTTGAAAACTTTGGAGAGCACTGGGTCACATTCTTCTGCTTTGCCAGCTGATCCCACACTGTCTTCAAAACCAAAAGAAAGTCAGCAAATTACGCCAACGATAGGGCAAGATATCACAACAGTTTATCCAGGTGGTGCTCCTCCTCCACCTCCTAGTCAAGCTTCAGGAATTCTGAGCTCTACAACTACAGTCCTAGATGCCATTAACAAGGCTCAGGTCACACCTGAACTCTTTACACCAACAACTCTTACCTCCACCACCACCACCACCTTGCCTCAAGAAACCCCACTGACCAGTGCCCCAAGCTCTGAACCAGCAAGCCTACCTGTACCTCCTGTGCTGCAGTCAGATGGGCCCCCAACCCCTGTCCACATGGAATTGGAAAAGGATCAGGCAGCCGCTGCAAATGCCAGTAAGAGTGAAGAGGAACCCACATTACCAGTGTTGACCAGAGAGATGAGTGACCCCAGTGAGTATCATTTCATGTTGTATAACCTTTCAAAAGAAGACAAGGAATAGGATATGTATGGTCAGTTTTGTGAGTCATCAAATGCTCAAATTTTTCTGAGCTTCCAACTTATGTAATTTGAGTATTTGATAAAACTGCATTGTTAATATCCATTTGAATTGAAACAAGTAGAAATGCCCTTAACTGGTTCGAGTGTGTGAAAAAAGGCATTTTCTCGTAAATCGAAGAAAAAAAAAAGCTTTCAGTATTACTTAAAAACCTATCTACCTTTAGAGGGAAGGTAACAGTTACTTTAAAACAATGGAGTGTCAGAAATAAATTTTTCATTAGAAGAGGTAAAAATTCATCATATTTGTTTGAGGCTATTCTGCGCACAATACACTTAGAGACGTTTTTGCGCTGCTGTGATGGCTTGTCTACATAATTCCAAATGTAGTTCGTGAAATACTTTGTTGGACATACAGAATTACCAGTATATGACCTAACCAATAACACAAAGGATAAGATGTACTGCAGAATATTTTGATGGCTCTACTGCAAATGCCTCGTTAATTCTGAATGAAATCAACTCGTAGTAGGTAAGGGGAGTTGGGATGTACTAGTACTTTTCAGTGTAATGTACGTCTACATGTATGTTGATGTTCCTGTAAAGGTAAGCTTGTGTAATTTTTTTATATTAACAAGCATTAAAGCTTATGGTACGTGTCTGTCTTTACTAAAATGGACTATTTTGTAGACTAGGGTGCCGTCGCATAAAACTTGCTTTTACAGTAACTTTGCCATCAATGGTAACTTTCATGGAATATAGATTTAGATTCGCTGTTGAGCAACGTTACCAAAGTAGTTACCATTGATAGCAAAGTTACTTTAATAGCAAGTTTTTATGCAACAGCATCTAGGACATTATTTCTAGCCATATTCAATGCATGTTTTAAAGCATTGTGAACTAAAAACTTAAACTGTCATTTTAGAAGGTGCAAACTATTTTCTTGCCTAGAAATCTTATCTCTAAATGGTTTTTTTTGTTGTTGGTTTTTAAAATACTTCTGACAGGCTCCGGTGCAGAGAAAGAAAGCTCTTTTGCAAAACAGCCAGACTCTATACAAGGTAGTTCAACCCCTGAAATACCTACTCTATCTTCGGAAAGCAAAGAGAAAGTGACACTGCAGGATACACCAGCAAAGATAGTGTCAGACCTACTTAAGCCCTCACCTGAGTCCTCGGTTGCCACAGTGAAGGCTGAGGAGATTGCCAAAGTTCCAGAGACACCACCTACTCTTCCTCAGGCAAGAGATGCAACCCCATCCACAGAGGGTTTAGGAATGAAGGAAGTGTTGCTTCCGGACCAAGAGGACACTGACTCTACAAGCTCACGGTCCGAGACACCAAAATCACACCTATCAGAGCCACCGGCTATGGAGGACACCTCCCCAAGCATTAGGACACGGCGGTCTGGTCGAAAATCACCGGGGGCAGCCACAACCCCAGGTCTTGAGGGCGGTCCAATGGGAACCAGAACCAGGAGCTCTAGTGGATCTTTGGCTTCTGCGAGCTCTGCGGATAAGGATGGTGATGGAACGTCTGACCAGGATGGGGTGACAACACGGAAACGTAGCATGAGACACAATGCAAAAGGTACATTTACAATCCTTATGTCACCCAACACTGATCTGCTGAGAGCTAGAAAGGCAATAACTCATATCATTTCAATTCAATTCTATTCATTTATTTTTCCACTTTCAATTTTTCATATTTACAATGATGGTACAGTTTACATGTACATATTCACATATTAGCATACATATAGATCATCATGCACAGTACAATAAATAAAAAAAAACCCACAAAAAAAAACATGAAATTGAAAGGGAAGGAAGGCCAACTGAAAAGCAGAGCTTGTAGGGTGTAGACCCCCCTGCAAAAAAGTAATTACTATGAATTATTATTATATGAGAAAAAAAACAACAAAATAATAATAATGGAATCAGTTATACAAAATCATTTTAAGACGAAAAGCAATGATAACTATATACATAAAAAGAAGCAATCAAAGAACACAAATATTTACACTTGCATTAGTCTAGACCGTACTTGTAATATAATGATATTTAATGTGATGGTATTCAGATTTCCTTCCGTCCTGCTTCCCTACAGCGGAGATGTACTATGGGCCCATCCCAGCCTACAAAAGGAGAAAGACCAATCAAAAATGAATGGAGGAGAAGACGTAGTTCCTGCAACCTCTAAGAGAGCTCTGAGCTGAGGCTGAATGACTGGTGTACAGGATAATAAGAATAGTTACAGGAAATGTACAGAATGACAAAAGGTCTGCATGGAGGTGCTTTTGCTGTATTTTATTCAGGTTGTTTGTATTATTCCCATCGATCTCTACCTACGTGGATATTGCATCGTATGCACAGCCCTGTGCGAGCAGTCGATGCGGCCGCACAACCAAAATTAGGAGCTCTACACTCAAATACAGTATGTGGGTTTGCGTGGTACGTAGCATGGGACATCGTCCGCTGTGTTCGATTTCAGTGTACTCCTATTTGAAAGATACGTGATTTTTTAAATTTTATTTGAAAAAGACATTATAGTGATTGTCACATTAAATCACCCTTATACAGGGAAATCCCGTTATAACGAGCTCGGCTATAACGAGGTAGCGGCTATAACGAGGGTTTTGCCACGGTCCCAAATTTACTTACGTGTAAGTCTATGGCGGCATGAACCTGTTATAACGAGATCGGCTATAACGAGATATCGGCTATAACGAGCTAAATCCTGAACCCCTTAAACAATGAAATACATTGATAATCATTCCCGTTATAACGAGCAAGCAAATTTCACTGCAGCTTTATCAACAAAACCCCCCGCTAAAATCATTCAGCAGAGATAACGGCACCGCTACTGGCACAAACAAGTCCCAGCTCGCTCAACTGGGCGGCCGATGCACGCAGATTACGAGTTTTTATTTGTAGTATAGTACAGTGCGTAACTTTTTTTTTCATATCGCAGAACAGGCAACCTCGATGGTGCGATGAACTTTCATGTTATCGGTAATTTTGGCGTCTGAAATTAGTAGTTTAAACACATTTTCTAATATTATCCAGAATATTATCAGCTAGATCAGAGAATGATATTATTATCAATGTCTCTGTAGCTGCAAAATGAGTTCATAAGTAGCGGCAGCAGACCTCTGTACATTCATGTATGTACATGTAGTCCCATACATACACTTTTTTGTTTGTTCTGATATAACGAGGTAACGGCTATAACGAGGAAAACCCTTCGGTCCCGACGACCTCGTTATACCGAGTTTCCCCTGTAACTTGTAAGGGTACACTTGTTTTGCCTACTTTTACAGTTAATTCGTCGAAAAGACCTCACAGTGCTGAATTATTTGATGCCAAAATTGCATAAAATTGTATTGAATCAGTACAGCAGTGGTGTTTTTCTGCAAGCCCAAATATGCCGACCGGTCGCATCAAATGTAGAGGGGCTTTTCTTTATCCACAGGTAGAGATCGATGATTATTCCCTGTAGAGATGACAGCATAATTGTGTAATGATCTCGTCTCTTGCTGTTGGACAATTTGACAATCCTGAACCACATGGACATGTTTTAAGTGTAGTCAGTAGTTGGAGATGAGAAAGAGGAGGAATTCTCTTTGACAATCTTGAAATGTTAAAATGAAAATTAAAAACATAGACAAGAGAACAAAACTGAATAGAGGTGAAAGTCAAGACAAACTTTTGTAAATAATATTTTGTGTAAAAGGAATATCATGGCCTAAAAGTAAGCTGTATGATTTATGTTTTATTTTGATTATCACCTTGAAAGTATTCCCATATTTTCAGAAGATCATGACTAAACTTACTTAATATGTTTACCAAGTAAATGAGAATGATGATGATGATTATGTCTCAGCAAAAGATGATCATCTATTTTGATGCATTTAATCTGTATCCTGAAAAGAATATTGTTCAGAATTGTATAGTCAAGAGTTTCTTTCCTCTCTTTGCCAAATCGCATGTCCCCACATTCAGACATCTTAGATGGAATGAAGAGTTCAATTCAGTTAAGTCTCTGA
Source organism: Echinometra lucunter (assembly GCA_029962745.1). NCBI lineage: Eukaryota > Metazoa > Echinodermata > Echinoidea > Camarodonta > Echinometridae > Echinometra > Echinometra lucunter. Next base: position 15,197,795 of record CM057164.1, read on the forward strand.
GAAGGAGATATGATTTGCTAGTGGAAGAGCTGGCTCATGTACACGTAGTACCTTGAGTTTTCATGTTGGTGATAGACTGCAGATATCCACAGATTCGTAAAATAGGAGCTTTGTAATGTATGTTTGCACATACATAAGGATCTGCCAGTTGTTACAGTGTTACTTATATTTGAAACAAGTTGAATATTTTGAGGAAAGAGGCAGCTATGTTTATTGATGTAATAGGCAAATCCACAAAATGTGACAATGACCAAATGAATGAAGCACAATTTTATGTGTGCTCATTTCGATATGCACATCCTGTTTGCCATTCTTTGTGAATCATCTACAGTATATAAGGGAGACAATTATTGAAGTGAACTGAAACTTCTACATGTACTCCAGTCAATTTGGAGGTGGGGGGGGGGGGGGGGCGTGAGGGCTGTGTTGCCTTTTCTTACCAATCATTACCCTTCTACCTCCACTTGTTAAAAAGAAATATGACCTAAATGTTATGTGTACTTGTGCCAAAAGGCTAGGCATTTACAGAATCAAGGCTAGCTTGTGAATGGTTGCAAATCAGCCTGTGTTTGGGTACACGCTTTCAGCCATTTTCTGCATTTCTCTCCCTTGTTTTAATGTAAATCTACCTGCAGAGTATGGAACAGACTGAGAATCTTTTATGTATTTTTACTTGTGCATATAATAAATTGACAAAATGTGAGTCAGAGAGAGAGAGAGAGAGAGAGCATGACATACACTGAAAATGTAAATATGACCTTTTTGCCATTAAATCATGGAATTCCAAATAGAATGCAAGGGAAGGAGGAAGAATGTTCAATAATGATTGTATTTGCGTTTAATTTTCATGTTTTGTCTCATCTTTTTCCTTAATATGTTCAGTCAAACAGCAAATGGTATCACAGAGAAGGAATGGACAAAAAAAAGAGTAAATGGATTTCAGAAAAAATGTTAAACAGAATTGTGTGTTTGCTTGGTTGGACAAAGGAACAAAGGAACTTTTCAAGCTAGAATTTAGATTTTAGACTGATAGTAAATATGTTTGTTTCCTTTTTGTGTTGTCTTTCTGAATTTGAATGTCCTTCTGTATCATGCTATGTCGTCACTGAAATGTTATTTTATGTTGAATAATGCATTTAAAGTATTATTATTATTTGCACAGTGTTTGATATTTGTGGTGCATGTTTATATTCTGTTAATTGTATTTGCCATTTATTTCATTCATTTTGTAGAAGTGTGCATTATTTCTTGTATGATGAAAGCACAAGAAGTGCTTTTTTGTCATTGTGGAAGATTTTGAATAAAATTGTTTCTATAAAATGCTTCTGTGCAGTGTAGTTTCCAGAGTTCAGATGATATACATGTACCTAACAAAAAAAAGAGTAATGAGTTAGATGCAAAGTGATAACAGAGAAAGAGAAAGAGTTCAAGGGAAGACAGAAAGGGGGAGAGGAAGGAAGAGAGAGGAAGACGAGGAGAGTAGTGAAAAGAGGTGAGCAGGAGAGACGGAGAGAGAGAGGGAGAAGGTAAAATAAAAACGAGAGTCACAGAGGGATATTAATGACAAGGAGAAAAGGTAAGAGGGAAGGGGAGAGAGACAAAGAAAGAGAGAAGGGGGAATTGAAGCAAGAATGTGTAGGTACAATTAAACAAGACAACAAAATACACAAAAGAACAAGTGATTCAACAAAAGAGTAGAGAGACAGCATGAGAGAAAGAGAGAGAGAGCATGGGGGGGGGGGAGATATTTTTTAAACCTTATATTTTGAAATCTAGGTGTGACAAATCTATGCGAATAATGTGTATTTTGTTCATGAAATCATTTCTTCTTAATTATTCCAAGATAAAATTACAAACGGGAGAACACGAAGGGGTGAAAAATGTGTCGGAGCAAGAGAGAAGGAAAAGAACATTCAAGAAATTAGATAACCGTATGATGCTCTTATAAAAGAATAACACTTTCAGATGTCTTGATGTTAAATGACTGAATTTATTTTCTCTCATTGTTTAAAACAAATTGTACAAAAATATGCATTATCTTGATGGTTGACATACACTATGGTTCAGCACACTCAAAGGGATCATTGTGCTTCTGAATACCTGGTTCTATACATTATTTGTGAACTACCATTCAAAAAAGGGCAAATTTCAGTCATTTGCTCCTACTACATATTTGTATGAAAACATTGATTGATATATGATGGACAATTTGATTTGTACAAATTTATCAAAATATAACTCAAACGAAAACAGTCCACATATTTTATTTATGGATTTTTTCCACAATATGAAAATAGATTATAAAATGCTATAAGCTTTCCTAAAAATTTTTATCTATATCTGAAATAAAGATATAAATATTCTCTGAATTGCATAGAAAAAGGATTAGAAAAAAAAACTGAGTTGTGAAAGGCAAGAAAAAGAAATGAACAAGTTTGGAAAAAAAATTAATTCCAATTTGCTCTGTATAGAATCATGTGAAAATAAAAAGCAGCACAAAGGTACATTTTCTAACTTGTTTTTTTTTTTTTTTTTTTTGGGGGGGGGGGGGGGGGATACACAATAGCAGTCCCCAAAGCAGGACACCTCAGTATATTTTTCTAAACGAAACAGCTTTGTAGTTTATTAGACCCCTTTAAAATGCAGTTCTTGGACAGATTAAGAAAGAAACCAGAAATTCAAATGTTTTTCTTCTACAAACAATAGGAGAAAAGTATCATTATTTGAGACTGGTCAAAACAGTTTTTCCTTCAAATTGCATTAATTACCAAGAAGTCAAGACCTTTAGATTGCACTAAATACTTTATCCATAGAAAAATAATTGTTGGACATTGCTCAGAAATAATACATAACAATCAGCATAAATGACTCACAAATGAACAAAAACTTCAAATAATTCACACACATTGCTACTATGAGAAACAAGAAGAATAGAATTACAATGTTTAATATTCATAGCTCATCATTCAGTCATTATTCCCTAGAAGATGGTTAACGAATGATAGTAAAGACATTTAGTTCATATAAAATGAATATAAATCGCATTAAAAAAATACAAAAATACACCCCATAAAGGATACAAATATGTTACTTTGTTTCAACCTTTATCACGATTGCCGGGCACTGCTATCATTGGCCATGATTTCCTGATTAAACATTTTTACTAGATATTTTACATTCATATACGTAAAAAATAGATCGCACATAATATTTTCCCAAATCCAAAAGTGATCAACAAAAAAAATGGATGGATTGTTGTGTAAACTAAGTTGGATTCTTGATACAGATCGAGGGATTGCCATGAAAAACTTAAGTGACCATATAAACTACATGTACTGAGTCGACTATTTATATTATGGATTGAACCCTGGACTGCCCTTTCTTGTAGTATATCATACATGTATGCTGTATGTGTACCGAAAGTCAAACCTGGCAGTCTTTGGATTGTTCAATTGGTCAACCAAAGCCAGTAAATTGTTAAAATCAAACCTTTTTTTATATTGAGGCTGAAAAAAAAAAGATTCCAAGTAGTGAGATTGTTAAAAAAACAAAAGTCTAGCCAGAAGGATTGAAACCCAGCACCTGGGACACACTGGTGCCCAAAATACAGGTCCAGAACCCCACAAATTAAAAAAAATATACAAAGGGTTCAATGAATATGGAACCTGCCTGGACTCCATATGAAAAAAAGCTACTGTAAGTTTACAACAAAGTTCCAATGAAAAACATTTTTTCCCTGACAATGAGAAGGCAGTTTACTTTCCTAAACGTAACGATTGACAAGCGACTCATACTTCTCTTGCTGAGCAGAAGTCACAGCAGGCTCCCCAGCTTTCTTGATATACTCCTAAACAGAAAAGAATAAAAGATGCAAGAGAATGTAAAAATGGTTTGAAGAGCAGGTAGTTCCTGCAATTTAAGTGAACAGATATTTTGGTGACTCTTCTTATTCTATAAACAGCAATGAACTGTGACTGTGACATGAATTGTGACTCCACATAAATGTATACATGCATGCAGATGTATGTCCCCTATTTTCAAAGATCTGTGCAATAATTTTCACTGTGATTTTCAAATTACTCTTTTCAATGAAATAGGTGACCTTCATCTAAAAGAAATTAAACAGTTAATGTTCAGCTCTACCCAGTAAGCCAATTTAAATTCATTTAATTTATTTTTCTTTTAGGTAATGAGGTAGCATTAAAGTGTCTCATTTATTTCATTATTCAAAATTTACCTCACATTCTTGGAGGGTAGCTGTGCCTTTTGCAATCTTCAGTCCAATCCCACTGGTGAAGCTGGAATAACGGTCCTACAACAAGAGATGAAGGGTAATAAACTCTTACTACAGTGAAACCTGTATATAAAGACCGCCCAAGGGAGACAAGAAAAACGGTCTTTATGAGCAGGTGGTCTTTATGGACAGGTTCCTTTAATACACATTTTAATGGTAAAAACAATTCAAGGGGAAACAAAATTTGTGGTCTTTAAAGACAGGTCGTCTTTCTATACAGTTGGTCGCTAAAGCAGGCTTGACTGTACATCAAAAAGATTCTGTTTTCTGTTTTGTTTTGTTTTTAGATTCCATCATAACATGTATAATGCTTTATTATGAGGCACCTGTCATTTTGATGGCATGGGTTGGTCAATGACGAGTTGCAATAACTGTTATAAGCTACTGAAATCCTTGCATCTGACTGGCCAAGTGCAATTTTGTCATACAATTGCAGCAGTTTTTACTAATAGCAAGTTTTATGAAATTGGACCCAGGTGACTTCAAGACAAGATTAAAGTTCCAACAGGGCTTTCTTCAGGCCACGATCCAAAAAGCATTGCATACATGCACCAACAGATGGTGACAACACAATCTGAATAATAATCAACATATTGGCAAAAGGAATGCAGATTTGCATAGCTTTCATGCCACTGGATCGCTGAAGTTTTGTAATTCATAGAAACTATTGTACTTCAAGGGAACAACAGTTGTTTGAAATTCACATAAATGTTTTAGTCTGAAGTACTTGAATGTTATGAAACATGATATTCCATTTATCTTTACTCAGTAATTTACAGACTAGTGCTCAATAAATTTCTGCACTCATCTTTATTTTTTCACAGAACAAGCCAGTAATCAAATGCTTTAAATTCAACAAAACAGGAAAAAAACTGCCTATTGCCATTACCACAAAACACTTAAAAGAAGGCAACTAACCTCCACCATTTTCTGCAGGTGTCCGTCAGTGATAAGCTTTGCAGCATTGCGTAATCCTCTAGCAAAGGAGTCCATCGCTCCGATGTGGGCATAGAACATGTCCGCCAGGTCTGTGGACTCACGTCGGACCTTGGCATCAAAGTTGAGACCTCCTGGGGCCAGCCCACCCTGGTCTATGATGCACTGCAGGGGGTAAAATCAACCAATAGTCCAGATGACAAATAAACCTTAATTTCATATTGTTAGTAATACTTGTGATGACCTGCCTGATACTGGCATACTGACTACTGAAATAAAGTGCTCAGCTTTTTGCAATAAGTGACTGTAACTGTTGGTAACTCCACTGTAGCCCCCTCACATCTAGGTTGAGGCTTGATTGTAACGTCAATTTTCCCTTACAAAAATGTCCTGTGGTAATTCTCTGTGGTAACTGACTTTACCACACAAAATACCACAGGAATATCTGTTACCACAGGTTTACCACAGGCCCACCTGTGGTACTTTGTCGTATACTTGTGTGGTAATTTCAAGTAGCGGCTGTGGTATTCAAATGTCCTGTGGTAATTCTCTGTGGTACCTGTCTTTACCACACAAAATACCACAGGAATATCTGTTACCACAGGTTTACAACAGGTACACCTTTGTACTTTGCTGTATACTTGTGTGGTAATTTCAAGGGGTGGCTGTGGTATTCAAATGTCCTGTGGTAATTCTCTGTGGTACCTGTCTTTACCACACAAAATACCACAGGAATATCTGTTACCACAGGTTTACAACAGGTACACCTGTTGTACTTTGCTGTATACTTGTGTGGTAATTTCAAGGGGTGGCTGTGGTATTCAAATGTCCTGTGGTAATTCTCTGTGGTACCTGTCTTTACCACACAAAATACCACAGGAATATCTGTTACCACAGGTTTGCCACAGGTATACCTGTGGTACTTTGCTGTATACCTGTGTGGTAATGTCAAGTGGTGGCTGTGGTATTCAAATGTCCTGTGGTAATTCTCTGTGGTACCTGTCTTTACCACACATAATGCCACAGGAATATCTGTTATCAGTGGTTTACCACATGTGCACCTGTGGTACTTTGCTTTATACTTGTGTGGTAATGTTAAGTGGTGGCTGTGGTATTCAAATATCCTGTGGTAATTCTCTGTGGTACCTGTCTCTACAACACAAAATACCACAGGTAATATAAGTTTACCACAGGTACACCTGTGGTACTTTGCTGTATACTTGTGTGGTAATGTCAAGTGGTGGCTGTGGTATTCAAATGTCCTGTGGTACCTGTCTTTACCACACAAAATACCACAGGAATATGTTACCACAGGTACACCTGTGGTAATTTATCGTATACTTGTGTGGTAATGTCAAGTGGTGGCTGTGGTATACTTGTGGTCCTGTTGTACTCCTGTGGTACATCCTAAATACACATGAATATATGTTACCACACCACGTACTGTCAACTGTTAGCTATCTTTTGTATTCCTGTGGTACCGTTAACGCCTGGAATACCACAGGAATATCTCTTACCACAGGTAAACCTGTGGTACTCTATCATATATTTGTGTGGTAATGTAAGCAGATGGTTGCTTGTGGTCCTATTCTGTTCTGTGGTACAGGGGCGGTGCCAGGGTATTTTGATAGGGCCCGGGGATAGGGCTGGCCCTTTAAATGTAGGCACATTGTATACATGTGGTGTTCTGTGGTATTGAGCGAATCAAACAATAATAATTAAAAAAAAAAGTTATTGGTGGATGTTCATACAGGCCACCCCAACCTGAATATATGAGGGGGGGGGGGGGATATACAAGGACCTAGGCCTAATAATATACACCCCTTCCCTCAGGAAAAAGAAGCCTAAATTGTATGCCATCAAATTTTGGATATATCCAACAACAAAAAAAAAAACAAACAAACAAACAAACAAACAAACAACCCCACCCCCAAAAAATGAATAAATAAAGTTGTAATCCTACCCTTTTTGTGAGTGCCCGGTGTCCCCACCACCCGTGGTAATTCCTGTGGTACTTTGTGTGGTATATAGACAGGTACCACAGGAATTGCCACAGGACGTTTAACCTCCCATCTCCCTGGTAACCCCCCCCCCACACACACACACACAATTGAGAGATAAGAGTAGATATGGACCCCCTTGGTACTTTTTGAAATTATTACATATTTTTATTTCTTTTTATTTCTTTATTCATTTATTAATTAATTAATTTTTAATTTTTAATTTTTTTTATTTTTTATTTTTTTTATTTTTTATTTTTGCTACATTCAATGGTCCAATTTTCCTATCAGATTTTATCGGAATTGTAATAAAATTCCGTTCATCTAAAACGAAATTATTATCCAACAGTTACGGTTATGACTTACATGTAAATAATGTAGAAACTTATTCAAGACTTGTGATTGGTCGGCGAGAGCGAGCTCTCGCGAACGCTAACAAAATTGAAATGCGATAGTACGCGGCAAAATTGTTAACGGTAGTTCGTGCGAGAGATTTCGAAGCAAGAAGGAGAGTAGACAAATTTCCAGATTTTCAGGAAAATAGGATGGTAAGAATTTTTTGCATATTTCATAGTTTGCATCCTAGTCTGTAATCGTTTCTAATGTTCTGATAAAGAGAACGTAATGAAAATATGATGCAGTATATTGATAGCTTAGTTGCATGATTCGCCGCAATGACAATTTGTTCTGCGCCCGTCTGCAGGGTATGCGCTAGCTCCTTCGTCCCGCCGGCTCCCGGGAGCTCTCCGGCCATGCTGGCGTAGGCGTCGGCGTAGCTTAGTGCTCTCTGCATTTGGCCGTTACGTGTGGCAGTCGCAATTTACGTTTGTATTGTGAATCTGTGACCATGATTTTGTGTGCTAATCGTTGCCCGGCTGCGGCCGGTAATTCCTCGCTTTGAAATTCCAGCAAATGGCAGTGGACATTTACTGTAGTCTGTACTACAAATTCAAGTACATAATATGCCCACTGCCATTTGCTGGAAAAAATTAAATTCCATCTATCTAGATCTAGGCCTTAACCTAAAACATGACAAGTGAATGATGACAGTGATGAATAACAAGTTACAATACTCAGCGTTCTCGCCAGGATTTTTCTTGCGCGTGTCGCAAACCCGCCGATTCGCTGATGGCCGAATTTGCACGTGACGTTCTGATTTTCACATGCGCTTTGCTAGATCTAAAGTCGAATTTCGTTGCCGAAACATCGCAAAGTTCAATGTCCTTTTTTCAACCCGTACCGTATATTGCCCGATACGACGATAACGCGAAAAAAATTTGCGTTTTAATTACATGTAAGATTGGCTATACTTCCGCGAAGTTCAATGTCTTTTTTTCACCCCGTACATTGTCCGAAAACTATCATGACTATAGGAGTCTAGTCTAGCCTAACGTTAGATCAGTTGCTTTAGAGTCGCATGTAACAGTTACATGTAGATCTAGAATGATGTAGAGAGAGAAGATCTAATGTTAGATCTAGACCCTGAAAAGGAATTATCAAGGAATTATGAAATTGTATGGTAATATCCAATGTTTTTCTTATAATTTTGACAATGTATCTAATATCTATCATGACTGAAAAGTGAAAACAAACCCTTAATAATAATATGGTGCCTTTTAGGGATATGGTTCCGGTTGCATAAAACTGTGATGCAGCGGCAGCACATCATGTGAATTGTGATGAGTGATCCCCCCCCCCTCCCCCATTATCTAGCAGAGAATAGATGCCGGCAGAACTTGATGATTGATCTTGTCTTTTCTTTCTTTCTTTTTCCAGCCAAACAACAAGGTGGCACGATAACGAAACTCAAGATGATCATGACTGAGGCGATTGTGAGGGAGTTTCCCATTTTAAGAATGCGGGTGCTGCTGTGAGTATGCTTTGATTGAAGAATAGGAAGAAAATGATCTGTAAATGTATGTACCAAAGAACATGACAGCTATTCGTATGTCTGTGTGCATGGAATGTAAGATAAGATTATTTTACCAATATTATCCGATTAATCTTGAATGTAATATGCTCAAAACATAGCTTATAAGTGTATTTTCGGGACATATATATGCAAACTTTGCCAGTCAAAAGTACATGTACTCATAACTCACAAAATCTTATGCTTTCAATTTACTTTTCCAATTCCAGATGATATTTCTTTTTTTTTTTTTCTCAATTCTACAAATCAGGCTATATGGCTCTTACCTTGGGGGTATCATGTCACAACACTAGACGGCTTCCTCCTAGACACCGGACTTTGCAACAACAGAGAGTTTCCATCGAAGGAAAAGATGTCATGCATTGGTTCACTTGTATAGTCCTCACCTTCTGGATGTGAACTTTCCAATGGTAATTAAGTAGCTTGAGTTTTACATTAATAAATGTGAATCTTTGATAATCCTGTCCTGTACTTCTTGGGAAATGGATTCTCCTATGGACTTGGGTTTGAGACATTTTGCTGTAGGGCCCTCTCATCCCTTTTTGAAGAAACTAGTCATTAATTTATTTGCTTTTTCAGAATTAATAACTAATTTTTTCTTTTAATTTTGTAAGATTTTATCATGAACACATCATTAAGCCTTAGTGGAAGTTAAATATTCTGAACATAATAAAGTAATGGAAAGGCATGTACTATGGCATGTAGGATGTAATGCTTTTTGCTCTGAAACTCACTGTTTCTGGCTCAAAATCATGATTTTTTTTTTCTTTATTAGTAATCCCTCTAGTTAACCAATCTTGCCTTGATTTGATTTCATCATACATACAGGTCGGTACTAAATCCCAATGCACATGGATCAAGCCACCAACTCAGAGCCTCTTGTTACGACTATGGAAAAACATCTAGAAGTTTATCCCTTTGTAGCAGCTTTTAGTTTTGTAAAGGACTAAAAACTTGTCCCAAACAGAGGTATTGAATACTATTTCCTGAGTAACCATTAACATTTGACTCAGTGTGATATTTTCCCAAAACACTAAAATCACCATCAGGGGAAATTATTTCCAGGCTATATTATTATTATTATTATTATTATTATTATTATCATCATATTTTCATTTGAGTTTTTCTCCATGTAGGAAAATTTGTCTGATTGTGTTTTCCATAATTCATCTGCATATTTTGCGTTTGATTCTTCTTACAATAACCCTTACTGAACTGGGGGCGGGGGCTTGGAGGCCTCCCTAGACGTTTCGCGCGATATGTCTGCAATGTGAAAAGTTATCACTGCAATGTTTCGTCACTTTTTTCCTTCAAGTCTCCCGCATCCTTTAAGACCATTTTCGCAATGTTTGGATAAGCGGTTCCGAAGTTACGCATAATGTACATGCACGTCAAACGAAGAAATTGCTCAAAAACGTGATTTCTTGTACAAGTTCAATACAAATTGTGTTTTCAGCCCAAAATCATAAATCTATGAATATTTTTGCTATTACTTAATTCATTTTATGCTATTTATGATTGCAACAGTGTTACTGACAAATTCCATCCAAAAAAAACAAAAGGTAAAAAAACAAAGAAATACATAAGAAATTGAAAAAAATATATAAGGAACAAGTTTTGAGAACGTAAATTTTTGGTGGTATATTTGGTGAAAACACCACAGAGTATCTGGACCAAATATTAGCATATTAGGAGCTTTATTTAGGGCCTTAGAGCAAAAAATCTGATTTTTATGGATAAATCATGCATAAATTAGAATAATTAATGAAACCACATCATTTTGAAAAAAATAATACCATTTTATAGAGTACGTGTTGGGCGACATGCGTGCCGATTTTCGTTGTGCGGTCAATGACCTAGATCATGGGGGGGGGGGCCTGGTAGCCACCCCCCCCCCCCCTCACCCCCCAGTCAGAGAGGGGCTCAAAATAGTCCAGTTCAGTAGGGGGTTAAAGGTTTCACATTATAATGCTTTTGATGCCAGGTGACAGCTTATGGTTATTATGCAATCTGATGATTAAGCCATTAGGGAGGAATTGTATTTAGGAGCTTTGAAAGGTAGTCTTAACCATTTGCAGAATCGCAGAAAATCCATCCAACTTGGCCTGAGTTTATGATATGACCTTCTGAATTTCTGATACTGATAATCATCAGGCAAATGGAGCTATTTTTACTAATGGTCAAATTATATTTCAGATCCTCTCGTCCATTTTTCTTGAGACAAATATTCAACATATCAATTTTGTTATTAGAAAAAAATATCCATTTGTCCAAAAGAATTGTATGGTTGGAAGTAATTGCCTTTGCGATTCTTGTACATGTACTGTCAGATTTGAGGATGCAAAACATTGAGACCAGCTTTAACAAGGTACATGTAATGCTTCCCAATTGTCCATGTTGTACTATGTTGTCTGTGATAAACATAAGCAGTAATAACTTTCCCCTGTTCAAAATTGTTATGTATTGCATACAGTGGAAACTACTAGACCTGGGGGGTGTAACATAAAACATACAATCAATCTTACGATTGATATCAATCGTAAGTCTATGGCAAACCATGTACTAAAGAGATACAGTTGATTGTAAGATTGATTGTATCTGTTTATGTTACACCCCCCAGGTGTCCAATCCAATATAATCCAATTTTTGTTTGTCAGCCACCGCGGTGGAGCGATACTAAGGAAACGCCACAACAGTAATAATGTCTGTCCTTCTGCACTTGATGCATATGAAACTTGAATAACTTTACCCAGTTTTAACCAGTTGATGGTATGTTCAATTGAGATCTTAGTATTATTTGGGGGATAAAGATCAGGTAAATAGGTTCAATTTTGAAATTTACTTTCAAGTCTCTACAGGCGGGTTAGTAACTTTTAAACTTCACACCACAAGTCAGTTTATAATCAAACTTGTTTGGTATATATGCGGACATGGAACTCCATGTTGCAGGTCTAGTTTCAAATGTCGTTCGGTATTTTCCTTAAAAGGTGATTGCACATGAACGTGGCAATATGCATTAAGGCTACTGCCGTGTTTAAAACGGGTTTCTATTATTTTTTTCAAAGTTCACTGTTTTTATACAGTGATTTTACAGTACTTTCCATAACTTTCTGTCATTATCAAATGTAAATAGTACATACATGTGTATTCTGCTGTTTCTTTATGTTTATAATGTATTGTTTTTCACATGTCAGCTGCTAACAGTATTCAGAACTTGTCAGTACTTCTGCCAGTATCACTTGTAAATACATTTTATTGTTATCAATTAAAGCTGTTCAAAGCTGTAGCATATTGTGGAAATCTTAAATATACATGTATGTCCAGATAGATCAGCTATTACAACTGTTCACCATCCAGTTACCACTTACTATTACCACAAATATGTACAACCATGTACCTTGCATTAATAGCTGGATTATGAATTGTTTTCATTTAATTAGACAATATATTTTGCAAAAAGGTTTCAAAAATCGATAGGGGGAGGGGGGAGACTTTTGACCAAATCAAGTTTCATTTATGCATGGAAATAAAACCTGAACTTAAAAAAGGTTGTGTGGGTGAGCCGCATACCTGCCAACTCTCCCTATTTAGTAGGGACAATCCCGACTTTTGGTAAAAGAAAGAGCCACTTCTACCATGTGTCCCTCTTTTTGCAAAAACCTGTCTGTAGTCATGTATAGGAAATTCAGAAATTTCCCTATTTTTAGCCTCTGCCTTGTCATTTGTCCCTTTTTCTTGGGTTTCAGGGTTGACAGGTCTGCAGCCGTGGTATGTGGTATTTCTCTATTACCATGGTATAAATTTGTATTAAGTCTGTGGTAATCTGTGTGCTAACTACTGTATGGTAAATCTGGTAAAAGTATGTGGTAACTGGCATGGGTAATTCTGTGTGGTAACTGGCGTGTGGTAATTGTGTGTGGTTACTGGCGTGTGGTAATTGTGTGTGGTAACTGGCGTGTGGTAATTGTGTGTGGTAACTGGCGTGTGGTAATTCTGTGTGGTAACTGGCGTGCGGTAATTCTGTGTGGTAACTGGTGTGTGGTAACTGGCGTGTGGTAATTCTGTGTGGTAACCGGCGTGTGGTAATTCTGTGTGGTAACTGGCGTGTGGTAATTGTGTGTGGTAACTGGCGTGTGGTAATTCTGTGTGGTAACTGGCGTGTGGTAATTTTGTGTGGTAACTGGTGTGTGGTAAACTGTGTGGTAATCTATGTGGTAACTGGCGTGTGGTAATTCTGTGTGGTAACTGGCGTGTGGTAATTCTGTGTGGTAACTGGCGTGTGGTAATTCTGTGTGGTAACTGGCGTGTGGTAATTCTGTGTGGTAACTGGTGTGTGGTAGTTCTGTGGTAATTTGTATTCGTGTGGTAAATTGGGACATTTACCACAGGACATTTCCTTGTGGTAATCGTGTGGTAATCGTGTGGTACAGTCCTGTGGTAATTGTGTGGTACAGTCCTGTGGTAATCGTGTGGTATTACCACAGGAAATTTTTGTAAGGGTTGTCATTTTCAGAAAAGACAAAGGGGCACAACTAGCCAAGACCCCATGTCCCCTGCCCCTTTCTTTTTTTCCAAGTGTAAACCCTCATTTTGCTCTTGCTTGACAGAGAAGTTTGGATAAACCAGGCATCCTCAAAATCTGAAGTCTTTTTTTTTCAGGGGGAGGGGGCAGGGGATATTGAGTCACCTCCTTTCGAAAATCTAAGATCTGCCCGTTATTTCCTTTTTGTTTTGCAGCTCATGTTATCAGGGAAGCTGTGTGGTTCTCCATTCATGTATGCAGCCTACATGTACCTTACAGATAGCAGTGGCTCCTCTTATATCCATGGGGAACTGATCAGTATCCCAACCTAGGTCTGGAGATCCTGTGTTGGCATCAATCGATCCCAGCATCTGAAGGCTACAAAGAGGATGTCGATCAAGAGAGAAAACAATGTTGATAAAACAAAAAAAATATATATAAATTGAATAAAATACTGGCAATGAAGGCAACCCCTGACAAAAATTATCCACCTGTATTACAATTGTGTAGAAGCGTAACAGGATTTTATATACATATGCTAAAAATATTGAATGATCTTTTCTTAATCTTTGTGCCAATGTCCTCAGGACAGAATGTTTTGATTCAGAAGGTTCCAATATGATTTCCACACTTATATGGAAGCAGTGTAAAGAGTGTTTTTTGCAGTGCTGCTGTAAGCTAAAGACAGGGAACCTGGGAATGTATTGGGAGTTGGCACATAACAAACAGGTAAATGTTGGCATCTCATTCATGTATTCATACTTAAATACATGAATATGTATTCACGTATATGGAATACTGCCTAAGAGTATTAAGAGTTATGCATAATAATGCCTTCACAGTTGCGACAGGGCATCCGAGGAGTAAAAAAAAACTAGATGAATCTTCGACCACGCGTGGTCGAACTTTATGCCTCCGCCATTACCAGATCAGAAATAAATGGCACTTCATGTTGCTTTATTTTCATTTATACAATGACATCTTTGACCTTGACCTTTGACCTTGTGACCCCCAAATCTAATGAGAGTATTGCCCTTTCCATATGCATACATGAGCCAAGTTTGTTCAACCGTCAAATGGTTACTGAGTTATCACAAGAACGAACCATTTCCATGTACATAATGACCTCTATGACCTTTGACCTTTGACCTTGAGACCCTAATCAGATCATTGTCCCTTCCATATGCATACCTGTGCCACGTTTGAGGTTGATCGGTCAAATGGTTGTTGAGTTATGGTGAAAACGAACCATTTCTATGTACATAATGACCTCTATGACCTTGGACCTTTGACCTTGTGACCCCAAAATCTAATCAGATCATTGTCCCTTCCATGTGCATACATGAGCCAAGTTTGAAGCCAATCTGTCAAATGGTTCTTAAGTTATCGCGAGAACGAGCCATTTTTAAGTGTATTATTACCTCTATGACCTTGACCTTTGACCTTGAGACTCCAAAATCTAATCAGACAATTGTCCCTCCCATATGCATACCTGTGCCAAGTTTGAGGTTGATTGGTCAAATGGTTGTTGAGTTATGCTGAAAACGAACCATTTCTATGTACATAATGACCTCTAAGACCTTTGACCTTTGACCTTGTGACCCCAAAATCTAATCAGATCATTGTCCCTTCCATGTGCATACATGAGCCAAGTTTGAAGCCAATCTGTCAAATGGTTCTTAAGTTATCGCGAGAACGAGCCATTTTTATGTGTATTATTAGCTCTATGACCTTGACCTTTGACCTTGAGACTCCAAAATCTAATCAGATCATTGTCCCTCCCATATGCATACACGAGCCAAGTTTGAAGTTGATCCGTCAAACGGTTCTTAAGTTATCGCGAGAACGAAAACGGGACGGACGGACGGACGGACGGACGGACGGACGACCCGAAAACATAATGCCTCCGGCAACCACCTACGGTGGGCGGAGGCATAAAAATCACAAAAAAGAAAAATTAAAGGGGGCATGCCCTTGGTGCCCTGCCTTGATCTGCCACTGTTGAAAGACTTCATGAAAAGATGAAGAGGATTCCTACTCACGCAGAGGCCATGACAATGTCATGCTCATAGGCATGCCCAGCTAGCATGGTATGGTTTGGTTCAATGTTTAGCTTGAAATCATTCTGAAGATCAAAGTGCTGCAGGAAACCAATCACTGTCATCGCATCTGAAAAAATGAACGAAATAAAATCATTTTTATGAGGTACAGAGACTCCAACCCCAAGCACCTCTTAAGCGGGAGATTCTCCCGCCAAGGCCCCTAGCAAACGGGAGACTCTGACTCAATGTGTGCATAGCCCACATCACCAGCGCAAAGCACGAAATTCCTTGCGGCCCGGTGGCCACTTTTAGGGTTAAAGAAGCTCTCTGGTGCTATCTTAGGCTTTTTTTTGAACTGATGATAACTATAAATGAGGTAAAAATCCAATGATTCAGATTCATTTTTTTCAAAAAGGTGGTTGGGTGGGAGAAAAAAGAGCTAGGGTGGGAGAAATTCAAACTCAAGTGGGAGAGTGGGAGATTTTGTGAAAGTGGACTCAAAGTGGGAGATCTCCCGAAAACAGGAGAGTTGGAGTCTCTGGAGGTATTTCTCACCGACTTAAAAAGAAAAATTGATACTGGGTTAGATTTTCCTACTTATGAAAATCAAAAGACATAATGAAGGACATTTCCAAATTTGATTCGTAATAAAGTTTAGCAAAGAAGATTGGAGTCATTTCATGTGATATTTAAGGAATTTGATTTTAAAACCATATGACTTATAGACTCTACAAAAACTTTTCCTAGAAAATAACAGTGCCAAAAACATGGCTCAGTTTCGATACAATCCTATACAGTTATGAATGTGAGTCACTGAGGGACTAATGGTTTACAAGCTCTGCTTCTTTTAGTTCCTCATTTCTCATGCTTTCTTCCTATTTCTTGTATAATCATGTCAAGTTTTCATATATGTATTTAAGATTTAAGATTTATATATTTAATACATCATTAACCATTCCTGATATATTTACTACATCAGTAACCTTTCCTGATATATTTACTACATCAGTAACCTTTCCTGATTGCTCCGAAACAGTTTCATTCACATTGTAATTGCATGAACAGAACTCAGAGTTCATCTTTGAACCTGTTGCCTACTGGAACCAGGTGGTCCATGTTTAAAGCCTTTGGGAATAAGAGAATTCAGTGTTCAATGGGTTAATGATTACCATAGTCATACTGATGTTTGGTGGGTTCTTTAGGCTTGGGTTCAATTAACAGTTGACCAGTGAATCCAATCTCGTTCTTGTACTCTGCAGGGAGAACAAGATAATAATCAAAGTCATCATGACTGGTCAAAAAAACCCCCCAAAAAACATGCCATATATCTCATGAATATATTCTTTTTGCTTGACCATGCTACCTAGCTGCCTTCATCTAGCCAATTCACAATCAATACAATCTATTGATTCTGGTACAGTCGACTGTCAACAGTATACAATGAACAAATTATAACAATTAATCATTAAGTCCATAAGTTGATCAATACATGTAGTGGAATAAGTCAATCAATTGATCAAGTGATGGTCTCTCTTTTTGTATTCATATGCACGCTGTGTACTGAACTTCATTTACAATGTAGCTGTCTACCCAAAGTATTTGCCACTGGACCTAAATCTCACAAATATATTCTTTTTGCTTGACCATGCTACCTAGCTGCCTTCATCTAGCCAATTCACAATCAATACAATCTACTGATTCTGGTACAGTCGACTGTCAACAGTATACAATGAATAAATTATAACAATTAATCATTAAGTCCATAAGCTGATCAATACATGTAGTGGAATAAGTCAATCAATTGATCAAGTGATGGTCTCTCTTTTTGTATTCATATGCACGCTGTGTACTGAACTTTATTTACAATGTAGCTGTCTACCCAAAGTATTTGCCTACCTATTTATTTGTTGTTACTGTCTTCAAATATATCCAAATTTGGGGTAATACATGTACATGTGCATTTACATGTACATGTACATCTTCCTAACATCAGTAAAAGAGATTTTTCTTTTGTTTCTTTTTTTGATAGTGAGGAGTATCAAATTCAGTTCTTGTATTTGCTATGAACTTACTGACAGCCATTTTGAAGAAGTTTGCCATGTGAGAGAGCTCCCCCTGTAGGTCAGTATTGAGTAGGCTCTGATAGCCCTCTCGTCCTCCCCAGAAAACTATGTAAAAAGAAATGTATATTCAGGTTATATTTCAAAAATCCCATAATCCATAAAGTGAACATGAGCATGAATCTATCACTTGAAATAAAAGTTCAATCTTTTTTCTGTTTAAATGCTTAACGTTATTTATGTTGATGCATGATTATGTTCATGTTTATGTTTTTGTTAAACAGAATATCGATAAATATCAATGACGTTCAATAAATACAATTCATATCGTTACTTTCTTCCTTGATTTCAAGGGTCCATCAATAATTTTTAAAAACATACATCAATGCATTAAAATAAAATATCAAATTACAAAAATATACAACTAATGAGAGCAATATAAATGCTCAACACTATCACTATTTCCTGGGCAAAAATATTTAACACATTTTGCAAGTGTTTGAGATTTGTGAATGGTAGTCATTTACAATTTGTGGAAACTTCTTGCTTTACAGTATAATTTGCATAACTCACCAAAGTTTTCTGCTCCTAGTTTCTTGCCAATTTCGAGTCCTTTTTTGACAGCTGTTGCTGCATAGGCTACAACATGGGCATCAGGATTAGTTGCAGCTCCATTCATATATCTGTTTTTTTGTTTTGTTTTTTTTTAAAGAGAAAATTTCCTGGTCAGTGTCATATAAACCCTTTTTCAGATCTGATTGAATCCAATTAACCTCTTCAAATGGACACTCATCATAAGTTTTCATTCATATCTACATGTACATTCTAAATAAGGACAGTTTGTATCAAATGAACTTGTCCAAAAAAAGTGGTACATAATGCAAAAGAAAAATTCCAGATTATGAGGGGAAGGGGGAGGGAGGTAAGAAACTTCCTCACATCATAGCACATATACATGCTATTATTCTAAAAATATGACGATTTCCGTTAAGATTTTCCAAATCAAGTACTGTATTATAGTATACACTGCAACAAAAAGTAGTTTCATTAGAAAAAAAGATATTCACTGCAGGAAAAAACTGTTACATTCAAGAAGATTTTTCTTCTGATTTTCCTGTTTTCACTCAGTTCAACTTGCTAGAACAGCTAGCAAGCCCTTAACCCATTCGTGACAGGAATTATTTAAAGCCTAATTTGATCAGCATTTATTATTCAAATTGCAACACCAACATTTTTCTTTTATTGCTACATTTTTCTTATAAAACATCATGTATCTGAAATAAATATAAATTGACAGAATGTATGATGAGAAGTCATAAAGTTGCCAATTTGCAGGGAAAAACGATAATTTTAACATTTTCATCCCATTGCCAATTTAAGGATTTTCATGCTTATTTTCTTTTAAAAAAATTTCAGCATCAAACAACAAATACTGATGCAACGAAAATGGGCACTGTATTTGTAGAATTTTTTGCTCTTTCTGTTCATGTATTGTGTATGATTTCTAGGGCTCTGCATCAAAAGTTATTAGACCAAACCACAAAATGTGGACCCTCTGTCACGAATACTAATAAGAATGAGTGATTGGAGAAAACTTGTCACATATTACCTTTTGTGAGAGAAGAGGTTACAAGTGTTCCACAGAAGCTTGACTCCAGTTTTCTTTTGGAGTTCCAGAGCCAGATCAACGATCTCATCTAGATTGCGGTTGGTTTCTTCGATGGTAGAACCCTCTGGAGCAATGTCTCTGTTAATCGAGGGAAGAATAATCAAATTTCCAAACAAATAATGATGAAATTTTGAATGTGCAAAGCAACAAGCATTAGGGGAGAGGGGGAGGGGACCCACAAAATCATATGTGCAACAAAATCCCCCTAACCCTACATACCCCCCCCCCAAAAAAAAAGAAAGAAAAAACAACATGCAAACTCATAATTTAGGACCCTAAAGGGGCACCTGGAAAATGTGATCACCTTAACCCATTGCCTATGGGAATCTGGCACCCCCTGTTATCAATAGCAAGTTCCAATAACTGTTATAAGCTACTGAAATCTTTGCATCTGATTGGCTGAGAGCAAATTTGTCATAGAAATATGGCAGTTGTTACTGATTACAAGTTTTATGAAATGGGGCCCCAGGTTGTCCCTGTATTAAGTCAATGAGACTTTGAAAAAATATTATAATAGTCAACAGGTTAATAATTCCCTTTTCTATTTTTCTTTCTCCTGCAAGAGAATCCTGACTTGATTAACCACTGTTTATCACTTCTTAACAATAAGAATTTTCTACTGCATTCATGATATTCTGCCTCTATATAGGTGTGTATTTAATAATCAATTCTATTTCAGACCCCTCTACTTTCACAAACCATTCACATTTCCTTGCAAGATTTTTCAACTGACTGCCCTGTATGAATTCATGATTTCTGTGAAATTTGACCTACAGATCTTTAGAATGACAAAAATACAAATCTACAGGCTCGTTCAGATGCCCAGCAAAAAAACCCCATGGCAAAGTTTTTTAGTGTTTACACTCAGCATGGTAAACACGTCAAATCAAAATAAAAGAGAGGTTTGCCAAAAGTTGCTCAAACACACTGACGTCATACCTTGTGCTATTAAACTACATGTACTGATGTACATGTAACTTTATAAGAATGTGAGTGCATGGTCCATACCTTTTTGCCACTAGGAGGCAAAAAATGTGCCACTTGCCTAGACTGGTTTATTTTACTACCTCAAATCCCATTCATTTGTACTGGTACACACACAAAAAAACATGGGGGTTTAATGAGGGGGTTTCCCGCTTCACATGTTAACAAGCCTTAAGGATCAACAAAGGTCTAATTGAAGAGTTTGAATGCAAAAACTGATATATCAATTTTTGTCAAATTGAGATATTTGCAATTAAAGATCAAGAAAAATAAAGAAGATAACAAGAAAATTTATGCTACTTTTGATCATAAATTCAACATTATACTTTTATATGTAATGAGCAATGCATCATATGAAAAGTATTATTTTGTACCATATGACAGTGAACCTACTTTGAAATTGTCAAAAATGGCGTTTATCGGTTTTTGCACATAAACTCTTCAAATGCAGCTTGCCTGAAATTATGTAACCTATTATGTACTTTGTGCAATCTGTACAGATGCCTTTTGGCTGGTATTTTATGCTGACAGAAAAATGTTTACTGGTTTACCTGGACATTAAACAGGCAATGCAAACATGGCTCAATGATATACAGTAGTTGTTACAGAACATGAGATACTGAAGGGAGATAAAAGCTCGACTTTGACTACTTGTAAACACTTTATAAGGGGGTATTTTCACAAGATTCAATATCTCCCATCAACAGCAATAAAATATTCCTCTTTGACAACTTGGTATCACATATGTACTGGGGCATAAAAACAATGTCATACTTTATAGAATCATAAACTTCAGCATTTTTCTTAGGACCTTCAACCCTCTAGATAAATAAAATTTTATAGTATACTGTGACCAGTTTCCAGTAAGGGCTGAGCATGTAGTAATTTCACAGAGAATTTCAGAGTAATTTCACTCAGATTTCTTGATGGACTATGGAGAGGCAACACTCCTTCAGAATTAGTTTTTCCTAATGTGTGTATTTGCTTTCCGACTGTTATCCCTTTGGTGAAATTAAGCGAAGAGAAGAAGAGACAAGTTATCACCCTCGTAACATTCCGACTTTGCATCTAATATCCACTTGTAGTAACTCTTTGCATAAATGTACTGGCCCGAACTAACAAAGGAGATCTAATTTGAACCACGGCTTATAAGCATAAATAAGTGTAGATAAGGGGAAGTGAGCATAAAAGTGCATTACTGCCCACCTACTGGACAAAAAGACATGCACGTTTTACGCTTTAGGGGGTTTTAAACCATGGTTTTATATAATTATAAACCTCTTTTGTGAATTTGGGCCAGCGGAAGTGAGCATAAAAGTGCATTACTGCCCACCAACTGGACAAAAAGACATGCACGTTTTACGCTTTAGGGGGTTTTAAAACCATGGTTTTATATATAAACCTCTTTTGTGTATTTGGGCCAGGGAGTCTAAAAATACTTTATTCCTGCAGAGTTATGGACTCACCTGTCATGGAAAGACCAGTATCTAATGCCTAGCTTGGAGAAGAACTCAAAGGCCACCCTAAGCCTCCTCTTAGCATTCTCCAAACTTTCACTACCTATCAAAAAAAGAATAATAACATCAATATGATTCTGAATTATACATACCATGTATGTCCATGCAGAGCAATTAGTCATCTACGATGCCTCCAAGCCCTTTACAAAGAGTTTTTACCCTGATCACTAAACTCTGGTTTGCTGAGGAGGGAGAGAGGGGAGAGAAAGAGGGGAGAGAAAGAGAGATAGATAGATAGATAGATAGATAGATAGATAGATAGATAGATAGATAGATAGATAGATACATGTAGATAGGGAGAGAGAGAGAGAGAGAGAGAGAGAGAGATAAAGAGAAGAGAAAGCACTTTATTTTATCAACACCCCCCCCCCAAAAAAAAAAAGAAAAAAAAAACACCAACCCTTCTCTTCTATTCTGCATCAAAGCTGAATTTTGCAATCAGCATGGATACCCGTATGGAGCAAAAGGAGACATATATGTTTGTTAGTCCCCTATGAACTAAAGAAATTACAGTGAGGTCCTTCCAGCATAATGAGGGATAAATGATGGCATCCTGGTCAAGCAGGGGACCTGTTTTTCAAAACTATCAAAAAGTTTAAGATGGCTGCCATGGACCTACCATTGAATGAATGTTTATATTCTGTAACACGTTTCTTATTTTGGATGTTCAAGAACTATGACTTCAGGTTGTTATGAAAAACTGGCCTCGAACTACATGCAATACGTACCATCATCCCAATGTCTAGTGATGGTTGGTCCACCGAAGGGGTCCAGGCCTGCACCCCTGAATGTGTGCCAATAACAGACGGAAAACCTCAACCAGTCTGCCATGGTCTTGTCAAGGACCTCCTGTTAGATTAGAATAAAGAAACATCCATTAATTCCGAAAAATTCATTCCTCAAGCACTTCCAACAAGTAAACCTACATGGGCCAAGTAATCTTGGGCTTATCAAATTAGTAAATAAAAGGTTGGGCATTTTAAGATGTAACATTATTTTCATTGTCACTCAACCATCAACCGGTTTTGAACATGTATCAGAGGGAAAAAGGGGATCCTGCAATAAATAATTAGTTCCAATTTCCTTTAGTCTTGAGATTTGATGTAAATTCATAATTCCACTTGGCATCCCTAACTCATGTGGCTAGGGAGGGGGTGGGATTAAACTGTTGGAGCTGATTCCATCGGATATGGGCTTCATTAAGTACATGTATGAAACAAAGAATCAGTATCCAACCGGTTAATTGTAAAAAGTTCTGCCCCTCCCTATCCCCCCTCCCCCAAAAAACAACTTTGATCCCCACACCTCTATTTTCATCAAATGTGCAAAGTTAAAAGCCAGCCTTAATAAATTATCCTCTCAATACTAAAAGAGCCGACTTGGTACTTGGCAAATGTAAGTTTTGTTTCAAAGTACTGAAAAAAATCCACAACAAAGGTACTCAATCTACAATTTAAAAAGAAAAGATAAACAAAGTTAACCCATTGAACACTAAGCCCAAGATACAGGGGTGGCCCTACGGAAAGGGGGGCAGGGGCGGTTGCCCCTCATGATTTTTCAAGGGACGAGAAAAAAGAAGAAAAAGAGAAGAAAAAAGAGGAGGAAGAAGATAAAAGAGTACATAGAGGGCAGTAACATGCAACTACATAATAGCCCTTTTTGTTCATTTAAAACATAAATAAACTCACCTGTGAATCATCTTCCCCCCCCCCATCAAAATACCCCGTCGACGCCCCTGTCGAGATAACTTTGTCTGGGGTCCAATGAAAATGCATGTTATCCTGTTATCAAATCATGCTCAACACTAATAGGTTAAGATAAAATTGTGTTACCTCATCTGCATTGTAGTACTTGTAGCAGAGTAAATCAGTGGGTTTGGCATCAGGTTTGTATTCAATCTTCTTGATACCTGAATTAGGCAATTAGAAAAAAAAAAGAAGAGTAAGAGAATAGATAAATAAAATCTATTAAATGAGGCACAAACATGCCCAAATGATTAACTTTGGATTAAAAAAAGAAGTTTCAAAAATATAATAAAGTATGGAAAAGAAATTATATTCTTTCATAGAATAAAAAAGAGCATATTTATCTCTTAACTGTCCATTCTACATTCATGCAATTTTTCTTTTGTAATGTTTTGATGATGTATCAAATTACCACTTTTAACCAAATATTTCTGCTGACGATGAGTAAATCTCACTGTTAAAGACAAAAATAAAATATAGCAATGACTGAAAAAACAAACATTATTGCATCCCAATCTGAAATCCATCACACTGAAACTTCAAATCAGATTCAAACAACTAACCCATAGAGGTAGAGCGGCTCCTTTACGAGACACTTTTGCAGTATACGTTGGTCCAGAATGCTGGGCATTACATATTATACATGAGCAGAAAGAGAAAAATTCACTGAAAAATTGAGTCCATTCTTAATGCCATATGATGTGGCGTTCTTGAATTACAGCAGTTTAATTGTAACTAATCATTAAACTCTTTAAATTGGCAATGCAGTGAATAATATATAATCACTATTTCCATGTTCAATTTCTGATTAAATTTTAGAATTATAATTCATTTTGGTTCTTGTCATATCCATATTTATTTTTTTCAAACTATGTAAGAGTGGAAAATTATAATTTTATTTCCAATTTGAGGATTGAAGATGATTAATTTAGACCTCAAGAAAGCTCTGTACTGCTATGGGTTAACATAAAGACAAAGACTACCAAATCATGTGCTTACATAATTCACAATGAATAAACTCTCCCCTGATTCCCTGTTCCCTCCTTCCCACACCCTCCCTATCCCCAGTTCACCATCAGAAAATAGTATCCACAAATTAGACACTACAAAGGTGTTTCCTGCCCCATTCATCCTTGAAGGCTTGACGAACAATCTTTGCAAGGGAAGGTGTGATGTAAGCAGATTTACTGAAGGATATTGACCATTTCCTATTGTACTCTCTACAATTATTCACACACTGACCGGATCGAGCATTTACTTTGGATAGTTGATTTTGACTTTGGTTTAAATTGGTTAAATCTTCAAGTTCTACCATATACAATCACTCGTAGTAAACAAATTAATTCTGAATACATGAAATTAAAACAGATCAGTTATTTTCAATAAGATCAAATCCTCCTGATTACTTGATCTGTCTTTTCTGTAATTTTCTTTGTTTGTTTGTGAATTGTGTTTGTTTATGAGGTCAACAACCATTCTGACATCTGATTTTTCATTTGCCTCAGCCTCTGGATAGATGTCAAAAACACAATTCCATACAAAATCTTATCTTTCTCAAGTTTCTGTTGAAAAATAGCCAAAGAATGAGTCCAACATTACAAGTGTAACCCACAGTGTAACCCACATAACACACGAGAACCCTCAGTAACTAACAGTGCAGTGAATGAATGAGCCTCTCCATGTATGCTTACAGTACGAGCTGACCAACAAGTGTCCCCAGCCCTGTACAGACTACAAAGGCAATGCAAAAGTGCGTACCTGGGAAGAAGTCACTTGATCCGTGATTTTCCTCAGATGTCCTCGCTCTCTTCGACTTGTGTTGAGACATGTTGAACTGATAAAAGCTAAAGGCACAATTCCCTTAAAATTCCAGGTAGTTAGAAGTTAAAAGTTGTATCTCTAAAAAGGTTAATTCCTGCACTCTAATCTAGGGACGCTTACCGGTACAGTATGCGTACGTATACGGATGGGTACGGGTGTATTCGCGGATTGTCATAACGTCAGGGGCGTGGCAGCGGCTTTACCCCTAACAGCTGGAACCAAACTGGAGGGGACGGGGTACGTGGAGGTGGCGTGGGAGTGGGGGCGGGAAACCAGGTATCATTATAGAGAACCTTTCCTATTTGTGAAATTGTGATCGAGTGCATTAGGTATATTTTCGCTCTCCTATGTAATCACTTTTATTAAGTTAGTACAAAATGTTATAAAACATCTAAACAGAGGATTGCAAATGACGCGACGACAAGCGTATTTTATAAGGTAAATTCTTGCCACAGTTGAAATGACTGAAATCAAGATCATTGCTATCTATCCGGAGCCTCTCCCCTTCCCCTTCTGCTTTTATGTTATATTTTCGGCTGAGTTATGCTGAAATTAAGTTAATTATGCTACAAGTCGGGCAAAATTATACTTTTGACTTCTTAGGTACATAACAATCAGGGGCGTAGATAGCGGGGGATGGGGATGCACCCCCCCCCCCCCACATTCTGAGGTGGACTCATAATTATTATAAGTACAAAATATGTATGAATGGGTTAATTATCTTTCCCAGGTATGAGGACCTGTCTGGACTAGTGATAACAATGATCGTAACTACTATGAAAGGAAAATTTCTTGTACGTTTATAACAAGATAATTTTCTTCATTAAAGATCGATCTGCATTGTGTCAGGAAATACTGGGACGCAGCGGCAACAACTGGATTGTTCCCCGCGAAAACATTTGAGGGTCGAGCAAAAACAAACATTGAACCTGACGGGTGAACAACTATAAATTCTGGGGGGAAATATATTGCATTAACAACATCTCACACGGAGAGGCCTCAAGAGGACATCATGGGAAGAGACGGAAAACGGAGAGAAAGGAAGATATGAGGAAATACTAAAGAGAGGGACTTTCAAAAAGCTGCATGCCGAGTGTGAAGAAAAGAACATAAACAATGAGAAAAGCCTAAGGGAGGGACAATGATAGTGGAATAAAAAGAATATGAGAAGAAGAAGAAGAAGAAGAAGAAGAAGAAGAAGAAGAAGAAGAAGAAGAAGAAGAAGAAGAAGAAGAAGAAGAAGGAGGAGGAGGAGGAGGAGGAGGAGGAGGAGGAGGAGGTGAATAATGATGATAATAATAAGAAGAAGAGAGAGAGAAAAAAAGAGAGATAATGGATAGATTTCTTCGAAAGTAAGGGAAACTTCAAATCAAAGACGTAATTAAATAAATATTTCAAGAAGAAATTGTTATTGCAACATTTGATTCAGCTTACAGAGCGATAAACATGATGAAGGCAAACGGCTCACAGGATTCATTATGAATGCGCAGGTACTAGTGCAATCAACAAGCACACCCGGCCGAACATCCAAACTTATGGCCAATCACAACTCGTTATTTCAAGGTCAGGCGCAGAACGAAAGCAAATTGATGACGAAACAATCGGACACTGAATCGCGCACCAACATTTGGCCAATCAACGCTCAGCGTTGACAGACAAGACGTACATTAACAAAACTTATTGATGACGTAACAATGGGAAACTAAGGTCGAAGGCGTATGTTTTAGAAAAATCTCACTTCCCTTGTGGTTACCATCGCAAGCATGTCATTCTTGTATCTAAAGTTGCCCAATTTGGACGCTTTGATATTTACCCTACTGATTATTATTATCATCATTATGCCTCGAATATTATCTAACAGCCGTAAATTTCTAACGAGGACGAGAGCCAGCATCGCCAAGAGCGCTAACATTTTGTGCTGCCCCCGTACAAGTAAAATTTGATGTTTTAGTTATTTTTTAGTGGTTTTCTTTTTCTGGTCTGCATCTTCTTCTCATTCCCTTTTGAGATTTTCTTTGCATATTAAAAATATGTATAGAAAACTATGATTATTTTCATACAAAATACATGTATAGGGACCTATACTGTTATCAATGCAAAATGTAATTCGTTCAGTAAAATATTCTTGATGTTTTTCTTTCCCCTCTATAAATGGTGTTTTTTTTTCTCTCTGTCCATGTTATTCGGTAAATTTTGATTGAAATACTACTCATCTCTGTTCCACGGCAGTTAATGAACCTCATGCAGGATAATGACGTAAGAAATAAAGTAATGATATTACAACAATAAAAATATCACGCCTAAAATGTTAGAATTTAGTGAGATTCATGTCTGCTGTAAATTGTTAATTTTTCGTCTTGGCGAAGGGAGAGGAAAGAGAGAAAGAAAAACGGGGAGACAGAGAGAGAGAGGGAGAGAAAGAGTGAGGGGAGAAACTCGAGAACAGATGATGATTTTGACATCATCATCATCTTGATAATAATGATGGCAATGTGATGATGATGATGATGATAATGATGATGATGATGATGATGATGATGATGATTGTGATGTCCATTGGCAAGGCACTAATCTACACTCAAACCAGGCAAGGTAAATCGGTCCCCGCGCGCTGTAACAGCTGCTTGGCTGGAGCCACATAATTTCCAAACACCTTGAAGCACACAGAGATATAGATTATAATGTAATAGGCACTATACAAGAACGGAATACAAATATCATCATCACCATCATCATCATGCCCATCATGCCCCCCAGGTTTTTTCAAGTGATTAAAAAAAAAAGAAGAAAAAAAAAAAAGAGGGGGAAGAAGAAAGAAGAGGTTGGTTAAAGAGAGGCCTGGGGCTTGCAACTATATAATACCCCTATTTGTTCATGTAAAACGTCATAAAATTCACCTATGTGTCATCTTGCCCCCCCCCCCCGGGGGGGATATGTCTCATTGAAGCCGCGTAAACAAAAATGTAGAAAAGGGGTTGTTTTTCAGCACCGAGCGGGGAACCCGGGGAACCCATTAAGGGTACCAAAAACAGGAAAAATCAGAAGAAAAAAGGGTATCAAAATCAGGAAAATCCTGGAAAATGTTATTTGATTAGGAGATTATGATGCAATCCTTGTATAAAATCCCCGTTTAGGGTATCAAAATCACTCCTTCTTCCGTCCTACTTTAATTCCCGTTTAGGGTGCTTTTCAGAAAGTGATTTACGCGGATGATGTACAGGCCTCAATAAGACATATCCCCCCGCCCCCCCCCCCCATCAAAATGCCCTGGCGCCGCCCTTCTGAATGAGTCACTATGAGGTTTGTTTTATAACCAATTCACTTATAGCTCATTTTATAACTAAGCTACTCATCTGAGTCTTATTTTGATTTATTTTTATTTATTTATTTATTTTTAATGATTTAGTGGCCTGACTTTTCAGAGTTTTTTTTAATTGCACTCTTTCCGTCGCGTTTCAAAATAAAGCAAAAATTTGTATCTCTTCCTTTTCTTTCGCATGCTTTAAGACACCATAATAGTTGTCGTCAGGGAAGCCGACTTCATAATCTTTCTCAAAATGGTTTCTGTTTCTACGATTTTAAAGGTAATTATAGTTAATAATTTGTATGAAAGTTAATCTTGATAAGTTTTTCTTTCGACGAAAGCAGAGTAATCTCTCCAGACTGGATATGACCTTCAGTATGGAGATTGGAACATCGTTGGAAACTGTCAGTGTCAAGGCACCGATATCAGTGGATGGGACTGAATTATAAACATGACTGATAAATATAACGTTAAATTTGTTTGTGAATGTGTAAACATACTGTTGTTAGCATAATGCAGTGGTACTAATGCAGGGTACCGGTACTAAATGCATTTCTGAACTCTGAACTACAGAAAATGCATAGATATACATTGTTTGACCTCATAATCATGATAATTGCTCTTTATAAATTCTAATCTCGGCATTATATCGTGAAATAGGAAACCACCGTTCACTTTGTACAGCAGCGCTTTATTCAGTCACACGCATTGGTTTCCTATTTCCACCTCCATTCTCTTTGTACACAAGTGCGTGCGTCAAATGAACGAGTGGTTTCCTAAACCACGATATGGCCTAAATTTCTTGTAACATTGCCAATGCCAGCTTGGAGATGGGAAGATCGGCCACTTAGGCCTTGGGCTAAATGGGCTTGGCGATTTTAAACAGATACAGGGTTTGATGTATATACAATACTATTGCCTTAGAGGAAGGGCGCCCAACAGTGTTGGGCATGTACAGTAAATGGACGCGTGACTGTATGTACAAACTTTATCATGGGATTGAGAAATGAACCAGGGGTGAACTAACAAAAAGGAAAATGGGGTCTCGATGAAGTTAAACAAAAAACAGGAAAGTGGTGTGAATTTTGGGAGAAGCAACAAAAAAAAAAAAAAAAAAAGGGGTGGGTATATTCTTTAGGGATACAAGTGCTACATGCACTGTACCAAAATTTTGTAATCCTGGCTATTGTATTTGTACGCAAGTATTTTTTTGAAAGGTTAATTTATTTATTTATTATTTTTTTGATGAAATATCAAAAGATGAAACTATATGATATCAAAATAGTAATCATGAGACACACGTATGTACATGCACGCAGACATGCAGTAGTGCTAATGGTTGGGGGGGGAGGGGGAGGGGGCAGGGGATACAGTGCCCCACTTTATAATTATAGGTACCTAAAAAGTGATCATTTTTTCCTTCAGAAAAGTGCCACTTTTTGAGAAATGTCCCTTTTTAGTACTTATGTATGGTAACTCTACTACTCATCGACCACCTTTTTTTAAACTGACCACCTTCGCGCAATGGCTTTCTGTGTGTGAAATAAAAAAGTATGCGTGATAATGATGATGAAAATGATAAAATGTGTCCATGCACTTTACGTGCTAAATCATTAGAGAGTGGGGGTGTCGGTTTAAATAATGAGTCAACAATCTGAGCATAATATGTAAATCTGCTGCATTTTCTGCCCAAGTTAGGTGAAAGTAAGGCAAAACTAACGAATATTTTCTGAGATAGAATTTAATTACTTAAAGGCAGTCAATGAGTAGTAGGCCCAACCATACATGCATAGACTTTTTCTTTCTAATACAAGCCATTTCCTCCTCTGATAAGTGCCCTTTTTCTCTTTTGCTAGTGCCTATTTTGAAATACATTATTTTTCCAATTATAAAAATCTCA
This sequence comes from Echinometra lucunter, assembly GCA_029962745.1. NCBI lineage: Eukaryota > Metazoa > Echinodermata > Echinoidea > Camarodonta > Echinometridae > Echinometra > Echinometra lucunter. The sequence continues at coordinate 15,228,519 of CM057164.1, forward strand.
TAATTGCCCCCTTTCCTATCAGATAAATTCCCTTTTTTATTCCTATGTGCCCGTAGATTGAAATTAGTAATGGCAATATTTTCTCAAAATTAGAGAGAATGAGGCATGTTTTGAGTAGTAAAAAATGGGACGGGGGGGGGGGGGGGGGACTCTGCCCCCTACCAACTAGAGGTGCCGCCTGTGTTTATATATGTGTATGTGTGTGTGTGCAATTACTTGCCGAATGTTTATATGATATTCTTGTGAGTTTTGAAAAGCCAATTAAACACTTAAAAATTATACCGTGATATTGCCTGTTATAAATGGAATATACACCCCTCCCCCTTTTTTTCTTGTTCTCACTAGATTTCTAGCCTCTTCCTTTTTCTGAATCCATAGAAACCCTCATAGCTTACTGGGGAGCATTTCATGAAGAGTTTTGTTGGTGATGTTCACTGACTAATTTGCTCTCAGTCAATCAGATGCGAGGATTTTCAGTAGCTTGTAACAGTTGTCAGTGAAAATCACTGACAAAACTCTTCATGAAATGCTCCCCAGGTTTCCTTCTTAATGTAGTATTTCATTCCCCTGGCTCATCTTCCCCTGTTAGTATATAGACAGTCACTGCATCACTTTACCTAACCAACATTGTTGGGCCCCCAATTCCACATGAATGGCAGGTGTTACATTAAAAATGCCAGTGTGTCTGATCTCCCCCCCCCCCCCTCCATAATCTTTTGTAACAGACTTTTAATGTACCAGTGTGTTTAGACTTTATGGATGTCCATATTTCACTCATAGTGCATACAAAAAGTAGAAGAGATGCCTAACATCAGATAGCACCAATGAACAGAGAAACCTGAAATCACCAAAGAACGAAATTATACACACTGTATTGGAAAAATTAGGAAAGAATTGTTAAATTATAAACAAAAAATAGGCAGATTTTTGTATTTTTTGTTTTTATTCCAAAAATATATGAAGTTATAGATGAGGGTCTAGAAATCTTCATTTTGAGAAAAGATATCATCAAATCATAACTAAAAAGTGATATCTTAGTTTTTTCCTTGGGAATGAATAGTGATGGAATTATCTTACCTTTGATAATTCTCTATTTTGGATAAATTATTTGCAAACTGGCCTGTGCAAAGTTTGGACTTGTTTTTGCAAGCTGTAAAGTTGCATTGCATAGCGATATTACATCAAATTTTTAGATCGTGATGTCTGGAATTCCATAACTTGTACTCTATTCTATTTTTTCTTTATACAGGAGATCCTATTGAAACTCCTTGGAACAATCTTCTCATTCTATGCTGTTTATTACATAGCGGCCTCACTTGTTCATGGAATTTTAAGGTAAATAGTGTAGAGTGGTAGCATTTTTTAAAAAAATAGTTCAAATAAATAAATAAATTTGCTTTCTCTTTTCTTATGAAATCTCTTTAACAAGCCCAATAAGTCTGTACATGTGTCGTAAGGCACATTATTGATTTCCTTTTTTAATTTTTTATTTTTTTTTAAGAAAAAGGATTGGAAGTTACTACCTAATCCAATGATGGTAGATTTATTAAAGAACTATTTTGATTAGCTTACATGTATCGTTTTCTGATTTAGAACATTGGTTGCTTCTTGTTTGATACCTGTAAATGTTTCAAGTAATAATAATAACAATAATTGGATAAATTTATATAGAGGAGCTACTATAACAATATACTCTACTGTGCTGTGACCTAACAGAGCCCTCAACAATGCTAATGCATAGACATACAATAAAAACTATCAGTAATAAAAAAATGCTGAAAAAAGGTGAGTCTTCTTATTTCCAGCAGCAGATTATTCCAAAGTTTTGGAGTAGCACAGTTGACGTGACGGCACAATCCCAAGAGTTATTTTAGTTTTTATGTGAGCTGGCTTCAGAAGCAACTTGTCCTGTGAACTTCATAAGTTATGTGCTTATGAATGTGATTTAATTGATATCATTTTAGACAAGTGATTAGGAACTTAGCCATTCAGTGCTTTTTATAGAAGTATATTAAGAAAGAAGACATGTAGAGGATGAATGAGGGTCCATTGCTCACTGGTATTGTGTTGAAGAGTTGAAAACTTGTCAGTGTACATGGAAAATATTCTTCTTGAACTTTTCAACTTAATGCAAATGTGAGAATTCTTAAGCTTATCAAGAGAAAAAAAAATTAAAACAAAACAAAACAGCAAACAAATGAGCAAACAGAAAAGTCCATGCATCAAATGTCTTATATACAGGTAATTCAATGCAATGAAAATAGGCTCAATGTTTGCATGATTATTTCCTTCTTGTACTTGTGCATCTTGTTTAGGCCTATGTATTTGTTGTTTTGTTGTATTTCTTCTTCTTGTTTTTTATATCATCCAGTAACTGCAGCATTTTACTGTTTTTTCTATTCCCTGCAGACTAGACAATTTTGATGGAACCATCCCTTTTCATTACCAAAGTTATGCTACAATTTTCACCAACTCCACACAATGGAGTAATCCTGTTTTTCTTGGTGAGTATGATCAAATCTTAATCATTAAATTCAACATTCAAATAGTTTACAATTAAATTTCCTTGCCACTGTAGATATCAGCTTAAAGTATTACTTGTGAAAAGAGATGTCGTAGCTTTAAATACGATCTAAATAGGAAGATGAATAATTTGAAAGAGCACATGTACCTGCTACATGAGCACACATGGGAGTAATATTCAAGTCAATTCTGTTAGAAGGTGTGATATGAAATTGTTATTTCCCCTTATGCTTGTTAACCCTGAAGCAAAACATACTTTTGGATTAATACTTTCCGTCTTGCCCACCGGAGGTGAAGGCGAGACTAAGGGATCCAAATGGTGTCTGTCCGTCGTCCGTCCGTCCGTCCTCCGTCCGTCGTCCGTCGTCCATCCGTCACAAATGTTAAAGTTTACCTACAAGACTCTCTTATGATGCATAACTTGGCAACTGCTGGTCCAATGGCAACCAAACTTGGGTGGTAGATGCACTGGGGGTACCATCATGTTGCGGTGCTGTCGGAGGTCACATGGTGAGGTCAAAGGTCATTTGAGGTCACATTGTTATAGAGTACCTGCAAGACTCTTTTTACATAGGTTAAAGTTAACCTGCAAGACTCTTGTGTCACATAACTTGGCAACTGTTGGTCCAATGGCAACCAAACTTGGGTGTTAGATGCACTAGGGGTAACATCATGTTGTGGTGCTGTTGGAGGTCACATGGTGAGGTCAAAGGTCATTTGAGGTCAAATGTTAGAGTTTACCTGCAAGACTCTGTTATGACAAATAACTTTGCAACCGTTGCTCCCTTTTCAACTAAACTTGGGTCATAGATGCACTTGGGGGACCTTCGTGTTAGAGTGGCATCAGATGTCACATGGTAAGGTCAAAGGTCATTTTATTTCAAACTTTAAAGTTTACCTGCAAGACTCTCTTATGACACATAACTTGACAACTGTTGGTCCAATGGCAACCAAACTTGGGTGATAGATGCACTAGGGGTAACATCAACAGTGCTGATCTGCATGGCGCGCAGATCAGCATATGCTCTGGTACAAATCCACTACTGACAATTTGACAAGATTTCTTCCTGCTTCCATAGAAAATGTACAGCCAGGTTAACAAATCCTCCCTTTGGCGAAAATATTGTTCAAGTTTCATGAACTTTCCAGATGATTTTGTTAGATCTATGCAGGTAGCATTAGAATTTGTTGCTTGCATTTGCTAGGCTCTGACAACAATTTTTTCTGGGACTTGTTAAGACTTGACCCATTATATTTGCATGGAAACCGGAAGTGCGTTTGTATACTCTGTGTGTGGCAAATATCGCCCTCTACTGTTGAATGTCATATTTGCAGTAGGAAGAATTATTGTTGTTTCTTTATTCCACAGGGGACTTCATCTCGCTAGAGTGCACATATCTGACAACTCCGTTTGTTTTCTTCATATTCCTGAGCTCAAGACTCTGGGATTACACAATCACTGTCACAGCTGTGCACTGTCTCCTTGTCTGTCTTGGTAAATTGTGTTTATGTTTGTTCATTCATTTCACAGTGATTGCCGTTTTGCTTTTCAAATGGGGTTGTGCGCATGGTCTTTGTAAAACAATGATGGCAACTCCAGACCCAGACACATCAATGCAGAAAATCCAATGAAGAGTGAAGAAAATAATGGAAAAATCATACAATTTACAAAAAAAAATGATGATGGAGCAATTAATCAAGGTGACGAATTGTATAGACTACATGTAACCTGGATTGCACCATTATCTTCCCTGGCCGTCTCAAAGGAAAGCATTCTTCCACGTTTCCTCATTAGTGGTATTTCCTTTTTGAATTCCTTCAGAATTAGAAATGAAAATTTTCAAAGTACATTTTCGATAAGGATAAATACATTGTTCGTTTGATAGAACCAATAGATTTCACTGGTCTGTATAATTGTATAATTGCATAACAATTTTGTTAACCATAGGTAGGCCTACACAGTCAATAACAAAGATTTTTTTTTTCTTTTTTTGTTATATTCTTGGTAGAAATGCAGTTTCATTGTGAATCCCCATTAACCATGTTGCTTTACTGCCCATACATGCAGCTGTAACAAATTTCCCTTTCCTTCTTGGTCTTTTGACATCTTTCAAAATTGCATCAAGTATCCCTTTGTTTATTGGTCTTTTGTGGTCTTTTGCTTTCTTTTGCATTAATTCTCACATTTCATCTCTGTATTTTGTAATTTTGTTGTGATACGTTTTTTTTTTTTCATCACCCTGTCTATCAACAGTAAATTTAGCTTTCCCCCTGGTATGGGAATGGTGGGTTTGTATTATCATCAGCCTTCTCCTCAGCATCTGGCTCAGCGAACTGACAAGCGCCCTCATAAGGAAGAAGAAGACAGGGAGCTTCCGACCTCTGCAGAAAGAGGAAGACAAAGTGACATGATTTCAACAAATGTGCAACAGGGGGTGTTTCACAAAGACTAAGATTGACTGAAACCACACTTAAATATGGCAGGCCATTCATGCCACTGGTTTCTCCCACCATCAGTCCCTGAAAGGATTTGCAAATCATGGTCACAAATCTACAGAATTAACAATTTTATGTTTTCTTCATCAATGAACTGTAAAAAAATGTCAATTCTGCAGAGTTGTGACCATGATTAGCTCATCCCTTGAGAGACCGATGGTGAAAGCAAACAATGGCATGAATGGCCTGCTGTAGTTAAGTTCAATTTCAGTCAATATCAGTCTTTGTGAAACACCCTCCAGGAGTTTCACATCTCAAGAAATCACCTTGAAAATGGTGAACAGCAAGGTGAAGAAGGCCGATACAATTGGTAATTGATTTGTTATTGTTGTTGATATTCAGTGTGGGTCAAACTTGACTGATAACAATTTTTTAAAGCAAAAGGCTTCACCCTAAGCCTACTATCTTGTGTGTGGTACATGTATTTGTGTGGTGTGTGATATACACACATGTACACACAAATGGTAGGATATTCCTTCAATTGACAATCTTGTTGTTTTTATCTAGTACATGTATCTGGTCTGACCAGCTCTATAACATTTGCAATGCCATGTGCATTATCAGTTTGGATATCACAGGTACAAGTGTGTCTGACATGACTTGAAGAGGGAACATAAAATTCGAAAATAGCTTCAGGCATCTTGTGGATAACAAGTCCAAGGCTGTTGTTCATATGTTCCAAAATATTTTAACATATTTTTATGAAGATATTACTTAAATTCATTGTAATTTTCCCATCTTTAGGGGACAAAGTATGTCTTTCCTGACATGTAAAAGGAAAATGACAATAGTTTCGGAATCCCATGTTTTGCTTTGCAATGCAGATGACATCTACATTTATTTGAAGAAATAATTGGAAAAATAATGTATTTCAAAAAAGAAAAAAAAAATTTTTCCCACTAGAGCTATAAGTATTCTGTGAAAAAAAAATGCTTCCACAGGTAACTTTACAAGAGCTGTTTCTAGGACCTTGGACCAAGGGAGCTATGTTGAATATTTATTTCTGATATCCCAATTTTCTCCTTGAGAGTATGCATAATTGAGTATCAGTATGTGTTAATGTGTGTTTTTGTTTCAAGAAATGTTAATAATGTAAGTCTGCTGCTCTTAGATCACGGTTCAAGAATTTATTGCTTATTTTCGGAGCTGAGGTAAGGGCGACTCTGAAGAAAGTGGTCGCCCTAGAGAATCAGATTTTAAGGATTTTGGGAGCTACATGAATCTGAGCTCCAACAAGGGCAAAATCGCCAATCGCCCTCAGTAGTTTTTATCCTGATTTCAATGCAGGTACATAAGGTTTATTCATTGATTAATTAATTTATAATAATTGAAAGATAATTTTGACATGACAAAGACAATCACATTGTACATTTGCATGTACATAAACATAATTACATTTTTTGTTTTTCTAAATCACCTACTGGTATCTTCATTTGTAAAAATTGTCCTTGATAATTTGAAAACTGTCTGAATTTTTCTTCAGGTTATCAGTACTAAAATAACATCTACATGTATTGAACTTAAAAGTTTGATATTTTTGATGTACATGCATGAGGCATTCCAAAATGTGTAAATGTGTTAGACATGTATATAATTATGTTTCCATGTATTTATTTAGGATGAAATATAAATTATGGTGGTGTAGTGTGGTGCTTGTAGGGGGAAAGGGGGAAGGGGGGCGGAGGGGGCTCTAGAAGAGTAGGACAGGTTTGATAAGGTTGTAGAGACAGATTACTAGATCATCTCTTCATCCTGTCCTTTCTTTTGCTCTCCCCCATCTCTCATTCTCTATCACTGGGAGGTGAAAGGGAGGTCACCCCTTACCTATTCCTTTCAGGCCCCAGCCAGTATGCGGAGATGCATTGTGTGTTTTTTTTTATTCACGTAGTATATCAGTTTTTGGCAAAGTTTAGCATGAAATGAAATGAAAAGTTTAATGAATGAAAAGTTTATTTGTAGTCTAAAACATTGAGGATAAAAACACATTTGTTGCAGTCTGTTTGTCATTCCTTATAATTACATGACAGCCAAAGATTGTGTGATGAATGTAGAAAGACTAGAATTGCAATTATATTCATCTGATTTGTACATACAATGTAACATTTACATTTTCCATTTTTAAAATCCTTTTATTTATTCAGATGGATGATGATGGCTGTATTATTCAGTTAGTATACAGTTAAGCCCAGAAGCCTGCATGCAATATTGTGAGGCCCTACACAATCATACACAGGCCTATCAAAATTTCGGTTCTAGGACAACTCCCCCGGGAGGACAAGTCCCCCGATACGATTCCAACCTGACAACTCACCCTGTAGCACAGCTCCCCTGGAGGACAGCTCCCATGAGGGCAACTCTCCCTGGAGGACACGTTTCTGCAGATGACAACTCCCTAAGGACAACTCCCCCAGTCCCCGGCGGAGTTGTCCTCCTGGGGGAGTTGTCCTGATACGCAAAATTTCATGTAGGCTGTAAGCTTTTCTTTTGGGCTTAACCGTACATGTAGTAGACTTTATTATGTTCTTAAGATCTTCATCTAGGCATGCTGTATCAATGTTTTAAAGGAAAATTCAATGCAAAGCAAAGCTTTAAACTACTTGCCTACTGGAACCGGATGGTCCCTGCGTTATACCTGTAGGGAATATGCAAGTTCAGTGGTCAACCGGTCAATAGCACCTGACTGTAAGATTGATTTTTGTGATTAATTGCTCATAGTGATGAATGCAAGGAATTGTATACCAGAACCTGCTATTAAATCTGGAGCTAATCCCTGTATGATGTGTAATAGGTTAATCACAAACATCACTTGCAGGATCAGTTGTTGAGCTTTGTTTTACAGAGTACAGATCTATTTTGCCTGCACATTTATATGCACACTGCTATTTTGCATGTTTTATTTTTTTGCAGCTGTGTGGTCATCATTTCACAATCTTGACTCCAGTCGACTGAAACAAACACTTATGAATATTGAACTGATTTGTACTGGGTGAATAGTCAAACTGTGTTTTAAAATGTCTTATGCCAAATGCTGGGAATTCATATAGACCTATTGATTTACATTATGTACTAGCTATGTTGCCATTGAAATATTTTTCTTTTGTGCCAAAATGCATTTAACTGCACCAGTTATTTTCAAGCATTGTTGATGCATATCGTCAGTCTTTTTTTTTTTTTTTTTTTTTGTCAATGGGTGTCTGAAACTCGCCCAAATTGTGGAAATCAGGAAAAAGTTATATGAATGGCTAAGTCTGGACATGACCTTGTGAAAGAAGCTATTCTTTTTTTTTTTTAATTTCTAGTTTATTGCATGTGCCAATGTCTGATGATTTTATGAATAATTTTTCATTTTCCTTTTCAACTCATATTTAGACATGTGGCATCCCCTGTTTGATTTATCTGAAATCATCTTTTCATTAATGTTTTTGTCTTTAATGATCGATATTTATGTGTTGTAGTATATGTATTCAGTGATCCCAGATCACGAAACCATTGTGTCGTGTCTGCCTGTATTTATCAACTGTTTTTAGCTGCAACAAATTTGTTTAATTCTTGTTGCTAATGTTAAAATGTGAAATATATATAATATTTTGTATTTCAAGTACCTGCTTCATATGTGTTTATTCTTAGAAAGTTTCTTTCCTTGTGCATTCACCGGGGCGTTCACGTGCTTAGCCTCCTTCACCCATATGTACATGTATACATGTATGTATGTATGTTTTTTTTTTTTTTTAAAATAATTGATCAGTTTTTATTGATCCATATATTCAAAAGAAAACAAACAAGAAATACAAAGCATTTGCAGTACATACTAAAATAGATCAAAGAAAATACAAACTAATGAATGGATCTACAAAGTATTAAAAACATAATAACCTGGACATCGATCAGCTTTTGTCTAACTAAAATAGCAAATGGTAATTGAAATTTAAAAAAAAAAAAAAAATCTTCATTTAAGCATTCACTATGACATTGTTCAAACAGAAATTATCTAACGTCCCGAAAATTGAACCCCACTTTGTTTCATGTATGTGTAGTTTATTGCGTCTTTCAGCAATTTATCTTTCGATAGTATGAAAATATCTTAAATAATGTACGAAATGGTGAATGTATGTATGCTGTGCTTTCCTTTTGTTCCTTTGTCTTTCGTGCACTCCTTTCCACATCCTTGGTATTCTTTTGCCGACTCGCATTCTCTCTCATTTTCTGGATCGGTTTTGCTAGCTCTTCCAGGCTTACTCTCTCCTAGCTCTCTCTTTCTTCGGCTTTGCTGGTTCGAACTTACACTCCCTCTCTTGCTATTCTCTCTCATTTTCTGGATCGGTTTTGCTAGCTCTTCCAGGCTCACTCTCTCCTGGCTCTCTCTTTCTTCGGCTTTGCTGGTTCGAACTTACCACTCCCTCTCTTGCTATCCCTTTCACTGTATCTTTACTAAATCTCTTTATTGCTCCATCTCTTTTGAAAGGTCTCTTGCTTGCTCTCTCTCTCTCTCTCTCTCCCACTTGCTCTTACTCTCTTTCCCTCATTTTTTTCTTCTAATCTGCTCCTCCTGATCTCTCATTTTTCCTAGGACTGAACTTGATGCATTTTCAAAATAAAGCCTCATTCACAAACGCCCTTGTAAACCACCTGCAAAAAAAGGCCAACGGGGCAAAATCAAAACCATTTCACATGTAACTGCAAATTACCTGTGAAATGGTTTTGTTGTTTTGTTATGTTGGTAAGAAAAAATAGGACACAAATAAGTTGTTGAACCTTAGATCTCCTCAGTGAAGATTCAGAAATGATCTTTATTCCTTCAGATTACAGAGTATTGATAATATATATATTTATAAAATACAATTTGATGACAAAACCTGAATGACCTGATCAACATTCATTGTAGGATGGTCTCTACTCTCCAACGGTTTTCAGCTTTCACCTGAAAAGGCGATGCCGTCTTACATAAGACTGCCCTCTTAAGGCCAAAGCACACCTAATGAATGGTTGTGCAACACATGCTCTGCTAACAAGTGCTTCATATTATTTCACTACGCTAAGGTACTTTAGCAAAACAGAACGACACGAAAAGAAGTGTCCGAAACATGAACAATGCAGACAAACAGTATTCATACTGCATTCAGGATGCATCTTTTCACGTCACTATGTCTCAATATTAATGGTAACTACTGAGTTTCTGACTTTGACCCGGACCCTACTTTAAGTAGAGCTAACTCTAAGATAAACCTACATGTAAAATTTTACCCTAACCCTAACCCTACAATGCATGTAATGGCTGGAGGGCTAAAGCCAGGGTAATAATATCCAAAGTCCTCTGGGAGTGCACAGAGACATTAGATAATAATGTGATCTGCACTATACAAGAACAGAATATTATTATCATGACATGTATTATGTACATCTTTGACAAAATAAAACTTGGGGCAATTGATGTCGTAGCATGTACAGAAGCATGCACGGGTAGGTCGTTACATAATTAAAGAACACAATAATTCAAAAAATATATATTCTTGATAAACAGCCCCCATCATATGAATGGTTTAATCAGAACTTTACAGAGTAGCGAGCCTCAAAATTAGAGGAGAGTCCTGATTTGTGGGGAACTGTCCCTATCGCAAATACAAGATTCAACAGTAGAGGGTGACATACCCGCATACCGCGCAGGTCAGCACATGCGCAGATATAAATCCAGTACCGACGATTTGACAAGATTTCTTCCGGCTTCCATAGAAAATGCACAACCAGGTTAACAAATCCCTCATTTGATGAAAATACTGTTCAAATTTCATAAACTCTTCCTATAATTTTATCAGATCTCTGCAGGCAGCATCAGAATTTGTTGCTTGCATTTTCTAGGCTCAAAAACTATAATTTTTATGGAACTTGTTTGGGACCACAGAAATAGAAGACGTCTTCTATTTCTGTGTTTGGGACTCGACCCATTGTTTGTACGGAAAATGGAAGTGCCCTTGTCTACGCTGTGTGTGGGAAATATCGCCCTCTACTGTTGAATATATTTGCAATATTAGGAGAATTGTAAAAGCTGTGAATAATACCAGTTGCTTCACTCGCTTCAGACTGGTAATGTAACTATTTAAAGTTTTTCTTACTGGAGGGTTGAAAAGCATGCAATTTCTTTGTACTTTTCACAAGACAAAGTGGAGTTGTTGATCAGATAAATATTTTCGTTTACAAGTTGAATATCTAATCTAATCATTTTCAAACAAGTGGTCTTGATGTTTGTACTGGAAACTGTGCCTTAAATAGTTCACGTTTATATTACCTTGTATATTTAGGCTACACATGATAATATAAATATCACTTTTGTTGGTTGTTGGACTTCCCAAAGATTGAAAAAGTGAAAATAAAAAAAGCATTAAATCAAAAATTAGCATTTTACATTAAGAACTGGCCACTTTGTTACGTAACTTTACAACAATGATCCTGAAATATTTAATAGGCAATAGTATTCATCCAAAATTCCCTACAATAAAAATTAGAAGTACAAGTATATACACAGTCATGTGTGTGTGTGTGTGTGTGTGTGAGAGTAATCAGATTTTTTTTTTTTTACAGATGTGTATCAGTCAGACATGATTAATTATATCTGGGACTGACCTTTAACGTCACCATCCAAGCAGAGTCAATTTGTATGCAAAGACAAAGAGCAGACCGTGAACGTCACCACTAGTTCAAATCCTGCTCCACCGGACTTGTAATAGTCTAGTTTTAAGGCACTAGAACTACACTATATCATTTTAATGCCTTAAAGCTAGACTACAAAAATACATGTCCAGTTTAATAGGAATTAAATTCAATATAAAAACATAAGAGAACTAAAAATGGAAGAAAGGAGAACCCCAAACAATCAGAAATACCAGCACATATTAGAAAAAGACATGACAATCTTGAACACGCGTGACCTGATTTAGAAAAAGCAAAAGAGACATAATACGCTTTGATGATTAAGAGGTGTTTCTGCTACGTGTACATCTGGCACATGGACTAGATTTTGTATCACATGTATCACATTATCAAGATTTCAGGACTCTATTTGTCAAAACCGTAAGCATAAAATTGACTTGTTCATATTGCAAATTTGCTTAAGGGCTCAGTATACGATATCCGGCAGCAAAACCCTGCAGAAAACCCATGATGATTGTTTTACCGCACCATTCATGAAAATGAGATGTGTATTAATGCATCAATAATAGTTCATGCTCAAATAAAGAGAGGTTTGCCTAAAGTTGCGCAGACATACATGTACTTGTGACATCATGTTTCGCAGTAACTTTCTAAGGATTTGATTGGTCCGTACCTTTCTGCTGCCAGGACGCAAGAGATAATTTTTGCCTCTTTTTTTTTTTGTCCACCTCATTCATTCACATGCAAACTCAAAATTGCAGGGGTTGACATTGGAGTTTTTTCCGCTTCATATGTGAACAAGCCTGATTAACATAACCTAAAACCCTATCTCAGCCCTAACCCTCGACCTGGGACAAAATGAGGCGTGGAGCAAATATCGCCAAATCAAACTAGATGAATCTTCGATCACGCGTGGTCGAACTATGCCTCCGCCATTACCAAATCAGAAATAAATGGCACTTCATGTTGATTTATTTTCATTTTTACAATGACATCTTTGACCTTGACCTTTGACCTTGTGACCCCAAATCTAATGAGAGCATTGCCCTTTCCATAGGCATATACATGAGCCAAGTTTGTTGAACCGTCAAATGGTTACTGAGTTATCACAAGAACGAACCATTTCTATGTACATAGTAACCTCTATGACCTTTGACCTTTGACCTTGAGACCTCAAAATCTAATCAGATCATTGTCCCTCCCATATGCATACCTGTGCCAAGTTTGAGGTTGATCGGTCAAATGGTTGTTGAGTTATCGCGAGAACGAGCCATTTTTATGTGTATTATTACTTCTATGGCCTTGACCTTTGACCTTGAGACTCCAAAATCTAATCAGATCATTGTCCCTCCCATATGCATACACGAGCCAAGTTTGAAGTTGATCGGTCAAATGGTTGTTGAGTTATGGTGAAAACGAACCATTTCTATGTACATAATGACCTCTATGACCTTTGACCTTTGACATTGTGATCCCGAAATCTAATCAGATCATTGTCCCTTCCATGTATGAGGTTGATCGGTCAAATGGTTGTTGAGTTATCGCGAGAACGAGCCATTTTTATGTGTATTATTACTTCTATGACCTTGACCTTGAGCTTTGACCTTGAGACTCCAAAATCTAATCAGATCATTGTCCCTCCCATATGCATACACAAGCCAAGTTTGAAGTTGATCGGTCAAATGGTTGTTGAGTTATGGTGAAAACGAACCATTTCTATGTACATAATGACCTCTATGACCTTTGACCTTTGACAGAGAATAATATAAGAAGAGATTGAAAGATAAGGAGATAGAAGGAATAACATAGAATAACATGAAAAGACGAAAAAGAAGAAGATGGAAAAAGAAAAAAAATAATAACATAAGGAAAGGTTTACAGAAAAGAAGATAGAAGGAAAAACAAAGAATAACATAAGGAAAGATAGAAACAAAGATAGACGAAAACAAAGAATAACAAAAGATAGAACGAAAGATAAGAAGATAGAAGGAATAACAAAGAATAACATAAGAAAAGACAGAAAAAAGAAGATAGAAGAAAACAAAGAATCACATAAAGATGGAAAGAGAAGAAGATATAAAAGGAAAAACAAAGAATAACATAAGAAAAGACGGAAAGGGAAGAAGATAGAAGAAGAAAACAAAGAATCACATAAAGATGGAAAGAGAAGAAGATAGAAGGAAAAACAGAATAACATAAGAAAAGACGGAAAGGGAAGAAGATAGAAGAAGAAAACAAAGAATCACATAAAGATGGAAAGAGAAGAAGATAGAAGGAAAAACAAAGAATAACATAAGAAAATACGGAAAGAGATCAAATGGAAGAAGAAAAGAATAACAAAGAAAGATGGATAGAGAAGAAGATAGAAGGAAAAACAAAGGAAAAAGGAAACATAGAAAAGAAGGTAGGAAATATAATTAAAGAACAACATAAGAAAAGATGGGAAGAGAAAGAATAACAAGGAAAGATAGAAAAAAAATTAAAATAAATGACATAAGGAAAGATAGAAAAGAAGATTAGAAAAAAGCAAAGAATAACATAAGAAAAGATGGAAAGAGAAGAAGAAAGAATGAAAAACAGAATAGCATAAGAAAGATATAGAGACGAATAAAATGATTAGGCTAAAGTTGACCTTATAAGCTTTCTGGGTCAAACTGCGCAGTACGATGCGCAGTGGATGTGCTTGAAATGAGCGCACGTATTAACATGTAAATGGAGATCGTTTCATCGAGAATCAGCGTTGATGAAAAATCGCTTGAACGCTCTCTCGCAGTAGCCGTGTTTTGTAACAGTGTTTTGATTTGTGATTCATGTTTGTGATTCTAGCTTCGGCAAAAAATCGCTTGAACGCACCCTAATTCTTGTCTGAGTGGCCCAAACACGGAGCAGTGTGTGCAGCGATTTGTAACTGCAAGGAAAAGCGCTATATCCAATACATGTATATGGATTGGATTGGATACTTATCAGAGATGCCAAGTTCCCCAAAATTTTATGAGTGAGATTTTCATGACTCGGCATCTCGGCGAGGGAGCGAAGCGACCGAGCGGGGGGAGGGTGTGGGAGCTTTTTCAATTTTTAGCTCTTAATGGTGCGATCTGGTGCATACTTAAGTGACTATTTTTTACTTATTTTGAAAGACAAAAGGTAAAAATACCTGCAATTGCAACTATCACTTTAATCAGTGCGTATAATCTAGCGAATAATGCAACTTTTTTTCTTTTTTTTTCTGTCGGGTCCCGATGCGTGAGAAAAATGGGTGCCATGCGTGAGATCGTGAGACGGACCCTGAATGCGTGAGTCTCACGCACAATGCGTGAGACTTGGTAGCTCTGACTTATGTTAAAGCCAAGGAAATGCTGCCTGAAGGTTCTAGATGTAAGGTTCAAATTGTCCCATTGTTTAGCTATATTTTTGGAACTAACTTTAGGACTGTCCTGCAGTATGGCAAACTCTATGATTGACGTACTGAAATCCTTTAGTGACCATATATAGGACATGTATGTAAACAAGTAGGTTGCATGCATTTTCATGTCGTAGTTTCTCTTATACATGCATGTGCTGATTATCATTCCCCTACCAAACAGTAGAGTAGTGCTCAACTTCAACACACACAATGGTCTTGCTATGTAGATGTGCAAGACACCCTTGTTAATGTGTTGAAAACTGTGTTGCCATGGAAACTGTAATTGTAATAAGTCATGGAAAATATGCAGATCAAACTTGTCCTCATTTTCCTGGCATTGCTTTTTAAATTTAGCACAGACATTGTTCTTGGGATGAATAATTTTATTTTGAATAAACCAACATTGGATTGAATTGAATTGAGGATATGAAAGATAGACTTTTGAATGTGTCAGAAAGGGCATCTGGAAAATCTTGTGGATGCAAATACTTTCGCATATATCCTAGCAGTGCACATTACTTGCTGCCTGTCGTGCCTTCTGGCACTAAGAGGGCAGTGACGAAGGAAGAATCTGCACTCCACTCTATTTCAGGCTACATGTAGTTAACATAATTGCCACTGAACCCTGTCATTAACTGCATTTTCTCTTCTGCGTATAGTCCAACACTGATCAGGGTAAAGATTTTCTTTTTCTAAATGCATATATGATATCGATGTATTCATTTTATTTCATATCTTATTCAAAATTATATTTTTACTTGTGTGTGCTATCATGATGCCTTTTCCAAATGATATTTTTTGGTATTATTTCAGCAGGGTGCTCTTGTTCTCTATTGTATCGTTGATTCTCATCAAGATAGATTCTGTCCAAACGAGTAAACAATTTTTTTCTAGATACAAATATGATATTGATGTATTTATTATGCCTCCACACACCAAAGGTGGGTGCTGGAAGCATTCAGTTTTTCGGGTTGTCCATTTGTCTGTCCATCCTGTTTTCGTTCTCATGATACATGTACATGTAATTTAAGAACCATATGGCAGATTAACTTCAAACTTGGCTCTGTATGCAGCCATATGAGAGGGACAACATCTGATTAGATCTTGGGGTCACAAGGTCCAAGTTCAAATGTCATAGAGGTTATATACAGGACAATGGCTCATTATCACAATAACTTAAAAAGCATTCAAAGATCAACTTCATACTTGGGTGATATGATCTCAAAGATTTAGAGGTCAAAGGTCATAGAGGTTATTATGTACATAGAAATAGTCCATTCTCACGATAACTCAATCATTTGACGGATAAACTTGGCTTATGTATGCATATGGGAGGGACGATAATCTCATTAGATTTTGGTGTCTCAAGGTCAAAGTTCAAAGGTCATATACATAAAGATTGCTTGTTCTGGGATAACTTAAAAGTCTGTGCTGTTCAACTTCAAACTTAGCTCATTAATGCATATTAGAGGGACAGTGGTCTGAGTAGATTTGGGAATCGCAAGGTCAAAGATGTCATTGTTTGTATACATGAAAATGAAAAATAATCAACATAAATGTGTCATATTATTTTCAATCTGGCAATGGCATAGACTCTAGGCATTAATTTTGATGGCACGCGGCTGAGAATTCCTATATTTAGTGTTATCTCGGCCAGGTGCTCTTGTTCTTTATTGTATTTCTAAATTTTGATTTATATGATATATCTCTGTGTTCTGTAGATACAAAAAATATACTGATCTCTACTTTTTTCAACTTTGCTCAGTATCATAATGTGTGTGATAGGCCATGGATCCATGGATAAGCCTTGCCAAAGCCATTTCTTGTGATACTCAAGTCGGGTGTTTGTATTATTTATTGTATTCTTAGTTCTGATTTAGTTTGTCCCGTTAGTCTTTCCATTTTTTAAATAGATAGACCTAAAATTTGTAATACATTTCCTTATTTACCCTCACTTTTTGAAGTGTAGAAGAAAGTTTTATAATTGAAGGAAGACACATGCACTAAGTTTTAAAAATGCAATTCTGTGCGATGTTCAGATTCATTAAATTTTCTTTTTGTTTTAGCATTTGAAAATGATTTATCAGCATGTTTTTTGTTTTTGTTTTTTTGTATTTGATTGCACTGTACGATTGCTCGTATAAACATGAAACTGTATGTGCTTAAAATGACAAGTGCATGAGGAGTATTTAAAGCGTCACATCTAAAATATGTCTTTACAACGTCTTGTACTATCATGAAAGGGAAAGACTACCCCAGAAGTTTAACTGTTTCAATAAAAGGAGATGAATTTGAACAGTATTTTAAGAACGAAATGAACAAAACCAGTCAAAGAATAAGAATATTGCATTTACTTATGTCTTAAAGATGTTAGTTTGCACCTGCACAAGAAGTAAAATAAGTGTATTTTGACGTCACTTACACTCATTTACATTTTCAAGTAATTACTCTCGGCTCAGCAAATTGGCAACACTGATGATTTCACATGCTAGCACTCCTCCATTTACTTTATACATGAAATGTCACATTTTCTTAATGTTATGGACGTTACACATTTTCTCATCCCGTACTCAAAGTAGGCCCTATGTTATATAAAAAGCAATTCTTATGAACATACTTTACATTGACTATGGGGGTTAGAAAATGTGTTTCTTCCAAGAAATTTGAGAAAAAGGGGAAATTTCATGCACAGAGTGATTGGTAAAGCTACTCATCAGTGTTGCTAATTTGCAGAGCCGAGAGTACTAGAAATGTAAATGAGTGAAAGTGACGTCAAAATACGACGTCTTTTTTACGTCTTGTGCGGGTGCAAACTGACGTCTTTAAGGGGTAAGTAAATGACGTAAAAAAGATGTAAGACCTGGCGTGAAAAGACGTAAAAAATGACGTGAGTTTTGCCGATCTGAGACCTTCCTTTTGGTCTTAAGGACGTCTTAAAGACATCTCTTTTTTACCAATACGACGTAGAAATTACGTCAAAATATAATGTCATTATGACGTCTTCCACTGTTGCAAATTGACATCTTTAAGACGCAAGTCGATGACGTAAAAAAGACGTGAGAGAAGTCGTAAAAAGACGTGAAAATGACGTGCCTTTTACCAGTTTGAGGGCTTCTGCTCTGGACGTAAATATGTCTTAAAGACGTCTTATTTCACCCAATAAGACGGTAAAATGACGTCAAAATATGACGTCTTATTTTACGTCGTGTGCTGGTGCAAAGTTTCGTCTTAAAGACGTCGTAATAAGACGTAAACAAGACGTATGGCACGACAGAAATAAGACGTAACTATGACGTAATTTTTACCAGTCTCTGCTATCAGGGGTGCTCGTTTTCAAGCTGTCGGCGCCCTAATGGCTGCGAATCGGCTTGAAAACTACAAAAACCCGCCAAAAATACTGAGAATCTAATTCTCTCTAGAATTGTAGAGGAAAGTATACTGAAGAGATTAAAACATTAAAAAAGTGGGGTCCATGTGCTTGTTTTTGAATTATCGTCGCCCTAATATCTACAAATTGGCTTGAAAACCACAAAAACGCGCCAAAAAACAATCAAGGCCAAGGATCTAATCCACACTAAGCAAAAGGCTGAGAACCTAGTCCAAAATACTGATCAATCAGCTGTGCGCCTGACGTTTTAACCTGCGCGGTAGGGATGCGCAGAAACATAACTGTGGAACTTCCTTATTAAGACACCATAATAGTTGTCGTCAGGGAATTCGACTTCATAATTTTTCTCAAAATGGTTTCTGTTTCTACGATTTCAAAGGTAATTATAGTTAATAATTTGTATGAAAGTTTATCTTGATGGCCATCTTGATAAGTTTTTCTTTCGAAGAAAGCAGAGTAATCTCTCCAGACTGAATATGACAGTCAGTATGGAGATTGGAACATCGGCCATCTTAGTTAATGTACCCAGCCGCCATTAAGTACCTCCTAGCTTACTGAAAAAAATACTGTTATTTTAGGTAAATGTACAAGATAGAGCACAGGCATGTTCAATATGCGATGTCGACTGATCTTCCGTTGATCGCTCTTTGGCGCGATTGTTTTTATCTTTCTTCACTGCATATAATAATTATGCCCCCAAAGAAAACCCCTTTGCCCGCGCCCTCCGGGTATAAACTATATTAGAATAGAGCATTCTACAAAATTATGAAAACCTTCTCGTCTACATACTATCTCTTTCTCTTCGTCACAATATCCCCCCTCAAGCATTACAAACCCCCTCATCGCTGCATATATCCCCCAAAAGAAAACCCCCTTTCCCGCCCTCCGGGCCAAAACTATATTTAAACGAACCAAATAAGAGCTCAAAACTCTCTCTACTAGCTCTTTAAGATACCCAGATCTTCGGGATTTGCCGCGAAATCACAAAGTGCTATGTACATTTTCTATTGGAAAAATATGTACCCAAGATCGACGTCTTGGGTAGGAATTTTCCCCATAGAAAATGTACACAGCGCTCTCCGAAACGCACCAACACGCAAGCGTTTGGGTATATAATTTTGTAATAGAGAATTGTGTACAGTACAAACCTCAAATATTGCTTTATTCGGTTCCCAATTCTGAAAAACCTTCTCGTTTAGACGCATAATATCTCTTTCTCTTCTTCACAATATCCCCCTCAAGCATTACAAAACCCCTCTTCGCTGCATTATGCCCCCAAAAGAAAACCCCTTTTCACGCCCTTTGGGCCAAAACTATATTAAAAACAGAGCAAATAAAAGCTCAAAACTCTCTATACTAGCTCCTTAATCATGTTAATATACCCAAATCTTCGCGATTTGCTGCGAAATCACAAAGTGCTATCTATGTACATTTTTTATGGGAAAAATACATACCCAAGACGTCTTGGGTACAAATTTCCCCCATAGAACATAATGTACACAGCGCTCTCCTAAACGCACCATTGTAAGCGACACTCTGACGAACTAGCTGATCAAAATCGCTTGTCCCCTGAATCATTAGGCAGATCAATATAATCCTCTTCATGTAACCTTTCAAAAGTGTTTTTTTCTTCTTCTCCCCCCTCCCTTTTTTTTTTTTTTTTTTTTGCTCTTTTGTATTATCTTCTTTAATCTGCTTATAATCTCTTCTCTTGCTTTCCTGTTCTCACATTCTGCTGTCGGAACATGGCTTCAGTTTTTCTTTGTATCTATTCCTATATATTCTGCTTGAATTTGAGCCCCCCCCCCCCCATCCCCCATGTTCCTTTCGTCCCTTGACCTTCATGACAATGAAAAGAGATTTTTGGAAAAAGAGAATTTACAATTAAAATGAATTTTGAGTGAAAAATGAAGATTCAGATGTGATAGCCTTCCACAATTTATTGCGTAACCTACGTTACCATTTTTAACACACTGGGATCGAGATCCTGCCTTGAAGACGTTTTGAAGATGTTATCATCACTTTACAACTCTTAAGCTTAGATGTTGATTACTACAAAAAGCCATCCAAGAAATGCCCATCTCGTGTCATTGCCGCTTTTCTTCAAGTGTTAGGTTAAAGAAACCTACGTTACCATAAGATTGTAGACTGGCATTATTGGCCTTATGGTAGCTAAGCGTCGCTTTAGTGTGGTGGCGCTAGGTAATACAAGTACAGTTAAGATTTTACCGAATTTAACTGTAAATAAAAAATGACCAGTAACGTATGTTTCGGTAACGTATGTTTCATTTAAGCATTAAGTGGGATTTACGAAAATGATGTAAGGCCACAGATGCAATTATAACCCCTTCAAATTGACAAGATTAACAAGCCTTTTTCGTTTGGCACCTTTTCTGTTGTCAATCGTTGTTCAATTCTCATACTGACGGTGACGTATGTTATATTTCTTATCCAAACGGTTGAAAACACATGCCTCAGCTCTTCTTACGAGCTTCTTTTTCTTCAGAATGGATCTACACACATCGCTGCAAACTTATATAGACTGTCGATGGGATATAAGTGAGTGATTACATTAAAAGTAAGAGAAAATAAAACCTAGAAAAAGGTGGTATATCAGAGATTCAATCTCAAGGTAACGTAGGTTTCACTAACCTTGGCGACAAATTTCTATTGCGAAAATTTTTATTTTTACACGTGTACAATACCTGAATATTA
This sequence comes from Echinometra lucunter, assembly GCA_029962745.1. Classification (NCBI taxonomy): domain Eukaryota; kingdom Metazoa; phylum Echinodermata; class Echinoidea; order Camarodonta; family Echinometridae; genus Echinometra; species Echinometra lucunter. Next base: position 15,249,686 of record CM057164.1, read on the forward strand.
TGTTATCTTGCACACATATATCACAGTCTATTTTTCTATGCCAGGATCTAAGATTAAAAGCATCCGTGTTTTTTACAACATTTGCGACATGTTTTTCCCTGGACGAGAGTACTTAAAACAGAATAATTTCTCAAAAAAACCATGTTTGAATGCTAAAATTTGCTGAAGTTATAGCCCATTACATATTTTAAAAGTTTTTATCACTAAAATCATTTTTTAATAATCTGATATTAACATATTCGCAATCAAACACGTGCGACACGTTTTTTGGCTAATTGTACATTTTTAGTGGTTTTGGCCCCAAAACGCAATCGTTTGGGTATATATTTTTTGCCATAGAGAATTGTATACAGTCATGACAGTACAAACCTCAAATATTGCTTTATTCTGTTCCAAATTTTGAAGACCTTCTCGTTTAGACACTTACTATCTCTTCTTCAAAATATCCCCTCTCAAGCATCACAAACCCCCTCTTCGCTGCATTTATGCCCCCAAAAGAAAACCCCTTTTCTCGCCCTCTGGGCCAAAACTATAATTAAAACAAACCAAAATAAGAGCTCAAAACTCTCTATACTAGCTCCTTAATATACCCAAACCCTTGCGATTTGCCGCGAAATCACAAAGTGCTATGTACATATTCTAGATCTATGGGAAAAATACGTACCCAAGACGTCTTGGGTACAAATTTTCCCCTTAGAAAATGTACACGGCGCTCTCCGAAACGCACCAAAACGCAAGCGTTTGGGTATATATTTTTGCCATAAAGAATTGTGTATAGTACAAACCTCAAATATTGCTTTATTCTGTTCCAAATTCTGAAAACCTTCTCGTTTAGACAATAGACACATACTATGTCGTTCTCTTCTTCACAATATCCCCCCTCAAGCATTACAAACCCCCTCTTCGCTGCATTATGCCCCCAAAAGAATACCCCTTCCCCCCCCCCCCTCCGGGCCAAAACTATATTAACAAAAAAAACCAATATTGAAAAACAGAGCAAATAAGATCTCAAAACTCTCTATACTAGCTCCTTAATATACCCAGACCTTCGCGATTTGCCTCGAAATCACAAAGTGCTACATTTTCTATGGGAAAAATACGTACCCAAGACGTCTTGGGTACAAATTTTCTCCAATGTACACAGCGCTCTCCGAAACGCACCAAAACGCAAGCGTTTGGGTATATAAATTATTTTTGCCACAGAGAATTGTGTACAGTACAAACCTCAATAATTGATTTATTCCGTTCCAAATTCCGAAAACCTTCTCGTCTAGACCTATATTTTCTCTTTCTCTTCTTCACAATATCCCCCCTCAAACATTACAAACCCCCTCTTCGCTGCATTATGCCCCCAAAAGAAACGTAACCCCTTTTCCCGCCCTCCGGGCCAAAACTATATTAAAAAAGACCAATATTTTCTCGTTCTCTTCTTCAAAATATCCCCCCTCAAGCATCACAAACCCCTTCTTCGCTGCATTTATGCCCCCAAACGAAAACCCCTTTTCTCGCCCTCCGGGCCAAAACTATATTAAAAAAGAAACCAAAATAAGAGCTCAAAATTCTCTACTAGCCTATTATATACCCAAACCCTTGCGATTTGCTTCGATTTCGAACAACACTGTGTACATTTTCTATGGGGAAAACTTGTACCCAAGACATCTTCGGTACGTATTTTTCCCATAGAAAAAGTACATAGCACTTCGTGATTTCGCGGCAAATCGAGAAGGTTTGGTATAAAGGAGCTAGTACAGGGAGTTTTGAGCTCTTATTTTGGTCTGTTTTAATATAGTTTTGGCCCGGAGGGCGGGAAAAGTGGTTTTCTTTTGAGGGCATAAATGCAGCGAAGAAGGGGTTTATGCTTGAGGGGGGGGGGGGGGGGGATATTGTGAAGAAGAGAAGAGATAGTAGGTCCAGACGGTTTTCAGAATTTGAAACGGAATAAAGCAGTATTTAAGGGAGTATATTGCGAAGAAGAGATAGAGATAGTATGTCTAGACGAGGTTTTAATAATTTGAAACGGAATAAAGCAGTATTTGAGGGGATATACTGTGAAGTATTTGGAACGGAATAAAAAAAATTTGAGGTTTGTACTGTACACAATTCTCTATGGCAAAAATATATACCCAAACGCTTGCGTGTTGGTGCGTTTCGGAGAGCGCTGTGTACATTTTCTATTGGAAAATAATTTTGTACCCATGACGTCCTGGGTACGTATTTTCCCATAGAACATGTACATAGCACTTTGTGATTTCGCGGCAAATCGCGAGGGTTTGGGTATATTAAGGAGCTAGTATAGAGAGTTTTGAGATCTTATTTGCTCTGTTTTTAATATAGTTTTGGCCCGGAGGGCGGGAAAGGGGGTTTTTCTTTTGGGGGCATAAATGCAGCGAAGAGGTAGTGCTTGAGGGGGGATATTGTGAAGAAGAGAAAGAGATAGTAGGTCCAGACGGTTTTCAGAATTTGAAACGGAATAAAGCAGTATTTAAGGGAGTATATTGCGAAGAAGAGATAGAGATAGTATGTCTAGACGAGGTTTTAATAATTTGAAACGGAATAAAGCAGTATTTGAGGGGATATACTGTGAAGTAAGAAAGAGATAGTATGTCATGTATGAGGTTCGACCATATACACACACAGATCGTACTCAATATTGTGCATGTGCGGTCATTCGTTGAGCATCATCACAATAGGTGTGCGCTTCATTTTCTTATATTTTTTTTTCAGTAAGCTATACGGTACTTAATGGTGGCTGGGTATATTAACTAAAATGGCCGGAACGGCGTTGGAAAATGTCAGTGTCAAGGCACCGATATCAGTGGATGGGACTGAATTATAAACATGACTGATATATTTAACGTTAAATTTGTTTGAGAATGTGTAAACATACTGTTGTTAGCATAATGCAGTGGTACCGGTACTAAATGCATTTCTGAACTGTGAACTACAGAAAATGCATAGATATAAATTGTTTGACCTCATAATTGCTCTGTAGATCTAGATCTGGATCTAGTAAATTCTAAATTTCTTGTAACAATGTCAATGCCAGCTTGAAGAGGGGGAAGATCGGACACTTGGTCTTGGGCCTTCGCGATTTTGTAACAGTTGTTACAGGGTTCGATGTATTGCCTTAGAGGAAGGGCGCCACACAGTGTTGGGCATGTACAGTAAATGGACGCGTGTTACTGTATGTACAACCTTTATTATGTTTATTATGGGATTGAGAAATGAACCAGGGGTGAACTAACAAAAAGAAAAATGGGGTCTTGATGAATTGAAAAAAAAAACAGGAAAGTGGTTTGAATTTTGGGAGAAGCAATAAAAAACAACAACAACAAAAAAGGGCGGGTATATTCTTTAGGGATACAAGTGCTACATGCACTGTACCAAAATTTTGTAATCCTTGCTATTGAATCATTTGTACACTAGTATTTTTTTGAAAAGGTTAATTTTTACTTTTATTTTATGTTGTTGAAACATCAATAGATGAAACTATATGATATCAAAATAGTAATCATGAGACACACGCATGTACACGCACGCACGTATGAAGTAGTGCTATGGGGGGGGGGGGGTGAGGGGCAGGGTATACAGTGCCCCACTTTATAAGGTACCTAAAAAGTGATTATTTTTTCCTTCTGAAAAGTGCCACTTTTTTGAGAAATGTCCCTTTTTAGTACTTATGTATGGTAACTCTACTACTCATCGACCACCTTTTTTTAAACTGACGACCTTCGCGCAATGGCTTTCCGCATGTGAAATAAAAAAAAGTATGCGTGATAATGATTATGGAAATGATAAAATGTGTCCATGCACTTTATGTGCTAAATCAATAGAGAGTAGGGGTCGGTTTAAATAATGAGTCAATAATCTGAGCATAATATGTAATTTTCTGCCCAAGTTAGGTGAAAGTAAGGCAAAACTAACGAATATTTTCTGAGATTTGATTAATTAAAGGCAGTCAATGAGTAGTAGGTCGACCATACATGCATAGACTTTTTCTTTCTAATACAAGCCATTTCCTCCCCTGACAAGTGCCCTATTTCTCCTTCACTATATAGTGCCTATTTTGAAATACATTATTTTTCCAATCATAAAAATCTGATAATTGCCCCCTTTCGTATCAGATAAATTCCCTTTTCTATTCCTATGTGCCATAGATTTAAATGAGTAATGGCAATATTTTCTCAAAACTAGAATGACGCATGTTTTGAGTATTAAAAAATGGGGCAGGGGGGGGGGGGGTACTGTGCCCTCTACCAACTGGAGGCGCTGCCTGTGTGTACATTAATTTTGTGTATGTGTGTATGTGTGTGATTACTTGCCGAAATTTTTTTGTGAGTTTTGAAAAGTCAATGAAACACTTGATGCTGTGATATTGCCTGTTGCTAGTAGAATATACACCCCTCCCCCTTTTTTTCTTGTTCTCACTAGATTTCTAGCCTCTTCCCTTTTCTGAATCCAGAGAGACCCTCATAGATTACTGGTTTCCTTCTTAATGCAGTATTTCATCCCCCTGGCCCATCATCCCCCATTAGGTTATACACAGTCACTGCATCACTTTACCTACCCAACACTGTTGGGCCCCCAACTCCACATGAATGGCAGGCGTTACATTTAAAATGCCAGTGTGTCTGATCTCCCCCCCCCTCCATAATCTTTTGTAACAGACTTTTAATGTACCAGTGTGTTTAGACTTTATGGATGTCCATATTTCACTCATACATGTAGTGCATAAGAGATGTCTAAAATCAGAAAGCACCAATGAATAGAGAAACCTGAAATTACCAAAGAACGAAATTATACATACTGTATTGGAAAAATTGGGAAAGAATTGTTAAATTATAAACAAAAAAAAAATCATTTTTGTTTTTATTCCAAAAATATATGAAGTTACTGACAAGGGTCTAGAAATCTTCATTTTGAGAAAAGATATCATCAAATCATAACTAAAAAGTGATATCTTAGTTTTTTCCTTGGGAATGAATAGTGATGGAATTATCTTACCTTTGATAATTCTCTATTTTGGATAAATTATTTGTAAACTGGCTTGTGCAAAGTTTGGACTTGTTTTTGCAAGCTGTAAAGTTGCATTGCATAGCGATATCACATCAAATTTTGAGATCGTGATGTCTGGAATTCCATAACTTGTATTCTATTTTATTTTTTCTTTATACAGGAGATCCTATCGAAACACCTTGGAGCAATCTGCTCATTCTATGCTGTTTATTACATAGCGGCCAAATTCCTTCATGAATTTTTAGGGTAAATAGTGTAGAGTGGTAGCATTTTTTAAAAAAATAGTTCAAATAAGTAAATAAATTTGCTTTCTCTTTTCTTATGAAATCTCTTTAACAAGCCCAATATGTCTGTACATGTATCGTGAGGCACATTATTGATTTCCTTTTGTTTTTATTTTTTATTTTTTATTTTTTTTAGAAAAAGGATTGGAAGTTACTACATAATCCAGTGATGGTAGAATTATTAAAGGACTATTTTGATTAGCATTTATGTATGGTCTTCTGATTTAGAACATTAATTGGTTGCTTCTTGTATGCTACCTGTAAATGTTTCAAGTAATGATAACAATAATCGGATAAATTTATATAGAGGAGCTACTATAACAATATACTCTACTGTGCTGTGACCTAACAGAGCCCTCAACAATGCTACTGCATAGACATACAATAAAAACTACCAGTAGTCAAAAACTGCTGAAAAAAAGGTGAGTCTTCTTATTTCCAGCAGCAGTTTATTCCAAAGTTTTGGAGTAGCACAGTTGACGTGACGGCACAATCCCAAGAGTTCTTTGTTTTTATGTGAGCTGGCTTTAGAAGCAACTTGTCCCATGAACTTCGTAAGTTATGTGCATATGAATGTGATTTAATTGATATCAAGTTAGACAAGTCATTAGGAACTTGGCCATTCAGTGCTTTTTATAGAAGTATATTAAGAAAGAAGACATGTAGAGGATGAATGAGGGTCCATTGCTCACTGGTATTGTGTTGAAGAGTTGAAAACTTGTGAGTGTACATGGAAAATATTCTTCTTGAACTTTTCAACTTAATGCAAATGTGAGAATTCTTAAGCTTATCGAGAGAAAAAAAATCAAAACAAAACAAAACAGCAAACAAACGAGCAAACAGAAAAGTCCAGGCATCAAATGTGTTATATACAGGTAATTCAATGCGATGAAAATAAACTCAATGTTTGCATGATTATTTCCATCTTGTACTCGTGCATCTTGTTTAGACCTATGTATTTGTTGTTTTGTTGTATTTCTTCTTGTTGCGTTTTATATCACCCTGTAACTGTAGCATTTTACTGCTTTTTCTATTCCCTGCAGACTACACAATTTTTATGGAACCATCCCTTTTCATTACCAAAGTTATGCTACAATTTTCACCAACTCCACACAGTGGAGTAATCCTGTTTTTCTTGGTGAGTATGATCAAATCTCAGTCATTAAATTCAACATTCAACTAATTTACAATTAAATTTTCTTGCCACTGTAGATGTCAGCTTAAAGTATAACTTGTGAAAAGAGATGTCGTAGCTTTAAATACGATCTAAAATAGGAACACAAATCATTTGAAAGAGCACATGTACCTGCTACATGAGCACACATGGGAGTAATATTCAAGTCAATTCTGTTAGAAGCTGTGATATGAAATTATTTCCCCTTATGCTTGTTAGCCCTGAAGCAAAACATACTTTTTGATTAATCCTTTTTGTCTCGCCCACCGGAGGTGAAGGTGAGACTAGGGGATCCAGATGGCGTCCGTCCGTCCGTCCGTCGTCCGTCCATCCTCCGTCCGTCGTCCGTCGTCCATCCGTCAGAAATGTTAAAGTTTACCTACAAGACTCTCTTATGACGCATAACTTGGCAACTGCTGGTCCAATGGCAACCAAACTTGGGTGGTAGATGCACTAGGGGTACCATCATGTTGCCGTGCTGTCGGAGGTCACATGGTGAGGTCGAAGGTCATTTGAGGTCACATTGTTATAGAGTACCTGCAAGACTCTTTTTACATGCGTTAAAGTTAACCTGCAAGACTCTCATATGTCACATAACTTGGCAACTGTTGGTCCAATGGCAACCAAACTTGGGTGATAGATGCACTAGGGGTAACATCATGTTGTGGTGCTGTTGGAGGTCACATGGTGAGGTCAAAGGTCATTTGAGGTCAAATGTTAGAGTTTACCTGCAAGACTCTCTTATGACAAATAACTTTGCAACCGTTGCTCCCTTTTCAACTAAACTTGGGCCATAGATGCACTTGGGGGACCTTCATGTTAGAGTGGCATCAGATGTCACATGGTAAGGTCAAAGATCATTTTATTTCAAACGTTAAAGTTTACCTGCAAGACTCTCTTATGACACATAACTTGACAACTGTTGGTCCAATGGCAACCAAACTTGGGTGATAGTTGCACTAGGGGTAACATCATGTTGTGGTGCTGTTGGAGGTCACATGGTGAGGTCTGAGGTCATTTGAGGTCAAATGTTAGAGTTTACCTGCAAGACTCTCTTATGACAAATAACTTTGCAACCGTTGCTCCCTTTTCAACTAAACTTGGGTCATAGATGCACTTGGGGGACCTCATGTTAGAGTGGCATCAGATGTCACATGGTAAGGTCAAAGGTCATTTTATTTCAAACGTTAAAGTTTACCTGTAAGAGCTCTTATGACACATAACTTGACAACTGTTGGTCCAATGGCAACCAAACTTGGGTGATAGATGCACTAGGGATAACATCATGTTGTGTTGCTGTTGAAGGTCACATGGGGAGGTCAAAGGTAATTTGAGGTCAAATGTTAAAGTTTACCTGCAAGACTCTCTTATGAAAAAAAACTTGGCACATGTTGCTGCAATAGCAACCAAATTCGGGTGATAGATGCACTAGGGGTGCATTCATGCCATCGTGCCGTCGGGTCACATGGTAAGGTTAAAGGTCATTTTAGGTCAAACATTAAAGTTTACCTGCAAGACTTTCTTGTGACATCAAACTTGGTTAGGGATGTACTTGGGGAAACTTTTGTGTTATTTAGTCATGGATGGGCGAGACACAATCTTGCTATTGGCCTGTTCATAATTACTGTTATCGTACATAAATTCTCTCTTCCACAATGAGATTCAACAGTGGGGGGCAATATTTCCTGCATGGCGCGCAGATCAGCATATGCGCTGATACAAATCCACTACTGACGATTTGACAAGATTTCTTCCAGCTTCCATAGAAAATGTACAGCCAGGTTAACAAATCCTCCCTTTGGCGAAAATATTGTTCAAGTTTCATGAACTCTCCTGATGATTTTATTAGATCTATGCAGGTAGCATTAGAATTTGTTGCTTGCATTTTCTAGGCTCTGATTACAATTTTTTCTGGGACTTGTTAAGACTTGACCCATTATATTTGCATGGAAATCGGAAGTGCGTTTGTATACGCTGTGTGTGGGAAATATCGCCCTCGACTGTTGAATGTCATATTTGCAGTAGGGAGAATTATTTTTGTTTCTTTATTCCACAGGGGACTTCATCTCGCTAGAGTGGACATATCTGATAACTCCGTTTGTTTTCCTCATATTCCTGAGCTCAAGACCCTGGGATTACACAATCACTGTTACAGCTGTGCACTGTCTCCTTGTCTGTCTTGGTAAATTGTGTTTTTGTTTGTTCATTCGATTCACAGTGATTGCCGTTTTGCTTTTCAAATGGCATTGTGCACATATGTCTTTGTAAAACAATGATGGCAACTCCAGCCCCAGACACATCAATGCAGAAAATCCAATGAAGAGTGAAAAAATACGGAAATTTACAAAAAAAATGATGGAGCAATTAATCAAGGTGACAAATTGTATAGACTACATGTAACCTGGATTGCACCATTATCAGTGGCGTAACAGCCGGGGGCAGGGGGGGGGGGCAGAGTGCCCCCCCTGAAGGATTTCAGCGGGAAAATCCACCAAACCACCGGGAAAAAATGAAAAGGAGGGAAAGGAAGAAAAAGGAAGGGAGAAAGGGAAAGGAAGAAGAAGAAAGGAAAAGAAAGAAGAAGAAAGGAAAAGAAAGAAGAAGAAAGGAAAAGAAAGAAGGAGAAAGGGAAAGAAAGAAGGAGAAAGGGAAAGGAAGAAGGAGAACGGGAAAGAAAAAAAGGAGAAAAGGGAGAAAGGAGAAGAGAGAGAGAGGGAAAAGAGGTGAAAGGGGGAAAAAGAAAAAAACAAAGGGAAACAAAAGAAATTAGGGAAAACTTAGTACCAAAACCTCAGAGTTTCCGGGTGCTCCACTTCCTGGACCCCCGCAGTGGCTTTCCCTGTAGATCCCCATCAGGGGCCCTAAGCCAGAACCCTGGGCCCCACCCGCTAAGGGCTTCGCAACAAGCAACTCGCGGTGCGGGCTCACCTCCGCATATTCTATTTCTAGACTAAGATACCGGGAAATTTTCGGCTCTGCCCCCCACCCCCCCCCCCCCCCGATAACAGGCAGAGAATGTAAGAGACCGGGAACAGTCAAAGAACAATTAAATTAAAAAGGTCAGAGCTTCCGCGCTTCGCACGGGAGGGGAAAATCACCATCCCTGCACCCTCCCCCTAGCATGCCTAGGGAGCGCACTTTGCACTATCGTCCTCCTAAAATGAAATCCTAGCTACACCACTGATTCTAGACTTAATTACCGGGAAATTTTTGGTTATGCGTATGCCCCCTCCCCCCGCCCCCGATAACAGGCAGAAAGCGTAAGAACAGCGGGAACTGACAGCGAAAAAACGTCGTAGCTTCCGCGCTTTGCGCGGGAGGGGGGAAACTCCTCCCTGCACCCTCCCCTCTAGGGTTATTTTTGGCTCGCTCGCTTCGCTCGCTCGTCAAAATCTGAGGATTTCCATCCGAAAATGCGATTAATATCGAGAAAAGTGGTTATTTAGGGCTTGCTCGCTTCCCTCTTTCGTCATATCTAAGAATTCTTATTCGAAAATGCGACTCAAAACTGGAAAAGTGGTTATTTTCTGCTCGCTCGTAAAATACATATCAAAATGTGTGTGAGAGGGGAAAAAAATCGTTAACAAAAGTTTTTCATCCCCCACTCCTCAAATTGGATTTACGCCGGTGGAGCACTACCGTCCTCCTAAGATGCAGTCCTAGCTACGCCACAGATACTAGACATAGACTATAGTTACCGGGAAATTTTGGGCTCTGCCCCCCCCCCCCGATAACAGGTACCTGTTACGCCCCTGACCATTATCTTCCCTGGCCGTCTCAAAGGAAAGCATTCTTCCACGTTTCCTCATTAGTGGGAACATGCCTTTGCATTCTGATATATTTCCTCTCTGAATTCCTTCAGAATTAGAAATGAAAATTTTCAAAGTACATTTCCGATAAGGATAAATACATTGTTCGTTTGATAGAACCAATAGATTTCACTGGTCTGTAGAATTGTATAATTGCATAACAATTTTGTTAACCATAGGTAGGCCTACACAGTCAATAAAAAAGATTTTTTTTTTCATTTTTTGTTATATTCTTGGTAGAAATGCAGTTTCATTGTGAATTCCTATTAACCATGTTGCTTCACTGCCCGTACATGCAGCTGTAACGAATTTCCCTTTCCTTCTTGGTCTTTTGACATCTTTCAAAATTGCATCAAGTATCCCTTTGTTTATTGCTCTTTTGTGGTCTTTTGCTTTCTTTTGTATTAATTCTCACATTTCATCTCTGTTTTATAATTTTGTTGTAATATGGTTTTTTTTTTTTCATCTCCCTGTCTATCAACAGTATATTTAGCTTTCCCCCTGGTATGGGAATGGTGGGTTTGTATTATCATCAACCTTCTCCTCAACATCTTGCTCATCGAACTGACAAGTGCCCTCGTCAGGAAGAAGGAGGCAGGGAGCTTCCGAGAATTGTTACGTGATTGGTTATTGAAGTAGATATTCAGTGTGGGTCAGACTTGACTGATAACAATTTTTTACCGTAAAAGGTTTCATCCTAAGCCTATAGCTACTATCTTGTGTGTGGTACATGTATTTGTGTGGTGTGCGATATACACACATGTACACACAACTGGCAGGATATTCCTTCAATTGACAATCTTGGTGAATATCTACATGTATCTGGTGTGACCAGCTCTATAACATTTGCAATGCCATGTGCATCATCAGTTTGGATATCAAAGGTACAAGTATGTCTGACATGACTTGAAGAAGGAACATAAAATTCGAAAATAGCTTCCGGCATCTTGTGGATAACAAGTCCAAGGCTGTTGTTATATTAACATATGTTTATGAAAATATTACTTAAATTTATTGTAATTTTCCCATCTTTATGGGACAAAGTATGTCTTTCCTGACATGTAAAATGAAAATGACAATAGTTTCGGAATCCCATGTTTTGCTCTGCAATGCAGATGACATCTACATTTATTTGAAGAAAGCATTTGAATCCTGGTGAATTTTTTTTTTTCCCACGAGAGCTATAAGTATTCTCTGAAAAATATGCTCCCACAGGTAACTTTACAAGAGCTGTTTCTAGGACCTTGGACCAAGGGAGCTATGTTGAATATTTATTTCTGATATCCCAGTTTTCTCCTTGAGAGTATGCGTAATTGAGTATCACTATGTGTTAATGTGTTTTTTTGTTTCAAGGAATGTTGATAATGTAATTCTGCTGCTCTTAGATCACGGTTCAAGAATTTATTGCTTATTTTCGGAGCTGAGGTAAGGGCGACTCTGAAGAAAGTGGTCGCCCTAGAGAATCAGATTTTAAGGATTTTGGGAGCTACATGAATCTGAGCTCCACCAAGGGCAAAATCGCCAATCACCCTCAGTAGTTTTTATCCTGATTTCAATGCAGGTACATAAGATTTATTCATTGATTAATTAATTTATAATAATTGAAAGATAATTTTGACATGACAAAGACAATCACATTGTACATTTGCATGTACATAAACATAATTACATTTTTTGTTTTTCTAAATCACCTACTGGTATCTTCATTTGTAAAAATTGTCATTGATAATTTGAAAACTGTCTGAATTTTTCAGAAGGTTATCAGTACTAAAATAACATCTACATGTATTGAACTTAAAAGTTTGATATTTTTGATGTACATGCATGAGGCATTCCAAAATGCGTAAATGTGTTACACATGTATATAATTATGTTCCATGTAGTTATTTAGTATGAAATATGAATTATGGTGGTACTGTGGTGCTTGTAGGGGGAAAGGGGGAAGGGGGAGGGGAGGGGGCTCTAGAAGAGTAGGAAAGGCTTGATAAGGTTGTAGAGACAGATTACTAGATCATCTCTTCATCCTGTCCTTTCTTTTGCTCTCCCCCATCTCTCATTCTCTATCACTGGGAGGGGAAGGGGGGGGGGGGGGGGTTCACCCCTCCCTATTCCTTTTCCAGGCCCCAGCCAATATGCAGAGATGTAATGTTTCTTTTTTCATGTACATGTAGTATATCAGTTTGTGGCAAAGTTTAAGGCAGCATGTGAATGAAAAGTTTATATGTTGTGGAAAACATTGAGGGTAAAAATACATTTGTTGCAGTCTGTTTGTCATTCCTTATAATTACATGGCAGCCAAAGATTGTGTGATGAATGTAGAAAGACTAGAATTGCAACTATATTCATCTAATTTGTACATACAATGTAAAATTTACATTTTTCTTTTTTAAATCCTTTCCTTTATTCAGATGGATGATGATGGCTGTATTATTCAGTCAGTATACATGTAGTAGACTTTATCATTTTCTTAAGATCTTCACCTAGGCATGCTCAATCAATGTTTCATATTAAAAGTCAAGGCAAAGCAAAACTTTAAACTGTTGACTACTACAGTGCTTCTCAACCTTTTTTACCTCGAGGCCCACTTTGGCTATTCAGTTTTTTTCGCGGCCCACCTTTAATTCTTAGCAATATTTTGAGGTCCATCTGCCAGAACTTTTATTAGAAAAAATCGATAAAACATGACAAAATAAAAATAGCGAAATGTGTGGTAATTATCTGGATTACTACCTACATAACATTACAAAATCCAACCTACAAGTATGGTTGCAATAAATGAAAATTAATATATTAGCCCACCCCAACCAAATATACAGAAATCTTCGAACATTTTTAGCACATTGCATTGACGATTAGCCACAACCTTTTGTGTTATTCTAATATGTTTAATAGATTCAATTCAATTAAAGCTGAATTCAAGAATTTTTCCAAAATATTTTGGACTGACCTCGCGGCCCACCTGAGAAAGCTTCGCGGCCCACCAGTGGGCCGCGGACCACCGGTTGAGAAGCGCTGGCCTACTAGAAATGGGTGGACCTATGGGGAATATGCAAGTTCACTGGTCAACCGGTCAATAGCACCTGACTGTAAGATTGAATTTTTTGATTACTTGCTTGTAGTGATGAATGCAAGAAATTGTATATCAGAACCTACTATTAAATCTGAAGCTAATCCCTGTGTGATGTTTAATAGGTTAATCACAAACATCAATTGCAGGATCAAATGTTGAGCTTTGTTTTACAGAGTGCACTTTGCCCACACATTTAAATGCATACTGCTATTTTCATGTTTTATTTTTTGCAGTTGTGTGGTCGTCATTTAACAATCTTGACTCCTATTGATTGAAACAAACATTTATGGACATTGACTGATTTGTACTGGGTTAATATTCATATTGTTTTTTATGCCTCCGCCCACCGTATACTGGTTGCCGGAGGCATTATGCTTTCGGGTCGTCCGTCCGTCCATCCGTCCCGTTTTCGTTCTCGCGATAACTTAAGAACCGTTTGACGGATCAACTTCAAACTTGGCTCGTGTATGCATATGGGACGGACAATGATCTAATTAGTTTTTGGGGTCTCAAGGTCAAAGGTCAAAGGTCAAATAGGTCATCATGTACATAGAAATGGTCTTTTCTCGCGACAACCATTTGACGGAGCAGTTTCAAACTTGATCCGTGGCCGGAGGTTCGTCAGCACCTTTTACCTGAGTGGTTGTTGCAGTTTATTTCTATTCTTCTGTATTATATTTCCGCTACCGAAACGGTAGATAATTACATGTAGATGCAATGTAGCTTACCGAGAAAGCCCACCAAACCGCCTGTTCGAATCCGATACACCAATCAGAATAGACAATTCGAGAGAACTTATGAATATTTATTATTCACATGTGCCTAACGTTCGACGTGTTGTACAATAACAATCGACCAGCTGATCGCACGACCCACTATGCGTAGGTTGAAATGAAAAAGGAGGGAGGAAAATTTTACAATAGATCTACTTATTTAGCAAAATAGTAAATACAGCTAGTCATCAAATTATTTACTTTCTTTAATAAATATATCTGTTTTATTGAAAATTGAACTAAATATCATTCATTATTTAGTACATTTGCATATCTATCCCCCCGTAATTTAATGAACGAATCCATATAACACGCCGCAGTTAAAACAGTTACGATTGGTTACGATCGTTGCTAGCTGCTGTATTTTCAAGACCCTCATGCATATGCATGACTCCGCAAGTCGGCAAAGGCCTCGCCGCTGACGCGGCTCGGTCCACTGATCACTGCCATAAATTCACACTGTTTAGTCTACTAGTATTTATCAAACCCTTCTTGGCGGACAAGCAGCGCGCAAGGCCTTGCCCAAAGGCTACCCAAATTATGGCTGTAAGAACATACGATCACAAAAAAGTTTATATGAATGGCTCTGTCTGGACCTGACTTTGTGAAAGAAGGTAGTATTTTTTAAAAATTTCTAGTTTATTGCATGTGCCAATATCTAATGATTTTATGAAAAAATTTTATTTGCCTTTTCAACTCGTATTTAGACATGTGGCATCCCCTGTTTGATTTATCTGAAATCATCTTTTCATTAATGTTTTTGTATTTAATGATCGATATTTATGTGTTGTAGTATATGTATTCAATGATCCCAGATCACAAAACCGTCGTGTCGTGTCTGCCTGTATTTATCAACTGTTTTTAGCTGCAACAAATTTTTTGTTTCATTCTTGTTGCTAATGTGGAAAAGGGGAAATATATATATTTTGTATTTCAAATACCTGCTTCATTTGTTTTTATTCCTAGAAAGTTTCTTTCCTTGTGCAATCACCGGGGCGTTCACACGTGTGCTTAGCCTCCTTCACCCATATGTACATGTATACATGCATGTATGTATGTATTTTTTTTATATAATTGATCAGTTTTTATTGATCCATATATTCAAAAGAAAACAAATAAGAAATACAAAGCATTTGCAGTACATACTAAAATAGATCAAAGAAAATACAAACTAATGAATGGATGTACCAAGTATTAAAAACATTATAACCTGGACATCAGCTTTTGTCTAACTAAAATAGCAAATGGTAATTGAAATTAAAAAAAAAAAAAAAAATCTTCATTTAAGCATTCACTATGGCATTGTTCAAACAGAAATTATCTAACGTCCCGAAAATTGAACCCCACTTTGTTTCATGTATGTGTAGTTTATTGCGTCTTTCAGCAAATATATCTTTCGATAGTATGAAAATATCTTAAATAATGTACGAAATGGTGAATGTATGTATGCTGTGCTTTCCTTTTGTTCCTTTGTCTTTCGTGCACTCCTTTCCACATCCTTGGTATTCTTTTGCCGGCTCGCGTTCTCTCTCATTTTCTGGATCGGTTTTGCTAGCTCTTCCAGGCTTACTCTCTCCTAGCTCTCTCTCTCTCTCTCTCTTCGGCTTTGCTGGTTCGAACTTATCACTCCCTCTCTTGCTGTCCCTTTCACTGTATCTTTACTAAATCTCTTTATTGCTCCATCTCTTTTGAAAGGTCTCTTGCTTGCTCTCTCTCTCTCTCTCTCTCTCCCACTTGCTCTTGCTCTCTTTCCCTCTTTCTCCTCTAATCTGCTCCTCCTGGGGAGCGTTTCATGAAAGGACTTCTGTTTTATCCGACAGTTGCCATAGTAACGATGCTTCTCAGCCAATCAAAATCAAGGAAAGATGTCAGATCTGACAACTTGTCAGACAACAAATGTTGATGAAATGCTCCCCTGATCTCTCATTCTTCCTAGGACTGAACTTGATGCATTTTCAAAATAAAGCCTCATTCACAAACACCCTTGTAAACCACCTGCAAAAAAAGGCCAACGGGGCAAAATCGAAACCATTTCACATGTAACTGCAAATTACCTGTGAAATGGTTTTGTTGTTTTGTTGTGTTGGCAAGAAAAAATAGGACACAAATAAGATGTTGAACCTTAGATCTCCTCAATGAAGATTCAGAAATGATCTTTATTCCTTTAGATTACAGAGTATTGATAATATATATATTTATAAAATACAATTTGATGACAAAACCTGAATGACCTGATCAACATTCATTGTAGGATGGTCTCTACTCTCCAACGGTTTTCAGCTTTCACCTGAAAAGACGATGCCGTCTTACATAAGACTGCCCTCTTAAGGCCAAAGCACACCTACTGAATGGTTGTGCAACACATGCTCTGCTAACAAGTGCTTTATATTATTTCACTACGCTAAGGTACTTTAGCAAAACAGAACGACACGAAAAGAAGTGTCCGAAACATGAACAATGCAGACAAACAGTATTCATACTGCCTTCAGGATGCATCTTTTCACGTCACTATGTCTCAATATTAATGGTAACTACTGAGTTTCTGACTTTGACCCGGACCCTACATTAAGTAGAGCTAACTCTAAGATAAACCTACATGTAAAATTCTACCCTAACCCTAACCCTACAATGCATGTAATGGCTGGAGGGCTAAAGCCAGGGTAATAATATCCAAAGTCCTCTGGAAGTGCACAGAGACATTAGATAATAATGTGATCTGCACTATACAAGAACAGAATATTATTATCATGACATGTATTATGAACATCTTTGACAAAATAAAACTTGGGGCAATTGATGTCGTAGCATGTACAGAAGCATGCACGGGTAGGTCGTTACATCATTGAAGAACACAATACTTCAAAAAATATATATTCTTGATCAACAGCCTCCATCATATGAATGGTTTAATCAGAACTTTACAGTGTAGCGAGCCTCCAAATTAGAGGAGAGTCCTGATTTGTGGGAAACTGTCCCTATCGCAAATACAAGATTCAACAGTAGAGGGTGACATATTCCGCATACCGCGCAGGTCAGCACATGCGCAGATATAAATCCAGTACCGACGATTTGACAAGATTTCTTCCGGCTTCCACAGAAAATGCACAACCAGGTTAACAAATCCCTCATTTGATGAAAATACTGTTCAAGTTTCATAAACTCTTCCTATAATTTTATCAGATCTCTGCAGGTAGCATCAGAATTTGTTGCTTGCATTTTCTAGGCTCAAAAACTATAATTTTTTATGGAACTTGTTAACACTCGACCCATTGTTTGTATGGAAAATGGAAGTGCCCTTGTCTACGCTGTGTGTGGGAAATATCGCCCTCTACTGTTGAATATATTTGCAATATCAGGAGAATTGTAAAAGCTGTGAATAATACCAGTTCTTCACTCACTTCAGACTGGTACTGTAACTATTTAAAGTTTTTCTTACTGGAGGGTTGAAAAGCATGCAATTTCTTTGTACTTTTCACAAGACAAAGTGGAGTTGTTGATCAGATAAATATTTTCATTTACAAGTTGAATATCTAATCTAATCATTTTCAAACAAGTGGTCTTGATGTTTTTACTGGAAACTGTGCCTTAAATAGTTCATTTATATTACATTGTACATTTAGGCTACACATGATAATATAAATATCACTTTTGTTGGTTGTTGGACTTCCCAAAGATTGAAAAAGTAAAAATAAAAAAAGTATTAAATAAAAAATTAGCATTTTACATTCAGAACTGGCCACTTTGTTATGTAACTTTACAACAATGATCCTGAACTATTCAATAGGCAATATTATTCATCCAAAATTCCCCACAATAAAAATTAGAAGTACATGTATAGACAAAGTCATGTGTGTGTGTGTGTGTGTGTGTGTGAGAGAGTAATTGGATTTTTTTTTTTTTTACAGATGTGTATCAATCAGACATGATTATTTCTATCTGGGACTGACCTTTAAACGTCACCATCCAAGCAGAGTCAATTTGTATGCAAAGACAAAGAGCAGACCGTGAACATCACCACTAGTTCAAATCCTGCTCCTATTACAAGTCCACGGGACTTGTAATAGTCTAATTTTAAGGCACTAGAACTACACTATATCATTTTAATGCCTTAAAGCTAGACTACAAAAATACATGTCCAGTTTAATAGGAATTAAATTCACTATAAAAACAAGAGAGAACTAAAAATGGAAGAAATGAGAACCCCAAACAATCAGAAATACCAGCACATATTAGAAAAAGACATGACAATCTTGATTACGCATGACCTGATTTAGAAAAAGCAAAAGAGACATATACGCTTTGATGATTAAGAGGTGTTTCTGCTACGTGTACATCTGGCACATGGACTAGATTTTGTATCACACATCACATTATCATTTTTTTTGAGGACTCTATTTGTCAAAACCGTAAGCATAAAATTGACTTGTTCATATTGCAAATTTGCTTAAGGGCTCAGTATACGATATCCGGCAGCAAAACCCTGCAGAAAACCCATGCTGTTTGTTTTACTGCACCATTCATGAAAATGAGATGTGTATTAATGCATCAATAATAGTTCATGCTCAAATAAAGAGAGGTTTGCCCAAAGTTGCGCAGACATACTTGTGACATCATATTTGGCAGTAACTTTATAAGGATTGGATTGGTCCGTACCTTTCTGCAGCCAGGACGCAACAAAATAATTTTTGCCTCTTTTTTTTTTTTTGTCCACCTCATTCATTCACGTGCAAACTCAAAACTGCAGGGGTTTACATTGTGGTTTTTTCCGCTTCATATGTGAACAAGCCTTTAATGATTAACATAACCTAAAACCCTATCTCAGCCCTAACCCTCGACCTGGGACAAAATGAGGCCTGGAGCAAATATCGCCAAATCAAAAAGTTTTCACCATTTTAGGATCACACCTTGGAACGACTACCATAGATTTTGTTCAAGATTTAGAAGAGCTCAGCTTAATCAGTGGTGTATTTTTTTGAGGGGAGGGGGGAAGCAGGGGAGCATTTCATCAAGTGTCTTGTCAGTGATTTTTACTGACAACTGTTATAAGCTCCTGATGAAATCCTTGCATCTAACTGGCTGAGAGCAAATTTGTCAGTAAACATCGCTGACAAGACACTTCATGAAATGCTCCCCAGGGCAGCTTGCTCCCCCTGACAAATTTCAAAAGAAGAAAAATATAATGACTGACTTTTCAATAATGTACAGATATTATTGCAAGATAAATAACCATCAGGTAGCTGATAAAACTTTATAAATTATACAAAAATTCTCAAAATTAATTCCTGCTTGAATGCAGTGTGACTTCCAAACACACTGAAAATATATTTCATGAAGTCAAACTTCATAAAAGAGAAGTGGCATACTGTGATTACACACTTCCTTATAGGTACAAAGAAATTATGCTGTCCCAAGTTTATGAATTGAAATCAATGTGATATATCCTCAAGCATATCAATACACTGTGCATGCATTATCATGATCATGAATATTACATCTTACCATTATTCCAAAGAAAACATGGCCCAAATTCTATTTTGCTTGTTTGGCTTGCTCGAAAAAGGTAATATCACATCTAAATCAAAATATGAAATTACAAAAAGACCGACCATCATCCCATCCCCTCCATATGTTAAGATTTGTGCGTGGAAAGTGATTTTCTTGCTGAAATAAATGAATCCCCACTGTCACGGATGCTTTGCTTCCCATGACACCAAGGTCCGGGTATGCCAATGTCTGTCTTCTGCTAGAGAAGTATCAATCAGGAATGCACCGATCTGCCATCAGGATTTCCAGTACAGGTCTGGCTGGATAAAGATGCTACGGTAGAACTTTCTTCAAGAACTCCTGCACGTGGGCCATTTCCTTGATAGAAAAGGAAGAAAATATGCATACAAGAAGATATTTATTATTCTATTTCTAACTATATCACAGCCCCTGAATACATGCAATTTGGGCAAGATCAAAAAGACAGAGAAAAGAGAATGAAAGACAGAAATGGAGAAGGACAGAGAGAAAAAGAGAGTGAGAGAAAAAACAAACAGATGGAAAACCATAGAAACACAGAAAACCAAGACAGAGAAGAAGATGTGAGAGAAGAACCAAAGAAAAACAGAGTGAAAGAGAGACAGAGAGAGAGAGAGAGAGACAGATAGACAGTGAATTGAGATGAAAGAGACAGATAGTGAGGAGAAAGAGAGAGAGAGAGAGAGAGATGGACAGACATGAATTGAATAAGAGACAGAGAGTGAATGAGGAAGAAGAGACAGAAAGAGAGAAACGAATGACTCACCTCATAATTCGAAGAATGGCCAAGACCTGGATATTTGTGGAACTCTGGATTGCTGACTTGTGTGAGTAAAAGCTGATGGGTCATTTCACCAATTCTGAAATTAATGACAGAGTCTGAATCGCCATGGCACTGCAAGATGGGAAGAGGCCTCTTGTCCACTCCATCAACCTACAGGGAAAGAAATCAAAGACGAGGCTTGCAGGACATCTGCTCGGATTTACAAGGCTACAGGTCAAACTATATTTATAAAGTGCAATGTGTTTTAACCATAGACATGTAACAAATTTACTAGACGAAAACAGCATGCGGGGATATCATTACGCGAATGGCATTAGGCCCCGCCTCTTTCGGATCATTTGAAGGGGCCGATAAGCACCCGTTATCGCCATGATACCGATAATACTGTCGCACTATTCATGTCTATTGCACATATCAGTTTTATTGTGACACTTTGATTTAATGCGCGTTTGTTGTGCATTTGTTGTGCATTTGTTGCGCATTTGTTGCGCATTTATTGCGCATACGGTTAGCCGATGGAGGTAATGTTTCAAAATGTGTACAAACACACGCTACTCGCATCTTACAAAATGAATTATTCATTTTTGATCATGAATATTGATGGATGCTTAGGTCGGCCTCCTAATGAATTCGGACAAAATGGCGGAGCTTTAGGGGCCTGGTTTTAACAAAAGAACCTTTATCTATCTATACCTGTCTCAAAAGCCAGACCTCATATTAGACCTAAGGCTTTCACATTGTAAAGTTGAAGAATGTCAATTCACTGAAAGCAAGTTTCATGATATTTCATGATACAAGTCATGTATGCATCGGCAGTATTTAATTCTCGCTACCCCTAATAGGAACAAAAATCTCATAATGCGCGAGACGAGATAATTTTTACTCCGTCGGGTCGTCATCACCACTTCCGGTTCAGAGTCATGCTCGCGCGAGGTTCGCGATACTTAGTTTCCAACCACGCTGAAATCGATGCCAATCAGCGTAATATGTACAGATTATAATAAATTTTATTTAATTTGGTTAGTTTTAATTCAATTTGAATTATTAATAAAAATAAAAAATATATCTTCCGCAAAAATATTTTTTTTAATGTTTAAATCTGATTATGAAAAAATAAAAACAAAAAATAAATATCTTAAAATTTTCATTTAGCGACCAGCCTGACATCACGATCACATTCGACTAGACGCTAAACATACACACTACTGCATTCATTCCGTTCAATCTTTCGTCGACCACAAAATGGATAAAAAATCAGTTTCTGAACTTAAAAAAATCTTAACTGACCATCTGGAGTAATCTGGTCTCTCTCAAAATGTCTCGAACAAAGTCGCGATTTTTTTGTCAGATTAACTTTGTCCTTGCGGCGGATCAACCGCAGCCATATCGCTCGTGTGCTGGCATCGGTGGGAAATTTCACCCAGGTCACGTCCTTCATCCATCCCCATTTGTCAGGGTTCTTGCGCTTCGAATCATGAGCCCAGCACTGTGCAGCCTCACAAAAGAAGACCATCGTAACTGATAATCAACAGACGTAATAATACTAATAAACAATCAACGAAATGTTCAAATAAACATTAAAATCTTTGCGACGGCAGGAGAGTGTAGCTATGTAGCGAGTTCGAGCAGACAATATATGCATGTGCGACGATCGGCGTGCGGCGCGCGGCTTCCGAACAGGAAGTTGTAATACCGAAAAGCTATCCCATAATGCAATGCGCGTTACAGGGATTTTTCCCGGATCTCGGCGAAAGCGCTATTTGGGGTAGCGAGAATTCAGAAGACAGCAATTTGACACACACAATGCAGCTGATTAAAGGCAGATTATTTTGGCTCTATTTCTACTCTACAAATGTTAGACATCCTGCAACTTTAGAACATGAAAACCTCAGTCTGATATGGATCATAACTTGTGTTTTATGGCGATCCTTGGTGCACTCAAATCTGGAAAAGCTTAGAGCAGTTGTGATATCAACTTTGCTTCTCTAACAATGACAATGGAAAGGGAGGGATTTACTGAAACTGATAAGATTCAGGTGTACATGTACAAGCACACTTCTAATCTAATTATGCGGGAAAGAGGGAGACAGAGAGAAAGAGAGATAGAGAGTACAGAGAAATAAAGAGAAAGAAAGAAGGCTTTTTCAGACATCCTATGGTAAAACACATAAACAGCAAAAAAAAAAAAAAAAAAAAAAAAAAAGATCTTGTTTTGTTTTGTTTTTGTACTATGGCAAGTGGGATAAGCAATGCAACAAACAACCTAAAATGTATATTCACTTTACCTACGTATGATATGTGTTTTAAGATAAAGACATTTGAAGGACAACACCCTTCAAAACCATCATGTCTTCTCAAAAGTGATTCATAGCAGCATATGTAAACAAGCCTACAGAAACAAAGAAAGGGAGAAAGAGGACAAAAATGAGAGAAAAAAGTAAAAATCTCTGACTTACTTTAAATTCTTTATGCAGTGGCATCCACGTACTGAGTGCTAACACACCAGCATACGGTCTCTTGTCTATCAACGATGTGTAGAGTGAAACAGCGCCACCTTGCGAGAAACCTCCGATGACAATGCGATTGGGTGCGATACCATTTTTCTCCTCTTCAGCTACCATTTGTAATACTGTCAAGAAAAAAGGACGATGCAACACATGTATCAAGCTACATGTATATGTATTTCATGGAATGAGTTACTACATGTATGTATTAACCCATTCGTGACAGAGGTCCACATTTTGTGGTTTGGCCTAATATCTTTCGATGCAAAGCCCTAAAAATCATACCAAATACATGAGCAGAAAGAGCAAAAAATTTTACACAAACTATGCCCAGTTTGGTTGCGTCAATATTTGTTGTGTGATGCTGAAATTTTTTAAAATAAGCATTAAAATCCTTAAATTGGCAATGTGATAGAAAGTTTAAAATCACCGTTTTCCCCTGCAAATTGGCAACTTTTTGACTTTTCATCATAATTTCTGTCAATTTATATTCATTTCAGATACATGACGTTTTATAAGAAAAATGTAGCAATAAAATAAAAATTTTGGTGTTGCCAATTTGAAGAATAAAGCTGATCAAATTAGGCTTTAAATAATTCCTGTCACTAATGGGTTAAAGGCCCATTGCTCCATTTACATATTCAGGACAGGGGTTTCTTGAAGGAGTCTTTTCACAATGATGACCAATTTTGACAATTTTTGAAGTTTCCTAATTCAAGATATGAAGTAGCCAAATTGCTATTGCTTAGTGCAAGGCTTCATGTAACTCGCCGACATTGGATGTGGATCAATTCTCACAGGGACAAAGAAAGGCATTGTCGGGCCAGGGAAAGTGAGACAATGACTTTACCATATGGGGCAATGGGTGGAATATACACAGCATTACATATGGTCTGCTGGTCATAAAACTCAATTCCACTCTGGGTGATGACAACACCTATTACTGGGTAAGCTCCCGAATGGTGTCAAATTCCCAATGAAAGCCCATGACTGTGTGTCTTTAATCTATTTTGCATTGCACTTGATATACACTGCTATATTTGTAAGTCTGCATATATATCATTTCTATAAGTCCACTTTGTTGTATGTCACATTCATGAATTGTTTTTATCATGTAGGACCCTCACTGAAAGCAGTTTTTTAACTGAAGCTCGGCAACCCTGCTTAAATAAAACTGTACAAAGATAAATAAATAAATAAATAAATAAATAAATAAATAAATAAATAAATACAATAACACAAACGATATTTCTCTTTCTAACTTACAATTCTGGGAGGCTTCCTTGATTCCATCATCATCTTCTTTACCATCTAGACCCAATGAAAAGATGTCAAACCATGACGGCATGACCATTCCAAAGTTTAGTGTGACTGGCTTATTGGGTCTGTAAAAGAGAAGTATTCCACAATAATAATAAAAAATAGCGCCAAATCCACTCTGAGGAGTGCTCAAGGCGCATATAGGAATAATCAAGAATTGAACAAAAGTGTTTTAAGATGCTTTTTAAAGGATTCAGAGGTTAAACACTTTTTGATGTCTTCAGGAAGGCTATTCTATAATTTAGGACATGAGTGGGCAAATGATCTGGTTTTTGCAACCTTAGGGATCACAAGAGAACTGGAAGTGGATGAACGTGGATGAGCGAAAACATGTTCTTGAAAGATGTCGTTGCTGTCATATTGTACATGTCTATCAGGCAATACATGTACTTAACAGCAATAAAAAGATATATTTACAAGTACTAAAATAAACATGCTGTTCCTTATATTAGACATGACTGTACTTACGCATGAGGAAATATGTATTTGATGTGTGGCTCCTTGATAGCTTCAAATCCCGCTGACCAGCCATGTCTGTTGGTAGAGAAGAGAGAAAAATCAGCTTTTGGAACTATTCCTATTCATATTAACGAAAAAAAGAGAGAAGAATCTTTGTACTCATTGGTATAAATATAAAAAAAGTAAATATTGTTCGTGTTTGATGCATACATTGTAGGGCCCCTTGTGATACCAGCACATTATTGTAAGGGTGCCCTATTCAAATATCGTATGAATGAAATAAACGAATGTAAAACTAGAGTTGGGTCCATTGTTTTTCCTCCTGACAAAAAAACAGTTTTTCTCCTACTTAAATGGTTAAATGGTTAAATGTTTGGTTAAATGACTGACAAGAAAGCATGTGTATGCTTTATTAGTAAGCAACCAGGGAACTGACGGCTTTAAGTCCACTCCAAAGGACTTGGTGATGAGGATGAATACCTTACCAAAGGGCCAAAGCTCATCCCCCTGGTTTCGAACCCGGGTACTCCAGGTTACGAGACCAATGCTCTACCTCTGATCCACAGCGCCTTTTGCTCATTCCTCCCATCATCCTTTCTCATAAGGACAGACAGAACAAATTTTTATTTGCAGGATAGTTTCAAATGAAATCACCTTGAGACATGTACGAATCACATTCGTAATAATATTGGTTGGAAAACTGTGTTTTTTATCAGATGTATTGGACCCATCTGAGTACAACCAAATAGCCAAATTATGATCTACAGATATCAATTATTACGAGTCATATTTGGAATACTTGGTATTCTTCAAGCAACATTGCTGCTCTGACATTTTTTTTCAGACAGGAATAAAAAGAATGAGAAAGCTCAGTATTTCAAGAGCAAATATTTTTTCATGAAATACTGCTGCTATGACATTTTTCGAGAAAGGAATAAAAAGATTATGACAACCAAAACTCCATCTTCCATGAAAAAAAAGAGAAGAAAACAAACCCAACTCACCCTTGGTCACCTAATCCATGAAGAAATATAACCTGAAGAACAAAAATGAAATAGATAGATAAATACAACTCAGATGAAAACAAACCAAATATAAATTATACATTTTACATAAAAACAACTTTCATTTCATATCTTTTTATGGAGGCCAGAGGCTCCTTTTTATTAAAAATGTTGAAGAATAAAGAAACAATGATCCTTTTTGTACTTATCACTTAGGGCTTAAAAGGAAAGTTACTGAGTCAAACTACAAAATGCAGCAAACTGCCTTGCATGGGTTCTGCATTTAGGGGTACATGTATATTTGACTCCTTATAGAGATACTTTTGCACTATGTTTTGATCGAGAATGCAAGAAAATACCCATTATCAGACATGAGCAGAAAAAACCCCAAAATCACTAGGTTTTGGGGCTATCCTTAGTATATAGTGCTAATTGTGGACAACATTGCAACCAATCATAAACACTTTAATTGGCAATGCTGCTCAAAATATATCATCACTATTTTTTGTGTGTAAAAATTACAATTTTCTCTTAAACTTTCATAAAATTCATGTACACTGTAGTATGCATGTACATTTATTTATACAGTACCTCTGTTTTTCAAACAATGTAGAAGAGGAAAATAAGAATTGGTGTCAATTTAAGGAGAAAAAACTCACTATTAACCCGTTGTATACCTGAACTGGGTTTTCCCCCTGCTAACTAAGCATGTGGGAAATAGAGAATTCAGTATTCAACGGGCTAAGACTTTAAGAAAACCGTGAACTGCTATGGATTATAGGAGATGTGGCTATAAATTTGTTTACCGCAGCACTAATGCCCTTTGGCAAGACATTAATCTATATTTGGCACACTCGACCCAGGTGTAGTAACTGGCTACCTGGTAGGACAGTACATACATGTAGTACTGAAGAGGCTACCCTGGGTAAACAAGAATATTATTATTATTATTATCATTATTATTATTATTATCATCATTATTATCATATTATTATTATTAGTAGTATTATTATTATTATCATCATCATTATCATTATTGTCATTATTATCATTATCATCATTATTATCATTATTATTATCATTATTATTACTACTATTATTGTCATCATTATTATTATCATTATCATTATTATTATCATTATTATTACCATTATAATATTATCATTATTATTATCATTATTATTATTATTATTATTATCATTATCATATTATTATCATTATTATTATTAATCATTATTAATTATTATTATCATTATTAGTAGTAGTAGTAATTATTATTATTACCGTAGCTGTATGCTTCCCGGAAGGTGATAGGATTGCTGCATTGGAAGATGCCATACTTGAGTAGGAATTACCGCACATGTACTGGTTGCTGATTGGATTATTCAAAGTCTCTCCCACTCTGACTGGACAATTATCTAACCGATCTCCTCCCCGGCTCTTACTCCAAATGCCTGGATCAGAATTCTGCTGTTTGTGGGCGGGGCTAGATGTGTGGAGAGTGCTGATTGGTTGATGGCCTGCAGTGAGCGAGCTGATTGGCTGGATTTGAACTAGGACGGAAGAGAGACCAACCAGGGATGAAATCCTGCTTGGCAGTCTAACTAGCGGTGAGAACAGTCCAGACATCTAAAAGGTCTGGGAACAAGCAGAAATGAAGAGAGTGAGAGAGAGAGAGAGAGATTTAATGGACTCAGTTTACCTACAGTACATGTACAAGAAGTAGTCTACCTAATAATGTGTACTCTCTGGGCCCCTGTCTCATAAATAGTTGTGATTTATTCAACCCAATCGTAACTTGATATCAATTGCAACCCCAATAAGAGCTGCAATTAATAATTACATGTAAATCGTAGATGTGACTGATTTGAATCAGTCGCCACTCTTTACAAGATGGGGCCCTGATCACACAAAACAGATTTGGATGCTTGAAAAATCCATTCGCAAAGTTTCATCTTTTGCCCACTGCACACTATACAATCTGACTGCGACCTGATTTTTGAAAAAATGGCATTTTGCATTAGGCCCCGTAAAATAAATTAGTTATTGATCGTCCGGGTTTTTTGAAAATGAGGAGGGGGAACCATGTTATTCGATATTTGATATTTTCCCGCAGATGGCTGCCACGTGTACAATACTATGATATGACGTGATATTTCACTTGCATCAAACAACCTTGCTGTAAATGACCCTAAAATGAATTCGATTTGCTCTGAAAATAAACTTTACTATATTTTTGTTTAGTTTTCATCAATAGGTTCCATCATTCCATCATTCTACATCACGTAGCTCAAGCAGATAAAGCATTAACAAATAACCATCACTCCATGCTGTATCTTCACAAATGTATGTAAAATGTATTTTCATATTTTTATCACTGTAATGCTTATTTTTTGATATACATCACAGAATTTTAGGAAATCAAAAATATATCGCTATGATTCAGGCCCGTCATTAGATATCCACTGGCAAACATTCGGAACTTGCATTCAACTTAGTACATGAAGTCCCTGCATTGGGAGGTATACGAGGGGTTTGGTTTTTCATTTGTTTTTCGCTGATACCATCACACTCCGAGCTTGCGATATGCGAAAAAATTTGCCACAAAATCGCAGATTTCTTGATATTCAGCGCTTTTTCGGCGACCCCGTTTCTTATCGCTGAGCTTAATCCCCAGGTGCTTTGGAAATATGGTCCTGATTCCCCATTTTGACGACGGAATTTGGCTTTTTAAATCTATTTTCGGAGGTGACAAAGGGGCTTTTTTGTGGTGAGTGACTATGTCTGTGTGTGTACGGATGTGATTTGTGTGTGTTTTAATAGAGCTTGCTGGCTCAACGTACGTACGTCACGAAGAGATCGCTCCACACTACATAGCTACATGTAAGATCTAAAATCAAAATATCAAATATAAAAAAAAAAAAAGGAGGCGGGCGCAAAAAAGGAAGCGGGTGGGACGACCAAAAACTAATTAATTTTATGGGGCCTTAAATATGAAAATTTAAACAAGTAAAATTATTTCATTTGAAGTTCGTAATAATGATAGGAATACTAAAATTGCAATTTTGGTTAACTGCAAGCCTTATGGTCGGAGTAAAGGCCAAATTGACTTCAAATCGTAGCCAATTGCGAGATTGCTATGGTGTCACTGCGATTTGGAATCGAATTTGCTTTTATTCCTACAGGGAGGCTCGCATTAGCCTGAATTTCGATTTCAGTATTTATATGACTTTGATCATGAAGATTTTACAAGTTCGAATGTTCATATCAAATGCTATAACAAATTTTTTCCAAGACTGGATTGCAGACAGATCATATAGTGTGTGGAGGGCTTTACCTGACAAGTTCCACAAGTGCAAATGAGATACATGATATTTTTTTTTCATGTTCTTGCCTGTAAATATAAAAAAGGCTACTCCAAACAGAGTGAAAAAATTTAAGAGCAGTTTTAATTGAAATGCACACTACTATTTTCCCCTTGTCTTTAATAACACTTTTGACAGAAAAGCCATCTGATTTTTTGGAAAGCAGTGTGATATGAAACAAAACAACATCTGCCAGATACTGTCTCAAGGCTCAATTATTCTTCTTCCCCAATAGATAAGTGAGATTCAATGTTTAAAGAGGAAGTTGCATTCTTGGAAAGTTGAAACATAACTTTTGTTAGCCGCACACATCTTCTTTCAATTTCAGTTGAAAAGTCTAGTATGGAAATGGCTCCTGTACCCTTATATAATTTATATTCAAAATATGACAAGAAGTAGCTGATGTATAATTCTGGCCAAACGTTCATGCCACATGTGTCTGTACACTACTCTTGTGCGCAGTGCATGTGTTTCCTATGAGACTGAGTATATGTAAAATTTATCATTTTTATGAATCCAAAACCTCCCAGCAGACACAAGCTTTTAATCAACCTTTTCCATTTGTTTGGAGACGGTCTCTTCTGCCCTATCTTGGCAAAAGGATGGAAGTGATAACAAGTACAACTACAAATGGCGCAAATGAAGAAAAAGGTTTTTGATCAACTACCTGTACACAGATATTTGTGATCAGAAATACATGTAATGTTCTTTGCTGTACCTTGCTTCCTTTGGTCAAAAATTTCCAGGAAATGCTGAGCGCTTGCTTCCTTTTGCCACCAAAATATTTCAGAAATGGGTCAAATTTGTGACTAATGGCCTTCGCAGTTAATATACGAAGCGTGCCTCAAATATATGCCAGAGCAATAAAAAATGTCAGTTTCCATAAAAATGTCACTTGCTTCCTTTTGCCAAGGTAGGGCAGTCTTGCACAGCGTACATGCATCTGACGACCAGAAAGAACTCCCGATGACGGACAGTCCAAAACGTCGAATCTTCTCTCCTCATTGCTTTCTCACTCTCCGCGTTGCCTTCTCAACTGGTTTACAGTCCTTTTTAGGAGTGCACCCAATCTCAAGAAAGATATCTACTCTCTATCACTCTATCTCCCCTCGCCATTTCTCCTCCCCCTCAACTTTCTCTACCCTCTCTTAATGATTAATCACAGTCCTTTTCAGGACTTACCACATGGTGAACCGTAAACCTCATCTACATTATCACAAAGAACTCATCTTTGTCTTTACAATGCCCAGGGAGCGAGGGAGATAGAGAAAACAGCCATATTGATTACAGATCATAATCGATAAGAATTAGATGCCTACAGTAGCTTTAGCCTTATTACTTCCCCCCCCCCCCCCCCCCCCCCCCCCCCCCCCCCCCCCCGTTCACATCAAGAAGGATAAAATGAGATATGTTGGCTGCAGTAGTAGAGTAGCTCTCGCGGCTAGAGCGCCAGGGTCCACTTGTGCTAGTGCCCTTTATGGCAGCCATGATAAACTGAGGTACTAACAGTGGAGCGCCAGGAGTGTCAATTCTGAATTTCTGATAGACATGAGTGCTATATGAAAACCTGCAATCTAAAAAAGGGGGCATGCATGCACTATATGCCTATCCAAGGATGTTGACAATGTAAAGGGGCTCTGCCATTTCAAAGAAATTCTTCCTACCGTGTACCCACTTACTACACCTGGGTTGAGAGTGGCAATTGTAGACCGATGTCTTGCCAAAAGACATTGGTGCTATGGCGGGACTTGAACCGCCAACCTTGTGAACTACAGTCCCTGTGGATGTATCCAATAGACCACGACAGCTCTTTTAATGATGATATGGTGCATTTCACAGGGAAGGGATT
The DNA here is from genome assembly GCA_029962745.1 of Echinometra lucunter. Lineage (NCBI taxonomy): Eukaryota > Metazoa > Echinodermata > Echinoidea > Camarodonta > Echinometridae > Echinometra > Echinometra lucunter. Next base: position 15,280,620 of record CM057164.1, read on the forward strand.
TATATCAAAGGCCTCTCTATTTGGATCAACTGACAAATCAAGTGGTTACAATGCACTTGTTTCCTAACGTGAAATGGGGCAGTGAGAACGAGGCCTCTCGATAGTTCACAGGCACAGACCCTTGGTGGTGATAACGAACAGAATAATAATAACTTTAATAACTATAATGCTACAAAAACTGCATTGCCTACTGCAGGCCACAGGACATGTATTATAGCTGCTGCTGAGAATACTATGTGTGCCTGTGCCTGTACCTGCGTGTGATTGGGTTTGACAGACTCGAATCGATCAGATAAGATTATATGCGTCTGGGACCGACCTTTAACGTCATCATCCAAATGAAAGACGTACATGTAACTTAGTTTCGGATCTAGGTCCATAAGAATCAGTTTGCAGGCGATAAACAGAGAGCTGACGGTGGACATCATCCTTTGACATATTAAAAGAGACAGAGATTAGAAGTAGTAGTGTTTGCTCCAGGCTTATTTGGAATTTAATTTCAGTATCAAAATGGAGTCTGCATCTGTAGACTACATGTAGCCCCTTGATGAGGCTAAAAAACGTGATGTGGAGTGCTCCACAGGTATTTGTGAAGGTTTATCAGCGGCGAAACCTGTGTACCATCACATTTACCAATGATTGGAAATCAGGGATGTTTACCCATGGCCCCAAATGCTGTTGATTCTCAAGATGTTTTTCAACGGAGGAAAGTCAATTGCATCCCTATCCAATCAAGTGTGAGAGTGGCAGGGCACACTCTCGCGAATCATTACGCCTACTTGCGCTGATAGAATGTCGAGAGGGGCAAGTGAAAGTGGGAGAATACACAGAAGAAAGAGAGAGAGAGAGAGAGAGAGAGAGAGGTGGAGAGAGAGAGAGAGGGAGAGAAAGAGTTTGAGACAGAGATACAGCAGAGTGCAAAAGGGAGAGAAAGAATGCACGAGGGTGGGGGGAACATTTCAGTTCACTTCAATAGATAAATTAAGATCAAAATATACAGCAGAGGAGGAACGAAGAATAACAGATCGAGAGAGGGCGAAGAGAGAGAGAGCAAAAGACATGTTGCAGAAGGGTACTGGGGACAGAAAAAACAAATAGGATGAATCATGTACTGTATCTGAATTAATAAAAAGGAGTAAGATGGAAAGAGAAAGAAAAACAGAAGGAAAGAAATATACTGTATGCAAAGAGAGAGAGAGAGAGAGAGAGAGAGAGAGACTTCCACAGACAGTGAGTAAATATGGTCAGACGAGTGCAGTAAAAATGGGAAAAAAATGCTTGAACATGTAAGTGCCATCAGCCCTCTCAGGCATACAGGAGCAAAGCTCAAAATAAGCACGTTCCACAAGTGATCTTAATCACGTTACACTTTTCATTAATCTGCTTTATTGCCCATCCTCAAAGATGAGGACTTTGTTAATACATGTACAGGAGCAAGGATGGATAAAGCAAACCAGAAATAGAGAGAGGCAGAGAGAACGACAGAAGAGAGAGAGAGAGAGAGAGTGTGTGTGTGTGTGTGTGTGTGTGTGTGTGTGAGATAGTGTGTGTGTAAAAGAGAGAGAGAGCGCAGAGAGTCAGCACATGCAAATGTACATGCCAGCAGAATAAATGACGGACAAATACGAGCGAATCTCCAAATTAGCTAATTCCACTGTATTACGATTTCAGGCCTGTTGCACATCTAATAATCTGCTCTTATTATATTTTCCAAAAGATGAATAGCTCATTAATTGAGTTTCATAAATGGCCAGGGAGAAGGAGAAAGCACATACATCCCATGTCGAGCTACATAATTAATTTGTGGTGACGAGTGACGAAATATTTATTGAAAGGTGAGGGAGTATTTCTTTGCAAAATTCAATTTTATCACTTAATCTTTTAAAGCAAAAGTCGAGTAGTTTGCTTGTGAAAAAGTATGAGGAATGAGAAAGCAAAAGAGGAACAGGAAAATGGAAAGAAAAGGAGAGAGAGAGAAAGAGAGAAAGAGAGAGAGAGAGAGAATGAGAGAGAGAGAGGGGAGAAAGAAGGGGGCTGGGGAGAGACTAGCAGATACCTGTAATGAAAAATGTGACTTGAATGAAAATGAATTTATGAGAAAATCTCGTAACTAGCTTATTACACAAATGATTTAAGGCATGTTGCATATCTCATTAAGCTGTTCTTAATACATGTATATTTCCCAAGAGACTAACTCATTACTGAATTCTGTAATGCCCAGGGAGAAAGAGAGAGAGGGGATTAGAAAATGTGTAACTTCCAAGAAAATTGAGAAAATGTGAAATTTCATGTACAAAGTGAATGGAGAGATGTAATTTTCTTATTCTTTGACTGATTTTGCTCATTTCTTTTTTAAAATGCTGTTCAAATTTAAGTCCATTTATTGAAACATTGAAACTTTTGGGATGGACTTTGCCTTTAAAGCTCATTTTTTGCAAGGAGTTATGAAACATAGTGGATGAGAATGCATTTTCTTTTCGGCTTTCCAGTACTAGCATGAAACGCACACAAAGCATGATGAAGAAAAGATGTAGAGGAGACTTTTAAGAAATGTTCTCCATCATGTTAATCAGTGTGTATGAGACTGCAAAAAACAAATAAACACACACACACATGTAACAAGTACATAAAATAATCAAATAAAAAAAATCAATAAATGATTGAATGAATGAATAAAGATATGAATAAATGAATAATTCATACATATATACAGCTATATATTTAACATACAAACATACATGTACGTGAATAAAATGAAAATACATGAGAGCAGTACATGGGCATAGTTTCCTGAAACTCTTAAAGACCTCTAGAAGACTAAAAGAAAAAAAACTATAAAAAAAAACATTACTTTTAGCAAGACTTTACAATTGGTACAAAGTCTTCTGAATTTTGCTATAAAATGCATGCAAATAATTCTGCAGTGAACAAAATAAAAATTTTATGCTGTTGTGTATTGTACTAATAACAAATACATGTAAACTGAAGACGCACACTGTTAACTGTATCTACTGCTGTTTTGTAATTGTTTCTGTCCAGGTACCTTAGAACTAAATGTATATTCAGCTTCCCTTCCAAATCGTTCATCAAGATGAATTATAGCTTGCCTAATGGCTATCTAACATGTAGGCCATATCTTGCCTTCCCTTGTACCCCTCTTGGATGTCATAGTAGGCATACTTCAGAATGCGGCAATCTTCTTGAAAAATAAAATTCCCGAAGATTAACCTCTCAAAGATTTGTGGAACATACCGTGTATATATATATATATATATATATATATACAGGGATGCTAGATGGAATTGATCAGAGCACCTGAAAATCACCTAGAATAAAACATCTTGTGGAAAAAAAATGGCCAAACTATAGCCTGAAAAAAAAAAATGCCAGGGCCTGAATTCAGGCTATTGCCTGAAAACTGGTATCTCTGTATACAGAATGAGAGAGATATTCTTGGAAAACATAATAGTAGCATAGTTTGCAAAATTCAAGAAAATATTATTCACAGTAGAATCTACATGTATGTGAGTACTCTCTCATCTGGGTACTGGGTGTACTAATCTTCAACATCAGTTTGTACCTGTAATGTACTACTTCTCAAGAAATTTAGTGCTTGTACATGTATAACAATAAAACATGATATGTTATAAAACATTTAAAACTGAAATGACCTGAACATATGTACAAGTGCATAAAAGTCAAATTAAGATCGACATCAAGTTCCTGGCATTTTTGGATATTCAGAAAATCTTCAAATATGCCGTGTGTAATCAGCCGACTTTGGCTGAAAAATTGAACTGGATAACCAAAGCGTGAAATTCAAGCTGACCTGTTTGGTGCCTGTTGCAAATTCTTGTTGTACAGTACCGGTACATTCTAAACTTTGCAATATAAAACTAACAGTGTGTGTAGCCTACTATTGAGAATGAAACTGGAAATTCAGTTCACGGTACATGTAGGACCTAAGGGAATTTTAAGCAACACCATTATGTGTAGGAGTTGATATGCATTGCTCGAAGCCTAACAAATTCGCCTCCGCCCATGCCACGATGAAAAGGTGAGGATTTCATTACACCATCCCCTAAAACGACACTGAATTATTAAAAAAAACAAAAACGGAACGGCGAAAGAACAAAGAGTGACGCACAAAGCAGATGCATTATACATGATATAACAAGGGCATCCTTCCAGGGTATACCTGTACCTGGACACTTTCCATCTGAAATCAGCAGACTCCCCCCCCCCCCCCCCCCTCCCTCCTCCTTCTCAACCATGGCAAAGCATTATCATCATAGATACATGTAGGCTCTACTGGTTTTTTTTGTTGTTGAGTTTTTATACAAAATAATATGTACATGGTATTTGATGTAATAATAATATAATACAGCACACTTATAACATGCCCAATACTATATTTCTAGGCACTGTGGTTGTTTCATTTGGTTAGAGTAAAAAATCACATGATATTTATGTAATGTGGGATCAACCACTTCATTTAAAGGTAAAAATCAATGCAGATATGGCTAAGGTATGATGTCATGATCACAGTGAACAGAAGCAGCAGATTAGCCATTTTGTAGCCGTTTTTCCGCTCCTTTATAGCCGTTTTGTAGCCATTTTGTAGCCCTTTTGAAAACGGCTACAAAACGGCTACAAAACTGCAAAACAAAGTAAACAGCTACATGTACAAAACAGCTACATAACAGCTCCAAAACTGCACTTTGCAAATTTGGTTCACTGCTGGTAGAACTCCTACTACAGCAATCTGAGTTTGAATAGGAAATCCTTTATGGGTATGTTGCAACCAAAATTTATCTATTTATTATTATTTTCACATCTGTTATCTACATGAAGATACAACGTATCTTGGTCTGGAATTGCTTCACTACACATCATGGATCTTGAGATGTAAATCGTGGTAGGACACGGGTAAGACACCACATTTTATTCATTATTGGCATATATTTGCCTAGTTTAAATGAGACAAGATATTTTAGTTCTGGTATGTCACAAAATTTGCTCATTCACAATGCAATTACCCATACTGTACAACTGTAGAGTTCCTCTGTTTGATTTCTGTCTGCTTTCCTCCCTCTCTCAAAACTTCAATGGAAATTTAAACTAAAAAAACAACACCAAAAAATGAAAAATCAAGAGGAAAAATCAAGAGGAAAAAAGCCTGAGCTCAAAAGGCAATGCATAATACATGACGAACATGTACATTCTGCCAGGGCCGCCTCAAGAATCTCCATCAGAATCCCCCATACAACTATTAACTATTAACCCGTTGACTACTGAATTCTCAAACTCCCACTGACTTAATACAGGGACTACCCAGTTCCCGTAGGCAACAAGTTGGGGAAACTTTTCTTTGCAACAGAAATTTATATACAAAGGAAGACAAAACTTCAGCTCTTTTTCTCTCTTTTTTTACCCCTCTTTTCCCCCAGACCACAGTGAAAAATTCATAGGAGGATATGAAGAAAAAAAAAAAAAAAAAAAAAATGTGCCGCACAGATCAAATGCATTATACATGATGTACATCAGCTTCATCTAGGGGCTGCCTCAATACTTTCTACATGTAACTGAAGTCAGGACATCCCTCTCCCTTCGCTTCAGTGCGACCAGTGACAAAATAGAATGATGCTAGGGATCAGCGAAAAATTATGCTAAATTATGCCAAGAAAGAAAAAATAAAACACCCCAGGCTTGGAAAATAAGATGAGGACATTTTACCTCCAAAATCAACTGCCAACCAAGCAATCAACAAATGAAAAAAAAAAATCCTCAGCAAATTTTCAGGTGTATTTTAACCCAAAATTCGCATTATGCCCCTCCCCCCCCCCACCCAAAAAAAAACAAAACACATAATCACTTCTCACCCTCGAAAATGGCTAGTAAGCAAGAAAAAAAGAAAGAAGACAAATTGTGCTAAAATGGGGTCAAAAGGGGTCAAATTATGCTAACTCTGGAACAGTTTTCACTCTGCTACTCCACCATGGCACACAGTGTATGAAGTCAATGTATCTCACATTATTACAATATCATAGAAGCTATTCTGAGTTCTTAAACCCATTTGTGACAGATTTTTTGGCCCGTTAAAGGTAATAACCAGTAGTGGGCAAGGAGGCACTTTGAATATTTAACTACTTTGTTAGGTGAAACGAAAATTACTACATGAACTGATGTAGAATGACTAATTTCGAACATAGTTGACGTTTTAAAAAAAAAAATATTTGTTTAGAAATGGCTAAAATATCAACAGAAGATACGTCGAGTTCTCAGCGTGGGCCTGCCTTGAAAAATTCACACACGTGTAAACAGTGTGTGCAAACTGCTATGCGCCGTTGAGCCAAGAGCGTCGGGGTAGATGGTCTGTAGCGAGGGTATAAGGTAACGATTGATATATGATCGTTTGTATGGTTTTACTGAAAATCACCGGAAATCATGAATAGAATACTAGATTATCTCACTCATGCATCCTTTCATGCAAGCCGAACAATATGAGACTGTATTTGAGCAGTTTCATGCCAACTTTCATTTTGCTACCACTCCTGTTTATTACCTTTAAACATCTTTTTATACAGAGACCTAAAGACCATGCCACATACATGTACAATGTACGTCAGCATTTACCTTGCCCATTTTAGTTGCATCAGTATTTGTAGTTAGTAACTGAATTTCTTTTAAGGAAAATAATCACTTAATACACCCTCAAATTAGCAATGTAATGATAAGTTTAATAACAAGGCAAACGCCAAGCGTTGTCTCGCCTGCATATTGCAGTCATGAAGAGACTGCATGTCAAAACTATGCTATATGACTTCTGAGGCTGTCAGCAGTTTAGGGGGTGAATTGTGGTTCTGACAGTTTACATATGCAATAATGGTATAGGCCTACTTTATCCCTAGGAAATCAGATAACACTAAGAATGCTGTTAATACTATGAAGCTATAATTATTTCCATGCAAGTAAGGAAATGAATGTTAGTGAAAAAGAATGTAACTGATAATAATGTGAGTAAAATTGTAAAATTAAATTAATTATTAAGGTGTTATGGCAAACTTATTGTTTGAAAAATGATATGAATTTGGTGATTCCACGTCAAAGCTATAGAAAGTTATTAGGTGTACAACATAGCACAGTGCCAGTTATGAAAAGTTCATTGACCTTTGACCTTTGACCTTAATCAAATTCAACTCACATTCGAACTTGACCTGCACCTTCAAGAGATGGACCTCTCATATGAATTTGGCAATCCTACCTCGAAGGTATAGAAAGTTATTGTGTGTACAACATAGCACAGTGCCAGTCATGGAAAGTTCATTGACCTTTGACCTCTGACCTTATTCAAATTCAACTCATACTCAAACTTGACCTGTGCCTTCAAGAGATGTACCTCTGGTATAAATTTGGTGATCCCACCTCGAAGCTATAGAAAGTTATTGTGTGTACAACACAGCACAGTGCCAGTCATGGAAAGTTGAAGTTCATTGACCTTTGACCTTTGACCTTAATCAAATTCAACTCACATTCGAACTTGACCTGCACCTTCAAGAGATGGACATCTTGTATGAATTTGGCAATCCTACCTCGAAGGTATAAAAAGTTATTGTGTGTACAATATAGCACAGTGCCAGTCATGGAAAGTTCATTGACCTTTGACCTTTGACCTTATTCAAATTCGACTCATATTCGAACTTGACCTGCGCCTTCAAGAGATGGACCTCTGGTATGAATTTGGTGATCCCACCTTAAAGCTATAGAAAGTTATTGGGTGTACAACACAATTGTTGACGACGACGCCGACGACGACGCCGACACCGGAAATAGTGATACCTATGTCTCGCTCCGCTACGCAGGCGAGACAAAAATCCCTGTTTTTTTATATAAATTGGCAACTTTTAACTTTTAACTTTTCAACATAGCTTCTGTCAATTTATATTCACATCAGATACATGATAAATTCTAGTGTTGTCAATTTGAAGAAGAAAAGGTGAGCAAATCCAGCTCCAATATTTCCTGTCAAGACAGAGTTATGTACATGTACAGTATTTCATTTTCTCTTTTTTATCCTCTTCCCTAAATCCATACTGAAAATGAGAGACAAAAAAACAGGAGATCGAGGCATGATCGTTTGTACAAAGGTAATGCATTATACATGAAATACATGTACCAGGGCATTCTTTCAGAGGCTGCTTGGACACTTTTCATTAGAATTCAACACCTTCCCCCCTCCCCCATGCATCACCAGCTCAACCATGGCATACCATTACCATCATAGATAGGCCCTACTCTTCTTTCAAGTTGTAAATGCAAAACCATATGTACATGTACATTGTTACAACTGCAGAGTTCCTGGGCGCCGTTTCATAAAACTTGTTATCAGTAACAACTAACAACTGCCACATTTCTATCACAAATTTGCTCTCAGCCAATCAGATGCAAGGATTTCAGTAGCTTATCAGTCACAACTGCCACATTTCTAACACAAATTTGCTCTCAGCCAATCAGATGCAAGGATTTCAGTAGCTTATCAGTAACAACTACCACATTTCTATCACAAATTTGCTCTCAGCCAATCAGATGCAAGGATTTCAGTAGCTTATCAGTAACAACTGCCTCATTTCTATCACAAATTTGCTCTCAGCCAATCAGATGCAAGGATTTCAGTAGCTTACAATAGTTATTGCAACTTGTTACTGATAACAAGTTTTATGAAACAGGGCCCTGTTTTATTTCTCCTTCAACCTCCTCCCAAAACCTCAAGTAAAATGTACTCCCCCTCAAAAACATCTAGAGGAAAAAAGACTTTAGGCAAAAGGGGATACATTATACATGTCATACATGGACTTCCTTGGCGGGCTGCCTCAAGAATACCCATCAGAATTGCACCCCCCCCCCATATATTGCATTCATACTGGTTTTCAAATTTATGTAGATTGATAAGGAGCATAAACCTGTTTTCAAACTCATACAATTTAAAGTTCTACAAACTGCAACAAAGGAAACTTTACCTTGCACTGTTAACCCATTCGTGACAGAGGTCCACATTTTGTGGTTGGCCTAATATCTTTTAATGCAAAGCCCTAAAAATCATACGAAATACATGAGCAGAAAGAGCAAAATTCTACACAAACTGTGCCCATTTTGGTTGCATCAACATTCATTGTTTGATGCTGAAAATTTTTTAAAGGAAAATAAGCATTAAAATCCTTAAATTGGCAATGTGATAGAAAGTTTAAAATCACTGTTTTCCCCTGCAAATTGGCAACTTTTTGACTTATCATAATTTTTGTCAATTTATATTCATTTCTGATACATGACGTTTTATAAATAAAATGTAGCAATAAAATAAAAATGTTGGTGTTGCCAATTTGAAGAATAAAAGCTGATCAAATTTAGGCTTTAAATAATTCCTGTCACAAATGGGTTAAATCATTATCTTGTTGAAAAGTGCAGACTGACACACATGTAGTTTTGAACAAATCTTTTCAGTGGTTTCTCTGGCAAATATGTACACTGTAGAACACTGTTTCTCAAAAAGGGGGCGGGAAAGACAGCTGCATACAAATATACATATACATAAAATGGAACTGCATTCTCCATGTGTACAACCATGCTCTGGGGAGCATTTCGTGAAGTGTCTTGTCAGTGATTTTTACTAAAAAAATTTGCTCTCAGCCAATGAGATGCAAGGATTTCAGTAGCTTATAACAGTTGTCAGTAAAAATCACTGACAAGAGACTTCATGAAACGTTTCCCTGGTTTAAAGCAATGAAATGTTTACATATTGGTAGTACAGTCTCCGTGGATATGATGTATACATGTCCTGGTTTGCAATGCATACAGGTACGAATCAATGTTTGAAGAAGTTCTAGTTTCACAAAATCCTTATCTTTACGACTTGTTCACATACATAGGCAGAGCTCTGCAAACCCCCATGGTAATCCCCAATGTTTTTTTAAAATGCATGTTTAGTACTTGAGGATATTTTTTTAAAAATCAGAGGCAAAAGATTATCTTTTGTACCCCCAGCTAGCAAAAAGGCATGGACTGATCCAGTTCTTGCAAAGTTAGCGCAAAATATGACATCACAAGTTTGTCTTGTGCATTTCACTTCCATGACCATTTGCATGGCAAACCCTCCTTCAAGTGGGCGTGAACTATCATTGAAGCGTACATGGGCATTTCACCATCATAAGTGATGAATTTATCATGCCATATGTGAACACCAACAAAAAATACGGGTGATGTTCGTTATTCCGAAGGTTCGTCATTCCAAAGGTTCGTTATTCCGAAACACACAAATTGCGTATACCTAGATGTTCGTTTGTCTGAAAATGAAAAAGGGTTTGTTAATCCGAACATTTTTGGCTTTATTCCGAAGGTTCGCTATTCCGAAAGTTTGTTAGTCCAAAAATGAAATTAGGTTCGTTAGTCTGAAAATAAGTAAGAAACTAACAAGCCTTATTTCATTTTCGGACTAATGAACCTTCGGAATAACGAACCTTATAAATAAAGTACCTTCGGTAGAACGAACCTTTAGAATAAAGAACTGTAACCAAAAATACAGTGGTTTTATGTGTGGGTTTGCTGCTGAATATGTGAACGAGGCTTTAGATTACATGTACATTCGATGACAGGCATGAAGTGTAGTGTACACAAGTCCTGATTGGAATACCCTACATTTAAGTGCAATGCACTGTTTGAAGAAGGGGTCCTAGTTTCATGAAACCCTATTCTGCACATTACATGGATCTGAAATGTACATGAATGCTAGTCTTGATTTGAACGAGTAAAATGTACTGCTTGAAGAAGGGGTCCTACTTTCATTAACCCATAGAGGTACAGCGTCTCCTTTAGGAGACACTTTTGCAGTATCTGCTGGGCAGTACATATTATACATGAGCAGAAAGAGGAAAATTCACTGTAAAATTTGAGTCCATTCCCAACGTCGTATGGTGTGGCATTCTCAAATTAGAGCAATTTAATTGTAACTAATCATTAAACTCTTTAAATTGGCAATGCAGTGAATAATACATAATCACTATTTCCGTGTTCAAATTGGTAATTTCTGATTAAATATTACAATCATAATTCATTATGGTTCATGTTATATACATATTTATTTTTTTCAAACTTTATAAGAGT